>VXBZ01005654.1:580117-738891 GCA_013399135.1 Heliornis fulica | reverse complement strand
GGGGGGAAATTAAAGCCCAAGGAGAGTTAAAGGATTCAAGGTGCTTTCTTTACAAGAAAGAAAAGCAGAGGGATGTCTGGGGCCAAGATGGGGGAAGGTTTCATAAGCACACATGCAAACCTATATAATTAATATACTGCATTTTGGATTTATAGTTACTAATATAATATGTATATGTGCACTTGCACATATATGATAAAGTAATGCGTCACTTAAAGACCAACTTGATAGCATTATGCTTTGCAAAGAAGAAGAGTGTGTATAGCATGCATTAGTAGTGTCATTCATTATTTATTCAGGTTCACTAAGTGAAACTACATGCCAACGTATCTGTATTGCCTCCTTAATCTACTAAAATGATTGATCCATGTTCACTTGTGTAACCGTAGAATCTCTCTCCTGCTAGGTTTTCCTGTTGTCTGTTTCTCTTTATCCAATATAGTGCAGTTCTTATTCTCCCTATATTTAGCGTCTGTTACTAATTTAATCTTTAGATTAATAGTCAATTTATGTTAATCTTCTTTCTTTTTTCCTTGCACTTTTTTATTTTTCTTCCGATGCTTAAAATAGAAGTGGAGCAAAAAGGTAAATAACGTATACAGTCCAAACCCCAGCTCCTTGTTATGTGCCTTATGGATGTTAACCTCTACCCTTCCCCTCCCCACAACACTCTTATATTATGATAATCAGCAGGATCTCATAAGTACACCTCATAAAGAAGTCGACTGTTTGCAATAAAGTGACTTGGCTGCTTAAAGTAGGTGGCGGGGTATAGTGTCTGAGATACTTGGGCTGGAGGGAAGACTCCCTTGCTTTTTTCTCTCCCTTTCTCTTTGTCTTTCTTTCCCTCTCTTTCTCTCACCCTTGGGTAAATTCTTGTTAATCAAGTGTCATCTTGCCTGGCTTCCAGAACCCTCTCCATAGCATGCCATGGTTACAGGGTTTCCTGGTCTGTTTCATTCATTGCTTTGGTTGTGTTTTGTTTTCTCTGCTCCTAATTGCTTTCTCTACATACCTGATGATTCATTTTGTTCCTTTATTTTTAAACGAGGCACCTCCTTTTTCAGCCTCACCACTTCTTAAAGTTCTAAATAAGAGATGTGATTTTTTTTTTTGGACTGAAATGACCTAGCACGCTGCTGCACACCAGTTAAAAGCTCTGGAGCGTTAATGCGTACTCACTAAAAGTCTAAGATGAAAATGCAAGAGTAGCGCTACATTTTCAGCTGTCTGTGTATGCCATTGAGCCTTGGTCTGTACTAGTGAAAACAGTTCCCATCCACTTTCCATACTGGTACAGCAAGAACGTGGTAACTTTAAGAAAAGTGGATGATAAAGGGTGATAATTGCATTAATTATAAGGTATAATCTAGTGCCAATTAAATTGATTTTTTTCTTCCTGACACAGTCATTATGATTTACCTAATTTTTTTTTTCTTTTTTAATGTCTTTTTATTATGAGACAGTCTTAATTTGACGTAATTCTTGTCTTACTTTTCTCTGTAACTGTTAGTTTTTGTTTGCCCGGGGACGTTGAAAGCAATTGTGGACTCACCGTATTTATATGAAGCTGAACAAAAAGCAGGTGCTTGGTGCAAAGATCCACTCCAGGCTGCAGATAAAATTTACTTCATGCCATGGACTCCGTATCGCACCGATACTTTGATAGAATATGCTTCTTTAGAGGACTTCCAAAACGGACGCCAGCAGACGACGTATAAACTCCCAAACCGAGTGGATGGTACTGGATTTGTAGTGTATGATGGCGCTGTCTTTTTTAACAAGGAAAGAACTAGGAACATAGTAAAATTTGACTTGAGGACTAGAATTAAGAGTGGAGAGGCCATAATCAATTATGCTAATTACCATGATACCTCTCCATACCGATGGGGGGGAAAGACTGATATTGACTTGGCAGTAGATGAAAATGGCTTATGGGTAATTTATGCTACGGAGCAAAACAACGGGATGATAGTAATTAGCCAGCTGAACCCCTACACCCTGCGTTTCGAAGCCACCTGGGAAACAACATATGACAAACGAGCAGCATCCAATGCTTTCATGATCTGTGGTGTCCTGTACGTAGTGCGGTCAGTGTATCAGGACAATGAGAGCGAGACTGGCAAGAACGCCATCGATTACATCTATAACACCAGGTTAAGCAGAGGAGAGCACGTGGACGTTCCCTTCCCCAACCAGTACCAGTACATCGCTGCAGTGGATTACAACCCGAGAGACAACCAGCTGTATGTGTGGAATAACAACTTCATTCTGCGATATTCATTGGAGTTTGGCCCTCCTGATCCTGCCCAAGGTAAGAATTCGTGTTTTTTCTTGTCTTTAATCTCTTTGTACTTCCATTCACATAGATAGGTTATGGTATCTTTGGTTGTAGACTTGTCTCTTGGCAGAAAGGCAAGGAGGGCTTGTTTGCGCTGTGCTGATCAGTACCACGTTGCCCTGGTGCAAAGTGATTTTGTGGCACCTGTGAAGAGCAAAATAATTATCTTATTTGGTTTACAGGCTTGTACTTTTCTTATTTTCTTCGGTGTTTGTGTTGGGGAATTGTTTATTTACTGTATACCATCAGTCAGTTTGGTTTTCTGTAGTTGCAGTAAGTTTGAGTTCATTCATGCTGAGCCAGAACCCTGTTCCCATCCATTCAGTGTTAGCTGACTTCTGAATTGATTACAACATACATGCAGACCTTTTAACTTCCCGGCGCCAGCAGTTGAGAGCAATGCGTGCTGGGAGATCCCAGAGGAGATGTATGGGGTTAATGGACAATACCAAGCATAAATATTTTTCCGCAGCCCTATTTTCACAGTTTGTAATGCCGGGTTAGCAAGATTATTGGACCTCTTTTGAGCAGGTTTCTCGGTAAGTCCATTACAATTGCAATTCAGCCCACTTGACGTTAGAACAACTACCTGAAAGACACTGACTGCCAAAAGAGGAAATAAAAACAGAGGTCTTTAGGTCTCAGAAATCCCTTAAAATGGCATGAACAGGCATAGCCACATACTAACATCTTCAGGGGAGAGTAAACACCAAGAGAAATGTTCCATGTCGGAAGATGCATGCAGCAAGGAGCAGCATGTTGATAAGCTGCTGTAGCAACAAAGATAATACTTCATTTCTCTGATCTAACTGGTATCCATGTTTAGCAGCTGTTTTTTCAACTTAAAAAAAAAAGTGGCAATAATGGATTATTCACATGAAAAGTAGCTATCCCACATCAGCAAAGCTGATTCATGCACAGCAGTGCACACCACATAGCATGCACACAACTGTATTGACAGATCTGGAACTTCCCCTAGGTATAAAAGCATGTGGGGCGCAGCCAAACAAGGCAGCTTAGAACAAATGCATTAGTGACCTCCAGAGCCAACTGAAGATGTGTCCATCCTGTCTCCTGCAGACCTCCCTGACGATACCAGGCTCAAGACGGTTCTGGGCATTTGAGTACTGAGTGAGAGCAGCCATCCTGGCAAGCTTTGCTCTGTGTACGCCAAGCTAGTTCATTCCTCAGGGAGGCTTGGGGCTTGCTCTTAGCAGAGACATATCCACCTATGTAATTAGAAAAAATTTATAGCTTTCATTTTCATACATTCTCATGCATGTCACTTTTCATTGGTTTAACTGAGATGAAGATGCATTTAAAAATCCTCCAAAGCTTTAACAGTAAGAAGAGAAAATGGAGGTGCAGGCTCTAAGTAGCTTCCGCAGTTCAGGCAGCTGCCATGAATGTGGCAAAAGCTAATCTTTAAATCATTGCATAGAGGAAAAAGTGTCAAGGAAGAGCAGGGAGAGAAGAATAGGCTTTGTAGAATCCTTCCTTAGCTTTAGTAAACCACTGAAGGTCTCCAGTAAGACAATTGATAATGTTTTTATTATGAGGAAGTCTCCAGGATCCTGTTACAGTACACATACTGGCCACAACCCATCTAATATCAGAAAGAGATTTGAGCACTCACCAGTAACCCTTCATGTTTCTTGGTTCCTTGCTGGAGTGCAAGGCCGGGGGAGAAACAGTTTATTCCAACCAGACCCAGACGAGAAGGGGCGCAGGGCATACTGCAGGGTGCTCGCCTCTCTTTGCCTTTTCACCCATAAGGATGGAGAGGGAATATTTGTTGAGTGAATTCTGAGTTTGGGCTTTAAATGCATCATGACATCAGTAAACGTATTTGATCATGGTGGCTTTTTATCAGTACAGAAACCATATAAAGACACAAGATTTATTTGAATACGCGATGCTTATATTCACATGTTTTTTCCTTATGAAAGCCAATTCCCCGTATTTTGGTTTTGTATGGATCATACATAGCATATCTAAGAATATGTTTCAGTTCATTTCCTCTGTTGCCTAAGCCCATATTGCCCATAGTTAGAGACTACTAAATTGAAGGAAAAATTATCTAATATGATTGTTCTTGAGATGTACTGCTGTAAAACCAAGAAGAGATGCTGTACAGTTTCTAACTCTGTATTTTATTTGTAGTACATTCTCAGTTCCTCTTTGTTTCAGCATAAAGTCTGTATAAATTGAAGATCAATCCTTCTCTTGTTGCACAATTAAAGGATCTGTATATTT
This sequence comes from Heliornis fulica, assembly GCA_013399135.1. NCBI lineage: Eukaryota > Metazoa > Chordata > Aves > Gruiformes > Heliornithidae > Heliornis > Heliornis fulica. The sequence goes on along the minus strand of VXBZ01005654.1, from coordinate 734,294 downwards.
AAAACACATTTGAATTTTTTTTTCTCTCATTTGGCCAGATTTTCAGAACATTGGATGAAGGACATTTTTGTTTTCTTTGTTCCATTTTATTTTGGAATTTTTGTGACTGACTCAGATTTCTTAATCATCAACTCAAAGACATAGGTGTTAGGGTAACATTCTTTAACTCACCTAACACAAGAAACTTCTTCCAGTGTCTTTTTGCAAGGGTACTTTAATATCAAGTATTTAATGGTGTCACAAGGTCAGTGCCTCAAAATTGGAAGTCGTGGCCTTTTCTGTTGGAATGGTTAACTTGGGACTGTTGTGGGAAACTCAGCAATCTGTGTTCCTTCTGTTGCCGTGGGAGCAATAATGATATATAGACACGCTGGTTCTTTTCTTTTTTCCCTCATATATCTGTCCTGGCTATCAGTTCTTGTCTACACTGTAACTTCCAACTACTGAGTGCTTCAAAAACAACAGCCTTTCTTCCTACATGAAAGATGAATTTGTCACATTTGAGTCACACTTTTGAGGTCGAGGGTTTACATTTGCTCCCAGTGCCCAAATCTTGGACCCATTCGTGACCCCAGACCTGCCTTTTTTCTCTCTGTTGTTTCTTTCATTTTAAAATCTGCCTTTTTGAAACATCTGAAAATACCACTGTAATTAACCTAGCGTTGACCTTGCCCTTGCTATAAAACTACACCATTTTCTCCTCTTGCAACTGCTATGGGTTCCCTATATCCTTATCTCTTAATCTTCAGGAGAACTCTTCAGATTTCTAAACCCATAGATGCTGCAGCCAGGCTACCATTTTACCTTGACAATAGGGTCTCCTGCCCTTAGAACTCCCCCCTTAACCTCATTCTTCATCTGTTGTTTTTTCTTCTCGTGGGAATTACAGTACATAGATGCAGAAATGGCTTTCAGAGCTACAGCTGACAAGTACCACTCAGATACTGCAGAAGAGCAGGCTTTTTTCCTAAGGTTAAGTGTAAAAATCACATTTAAAATCAAAACCTTATTTCAGAAATAAAATTAAATATGTTGGCCCTGCAAAAACCAAATGTGGAAAATTTTAAACAAACCAGCATTTGTATATCCTTGGTAAATGTAGTGTTTATGTCCTATCAAATTCTTTTTGAAGGAGATATCCAAGAGACAAAATGAATCCTGGCTGAAATAGGAACTTTTAAAGGGAACTTTAAATTAAAAGATCAGGAAGAATAAATGGGAATTTTCCTCCTAAAATGTGAATATGAGCATTACACTGTAAGGTTTCCTTGGTAACAGAAAGAAGATAAATCCTTTTGTTCTTGTTGGTGCATTAGGGAGAGATTTCATCTGCACTCATCCCAATTTTCACTAACTGTGCAAACTGTTAAACTGAAGTTTTCTCCCCTTTTGTACCATGATACCCATCATTAAGTTTTATTGGATCACTGCAGGAAAATATGGATGTTGTGAGTGTGGACAGAACAGAAACTCTGAGACTACTATCACTGAGGGCTTGAAGTAATAGGAAAGTAGTGCAACTAAATCCTTGTAACACCAAGAATGTACGACCGAGTCATGTAGCAAATTGTTAAGTAAAGTAGTTCTTTCCTGCTATATTGAATGTGATATACTATGGAGTGATTAAAGAGTGGTTGTAGAAGTAAAAGCAACATAACAGGGACCAGATAACACATTTCTTGATCATAACTATTTTGCTAGTTTTGTGGCATGTTTGTTATCATTTTCAGGGTATGAAATTATAAATGGCTGTGTAAACATTTCGCTTTCAACTAAACAGGATTTGGCAGGGTCAATAGAGTCTGGGCTAGTATAATAGCTGGAACCTACAGGTAATTAGGTGAGCCTTAGTGACTTCCCTGCTATTCACTGAAGCATGAAAACAGGCACACAGTGGTAATAAGCAGAAGGCAGGGAAGTCTCGCTGCTTTACGTGGCAGCTCAGTGCCTGACACCTTCTGAAAAGGAAGGCAGGCACATAGATTTTCATACATGGGAATACCTGGCCTATAAGAGTTTAACTGAAAAATACATGCAGCTGATTTCTAAAGTTACGTGGATGCCACAGCTGAAAATGGAGCTGTTAGTATTTTAAGAAGTGATGCATCATCTGGCATTTCAACAGAATTTTAAATTTAAGATCAGATTTGTAATTTGGGTGCAATTTCTTTTGTGGTTTTTTTTTGTTGGTTGGTTGATTTGGTGGTTTTGGTGTGGGTTTGGTTTTTTTTTTTGTTTTTTTTTGTTTGTTTTGTTGCTTGGTTTGATTTTTTTAAACATAATTTATGCCTGCTTGGAATAGAAATCTGTTGGCGAAGCATACTAGATGGCTGGTGTGCCTTCTCAAAATCTACTCTTCACTGTCAGTTGGGGAAACAAAGTTACTATTCCCCTGCTGTCCTAGGCAATTGTGTTATGTTTTTTATAGACATCACACTGTTAAACAGGTGTTAAGTTTTACTCCAGTGGTGTCTTCATTTTTAGAAACAGATAGTATGCATAACTCTTCAAATCAGCTGTTCAGAACTGCATGAAGCAAATGTAAATTAATTACCCTCAACCTGGGTCTTTGGATTTACTTTCTACTGCCCTTTTTTCTTTTTTTTTTAATTTTTTTTTTTTAGGTTGGTTTGTTTGTTTAATTTTATAAAGACTGTCTTCAGCTGATAAGGACAGATCCCTGTTTTTAACAAAAGGAAAAAGCAGAGGTTTGGGGCTTTTCTTGGGCACATTAAGCATAGTCAGAAAGTCCAAAATAGACTCTCACACTGTAAAAGTGGCTTTTTTTGTCATTGGACAAAAATTACCTATCATCAACATTGTAGAAGCTTATCCATGCTGCTTGGAACAAGAGGTTTGTAACCTCAACAAGGAGTTTGTTCTTCTTAGTTGCGGCCACATTAATTAGCACTGCCACTGTCATACATTGGTTAAGTGCTCCACAGGACAGTGCATGGAACCCCGCAGACACCATCACCTCAGCTTTCCAAACGAGACATGTCAGGTGGTGGCAGCTATCATGTGTCTTCTTGCAGATGAGAAGAATGGCCTTGCAGATTAAGTTCCTCAACAGGTCATTGAAAACAAAATGATCTGCCTTCTAAAAACTAGATATATTCCTTAAAGTTCAGTTGTTTCCTATTTTTATAAACTTCTTTCCCAGACTTCTAGCACTGTCTGATGTTTCTTGGTATGTTCTTAAATATTCTGACTTCTTTTTTAAAAAAATAATTCAGTTACCTCTTAGAAAGTATCCATAATTTTTTTTCAGATTTTTGAGAGAGATGGCTTGAAGTCTTTTGCCAAAAATGTGAGATTATAAATATATTTCTGAAGTATGTACTGCTGCTAAACTATGCAGGTCATTTTTGAATCATAGGTGATATCCTTTGAACTTTGTTTTAATGGATAGTATTAAAATAGCTCTACCTCAAATTCCATAATGACAGCAAACATTTTAGCTTAGGGTGCAACACAAAATATATTCTGAAAATTGTTACCTCACTATTGAACTTCAGAGAATTGTTATGTATTCTTACAGTGATATTTTGCTCCTGAGACAAAGCTATCCTAAACATTATAGGTTCTGAGTAGCAATTGCAATAATGCTAATATACATTTCAGTGATTAAATATGTACTAATTAGCACAATGTGTGGATAGTAATAATTGGTTGTTCCCTGCATCATTCTCGGTCCCCACCAGTACCCTGTTCCCAGCACCTGATTCAGCAGGCATTGCCTGACACTTCTGCAAGAGATTGCAAATGCTTTTGACAAATGTTAATTGGGAAAGCACTAGAAGGCTGCATGCATTGTAATCAAAAGAAAATTACAGCAGTTTCACAAGATGTCAGGCAAGCACTTGCAGAACAGATCCAAGGATTTCAATAGGTTTCATAGTTGCTGGCTACGCCACAAGTTCAGCACAATTACATAGACTGTATTCAAGCAGCCAAGAATGAGACTGAAGTGAAGACAGCATCTGAAGAAGTTTCTCATTTGTGAGCAAGAGAGGGATGAAAAGCACATCTTTGCATCTAGTCTTTAAAACCAGATTGTGATGTTCAAAAACTCCACTCTAAATTACTCTGAAAATAAAAAGATAAATTGATATTTGAGACTCCTAATCTATTATAACTGAAATATAATTGAAAAAGGATGTTGAAGTAATTGTTATCTGCCAAACTACTGAAAGTTAATCTTACTGAAAACACTAAAAACATCTGCTAAAAGAAAGCCAGGCAGCTTCTTTTGTTTATGATTTAATTTAGAGACAATGCATTGTCCAGTAAGTCAGAGTTCAAGGACCTAGCAGAAGAAAAAGAAAAAAAACAGAAAAGCCACTTTATTCACTGAACAATTAGCTTCATTTATTTCTGTATCGGTTAGGATTTAAAAATTACTTGATTTGAGCTTATTTATTATTATAACGATACATGTACGATTCATAATGATGTGTGCTTTTTTGTGCCTGTAAAGATGTGTGGACACTAGTGACGATTTGGAAGTAATTAGTGATGGCTGTCGCAGTTGCTTTGCTTACTTGCGTTGTTTCAGCCGTTGCTCAGTATACATTTGCAGGCAATGAACAGGCACTCCAGACTGTTATCCCCACTGCCATTAACTAGTGTTACCTCTCCAAAGTCTCAAAACCACGGCAGGGCTTGGGCTGCCCTCAGCAGCTCCAGCCATGTGTTCCCAGCATGGACAGAGGAGTGAGCGGTGCCGAGTCCCATGCAGAAGGGGTTTGACCTAAGCAGATCCTACTGTTTCATAAAAGATTAAGCTAGGTGCTTGCCACAGGCCTGAACATTAGTGTCTTCGTACCTGCAAAAGGCCCAAAATGTTCAAACAGGGGAACACAGGCGTCCGCGCTAGGCGCTGCTTCTGTCTGCAGCTAATCGGGCATGCTGCAGCTCTCTGGAGCAGAATGACTGCCCTGTGGGAAGATGTTATCATAATTATTTTCCTGGAAGGTGTGTAGTGGGTGACTTGAAATTTTGGGGTCTGCCTTTTCAAAATGGTCTTGTTAGTTACAGGCTGCTGCCTTTGTTGTTACAGCTGGACCGCATTGTTTACAGCACGCTGATTCAAAAGATGCTATAGAGTTATTTCTCCTGCAAAAGTGATTAATTAATCTTTAATTGCTTTGAGGGTGTTTGTTATGTGCTGATAACTCACTAGTACTGCTTTTCAGCCTTTAGAAATGTAGCTATCAATTTTTATTACAGAAGAGATTATTTGGAGAATGTGCTGAAACATCACACTGGTAGGAGCTGGGAGTAAAAACCAAAAATCCATCAAGGTTATATCTTAAGCACTCAGAATAGCAATAAGACTAATATTAAGATAAAGGAAAGGAGACACCAGAGAGTCCTTTAAAACCACATAAATAACATTTAAAGAACTTTTTATTTTTTATATAATTCTGAAGTCATTTACTTTGTTATTACTCTGATTTTCTCTGTGCAGTGCCTACCACAGCAGTGACGATAACCTCTTCAGCAGAGCTCTACAAAACCACAGTGTCAACCACTAGCACTACATCACAGAAAGGTCCCATAAGCACAACGTTAGCTGGAGGAACAAAGGAAGGAAGCAGAGGACCCAAGCCACCGCCACCAGTTTCCACAACCAAAATTCCTCCAGTGACAAGTTTTTTCCCCTTGCCAGAGAGATTCTGTGAACCGACTGAGGCCAGGGGGATTAGCTGGCCTCAGACACAAAGAGGAATGATGGTTGAGCGCCCTTGCCCCAAAGGAACACGAGGTATTGCCTTTACATATATCTGTATTTTAAGCAGACATTTCAGAAGCCATGCACTGCTCTCTGATGGTGACTTTCTTTTTCATCTCAAGCTCTCTGTCACATGATTTTTTGTTAGGTGGAGAATGTGGTATCTGCAGGCAGTGGTCAAGTTTTAATCTGCAAACAGCATTTGAGCATAGCTGCAGAATTACCTTGCACATGCGCTTTTGAGAATCCAGGTCAAATTTTAGGGCTTCGCTTGAGGACTGTTGTGAAATGTGCTTACAGCTGCCTTTCTCATTATGAGCTCCCCTCTGGATGAGCTCCAGGAAAAATCAAGGGCTTTTTGTTTGTTTGCAGAAAACGTCTGGTACTTTTCACTGACTTTTTTATTGCTGTTTGTAATCTACATTATTTCCTTACGCTTTTGTCAATTATTGTCAACTACTGCCATTAGCGGCATTCAGAATTTAGCATTGCTCAGGAGCACAGTGTAGCCGATTTCCTGAATGCATGCAGAAAAATGGTTTCCATTTCACTAGTTTTCTGCATCTGTTGTAGGAACTGCCTCGTTTCTCTGCGTGGTCTTAACTGGAACATGGAACCCCAAAGGCCCTGATCTTAGCAACTGCACCTCACACTGGGTAAATCAGCTGGCTCAGAAGGTTGGTTGAAACCTTTTAATCTGGCGTACACTGGTGATTAAGGATTTTAACGCTGAGGGTTGATAATTCAGTTTTTTAAAGCCGTCTTTATTACTGTGTTCGTTTAAAGTAGAAGGAGCTATGCGTGCTTTGTGTGCTGAGCACCAGCCAGCATCTAGGTTTGTGTGTGTTGGTACATTCTCCCTCTAAATCCTTGTATTGTATCTGTGATTACGAGTTTTCTTAGCTATTTAAAGCAAAGTAACTTTGGTGGTGTTCAATAAACATAGACTGTATTTGCTTAATAAATCAAATATAAATCAGGCAGCAGAAAACTGTGGCATACAGCAAGGTTTTCTGATTCAGGAAAAATTATACTGTAATAAATAGATTTTTGTCTGAGTGCATTAATAACAGTATGATTAGAGCGCAGAGCCACTTTTCTGTGTTTTTCCTCCCTACTGAGATTTTCTAAGTTTATGAAAACTGGATAATTTGTTGTCAGTACCAGGCTACTTGACTTCCAAATGCCTTGAGTACTAATACGAACAAATAGAATTCTTACTGTCTGATAATGGCAGGAAAATAAAAGTGAGGATGAACAGAAGATCTAGCCCAAAAGTTCCAGTCTGATTTCTGGTTTTGATGGCTGTTAAGAACTGCTTTTGTGTGTCAGGGATCTAAGAACCTTTAATCTTCTGAGATAAAGAGAGCCTTATTGGTCTCAATTAGTTGCAGGTTTCAATGTATGTGCAAATGGTTATTTCACCACAACAAAGGTAAAGGGGAATTGGAATTCGGAGCCTCAAGCAGAACAAGGGACCCTGCTGAGATAATATAAATTGTCATTTCAGATCAGAAGTGGAGAAAATGCTGCTAGTCTGGCCAATGAACTGGCTAAACACACCAAAGGACCGGTTTTTGCTGGCGATGTTAGTTCATCAGTGAGGCTGATGGAGCAGCTCGTGGACATTTTGGATGCTCAGCTGCAGGAACTGCGGCCCAGTGAAAAAGACTCTGCTGGAAGGAGTTATAACAAGGTATGCACCTCCCATCACTTCCTCCTGCTGGGATAACCATTGCCCTTGTCTTTTTTTTATTTTTTTCTTTTCAGAAATACTAATCTGTACTTTGTTCCTGCATGCTTGTAGTTCTGGAATAAACATGTAAGAGAAAACAGCAGTAAATATACAGTGGAAAGTTGCAATTACCTTCTTTAGGGAGTAAAATATAATTCACAATAGCTGACTAGTCCTAAAATACATAGCTGTGTCCCTTATTAAAATCTGGAATGCGTTATAACTAGTGTGAGGGAAATGGGCATTAGCTCTCGGAAATTCTGTAACAAATCAGCATGTTTATCCAGTGATCCTTTTAACCCTGAACATGTAATAAAATCAGTGGGATTCTGCATAGGTGCAGGGTTTTATTTTAATCTGATTTCCTGCAGAATAATAACACTTTCTTAGCCTTTTAAAGATGCTAACATAACTTAGAATTGATCTTTATAAAAATACCTTAATACGCGTATCTAAAACATGAATAAATGGTTTTTTTCGGGCAAGATGCTCAGAGAAACTTGTCAGAGAAAATGTATGTCTTTGTGGTTTAAATACAAATCACAAGTGTTACTACTATTCCTCTTTTTCTCAGAGGAAATGCTGTATTTCTATGCCGCTTTTTGCATCAGCTTAGTCGACAAGCTACAAACGAAATATTTTTTCAGCCTCCTTTAGAGAGAGAGCTTCATGCACTCCTCTGTTATTTTGGCAATAGTTTTATTTACAATCTCTAGCTGCTCTTGGAAGAATTTTCCCAGACATAGATCAAATGCCCACACAGGGGTTTTCTCCTTTGACCTTTTCACACAAATCCCAGCATTTGGGCACAGATATCTGGGCACCTGTATAAGTTTGGGGAAAAACATTTCCAGTGTGATGTGTGATGTTTTTTTATAGTCATTGCTGGACAGAAACTAGATTAATGTCCAAGCTGTAGATCAAACTTGGGATTTGAAACACCAGATTTTTTTTTTTTATATTTCTGAAGCTTTCCAGAATGTGTCTAACTTCTGATTTTCTTTTTTCTTACTAAAAAGCTCCAAAAACGAGAGAAGACATGCAGGGCTTACCTTAAGGTATCTCTCCTGTGCTGTCACCCTGCTTTCTCCCTCCTCCAGCAACCTGCCACATTTTATCATCTTGCTGCATGATCCTATGTATTTCAGTCTTTGATAAATGTGTATTGTGCCCCATATCAACTGTACAAATGTTGGCTTTGCACAGGTATAACACTGAGAAAAAAAATTAAAGATCAAACTAAAAGAGCTGAAACGGTTATTTGAATTGGAAGTAGCTTCTCTCTGATAATGCAACCTTGGGTAGAGGAAAAAGCTGGTAACTTAACAGAAATTGGTTCAGCTTTGTCGTATTTGATATCAAAGACTGTTTAGAGCTAATTTGTTTGCATGAAAAATGTACATTATATAGCTTGCTACGCTCTTTGTGTATTCTTATACCTAGTAAAATCGTGCTTTCTTACAGTTTTGAGGGCTGTTACAAAGGCCAGATTCAGTGACTTCAGGATAAAATGTAAAGACAAACGTTTCTCTAATTTTATTTGGAAAACACGTGCCATGTGTTGCATTGATCAGGCTGTATGGAAGGCATGTAACACACTGCTACTTGATTTTCAGTTTCTTTAATCTGCTATAGAATAGTTGTCCACAGTAGCCAGTTCCTGCTCTGCAATACACAGCCAGTAATGCCACCTCGCACTGAGAAGAAGGGGAAAAAAAAGCCCTAGGACAGACATTGTCTGTCTCAGAAAGATTTTATTACACATCTTTTCAAAGTTTCTTTTAAATACTGATTTCTATTGGTATCCTCTGAGATAAAATTAAGGAATGTTTTTTGAAAAGAACTTTGAAATACTTTGCAGCATAATAAAATAATTCTGACTCTCACTGAAAAGACATTTCTAAGATGTCTCTAAGACAGAGGGCACTTCTGTCTTTTATCATGCAGCCCAGGAAGTAGATGGGAGACGTCCAGTAATGCAAAAAATTGTCAAAAAGAGATCTGGAGAGAAATTCACTTCTCAAATAGTAATAAGTATAAGAATAGTAATAGTTTTTTAATGAGAAAACCTTTTTAGTAAATACATAGTAAGGGAAATCCATCAGATACGTTTTGAATAGTGAGTTTTCATGCTTCTTTTTCAGTTGTAAACCTAAAGGTGAGAAGAGCAGTGGTGGGGTTGCTTCAGCAGCTTCGTCACAGGGGCCATGTACTCTTCCTGCCCACGCACCTCTCGTGAGAGGAGAGAGTGCCTCAGAAATAGTATTGGGCAGGTGATCATTTTCCACAGCTAGATTATCCCATAATAAATAAAAGCTGTCTCTCATTAATGAATGCATACCGTCAGCGCTATATGGAGATACACAAGAAGCCGTAGCACAAACTTAATTTCTGACCGGTGTCATTTTCTTTAGGTCTCAAATGGGCTTCTCTGCTTAGATAAGACTAATAAACCTCTTGAAATTACAAATCAAAAGCTGACTTACACTATGCAAATGAAGCAAGTTCCCACTTTGTGACAGAGGATTCATTTGTACCTCAGATTAGAGGCTCCAATCTGTATTTCTTGGTGACTAATGAATCTGGCCTCTGCAGACCAATTTCTGTTCCACTCTAGTTAATGGCTGCAGCAGTGTCAGTGCGAGCATTTTGACTATTCTGTCTCCCATTAGAGAAAGAAAAAAGGCTTTAGTGCCACTTCGAAGTATCTTCCACCTGCCAGGAAGGTCGTGGTGGCTCACAATGCAGACAGAAAGAGGATATTAAAATGGATTAGGCTAATTAATCTTGCTCTGACAATAGCCTTGACCAACTTTTCCTATTCATTTATTTGCACAATGTAGTATTCCAGACTGACATCTTTCTGTTTGTACAATGTGTTCTGTTTCCATTCCCAGTGCTTTTAAATTGATCAAACAAATTATATATATGCTTAATGACACATTATGACTAGGTAAATGGGACAGAGTAAACAGGGTGTTTCAGCAATGCATGGTGTACTCAATGCACAGCTACATTATGCATTAATGTAAGAGCCTGCCTTCAATTGATTAACTGATTACTCTGATTGATTGGATTATTTTGTAAAAATAATGTAATCATGTCACTGAATTCTTCGTCTTCCTTATTTACTGTTACTTTATATGCAGCTTAATGAACCTTAAAACATGATGATAGAGTTGTTACAAGAAAGACTTTTTAAAATGGCAGCTTTATTCAGTTTTACAGTTTTCCCTTCACTGATAACAGGGACAGTCAGTGGACATCTTGTTTGCTCTATTGATTTCCTTTTTTAACTGACCTTTGTGCAGGAATGGGAGTTAGTAATCTTTTTAAGCATCTGCGAACAGGTACAGGAGCAGAAGGGGGAGTGAGAGTGGCCCCAGCTAATTTATATCCACTGAGTCAGCTTCATTTTGTGCCTCCTGTAATAAAGAAGGCAGTTTGTCATAGACAAGTAGTTTAGAGCACTATGGCTTCATGGGTTGGGTTAAATTTCCAGAAGAGCATTATTGGCATTTCAGCCTAAACTGCACAATGCCAGTTTTGGCTTCAGTATATGTAAATAGAAGTTATACATTTTGACATTAACTTTAAGATGAAAGCTTCAGGCAAAACTTCTGGCATTTATTTTTACATTTTTCAGCACATAAATAAGACCGTCTTTATTTCTGACACAAGATGAGCCAAATCTGCATGCTTACCGCTTGGAGATCACACAATGCTAGTGGCTAACTGCACTTCTATTAATGCTAATCCAGTGAGCGGATGGAAAACATTTTTATGTTGAAAATAATTTTTGAGTGCCATTAAATCACAGTAAATCATTCTGACAGTTAAGTATTATAATTGTCACCAGATAACGTTGGAAATTTTCCGCAGCTGCCTAGGGCAATCAGACCTAATGATAGTTTTCTAATGAATGCAGGCAATTGTGGATACAGTGGACAACCTGCTCAGGCCTGAAGCTCTGGAGTCCTGGAAGGACATGAATTCTTCAGAACAAGCCCATGCAGCCACAATGCTACTTGATACATTAGAAGAAGGGGCCTTTGTCTTGGCTGATAATCTCTTGGAACCAACTAGAGTCTCGATGCCCACAGAAAACATTGGTAAGTAAATTTTAAAGTGCTGTGCATTGCTTTATGTGAAATCAGGGAAAAGTATTCCATGTAGGGACATACTCTGTGAAAGCTGAGCTACACAACATTTGGTGGAAAAGTAAATACTCCTCAGTGAGGGAGACACTCTTCTTGTTAGTTCTTCAAAATTAGCATTCTTTTTTAATACAGTGTAAAATAGAAAGTAGTTGATGCTGCAAACTTGATTTACCAGTGAAAAATCATTAGCAGAACGTATGGATATGAGGAGCGCTTAAATGGCAGAGTATAGATTTTTTGAAGCAACTGCTTTCTGTCGAGCTGCAGAAATGCTTTCCTGTTATGTATAAATTGTTCCTAATGAATTTAAATTACTTTTTTGCAACGTACTCTGCCAGTTAAATATTTTAGGCACTTGGAACATAGACCAAATGTTTATATTAAACATGACTGCCTTCAGGTAAAAATGTGTTCAGTGAACTACATCTCCCATAATGCAGAATAGCTATGCTCCAGAGGCTGCAAAATAGCTGAAGATAGTTGGAGCATAATTTGGAATTTAAGTGGTGACAGAGAAATGAAGGGGTTTAGTATTAGAGATGTACAAATATTGGTACGCGGGATGTGTTAAAGCAAAAATCATTGCTATGCATAAAATGAATATGCCTTCATCTTATTACAGAGATTAATGTAGTCTCGGTGAGGTACGAGGAAGCTGAAAGTTTGCTAATTTGAGGGGTACTGAGAGGGAGACTTGGAATAGACTGCAGAAATGAGTCTTTTCACATTTCAATGGCTGCATATTTGTAACTGTAGATGATTCGGCCAAGTTTTTACACTGGGAAAGGATAGGGAAAGGCGTTACAGTCCGTTATCAAAGTAACTGCACCAGTGGTTTCTGCAGGAATGGGGTCGAATGAGAAAATCTCTCTCAGGATGTGCGTGAGCAGTTCCATGGAGCTCAGTAGAGTGAACATCACTTCTTGTGATAAGCTGTCCTCAGGTCATAGTTAGTAACACATTACTGATGCCATGCAAGACTGAATTCCCAGCCCATGTACATACTTGGCTTAGAGAAGGAGAAATCATTCCCGCATTTCATACCTTTTGTTGGTCTATAGACCTATAGTTTGACCACTTTAGTATGATGCAGATACCTGTCAACAAATTGACCACTAACCTGGATGTTTTTATGCACCCAAAGGACTCCAGCCTTTGATGGTAATACCACGAAGGCTTCCTAATAGACAGTGCTGTAAAAAATTAAGATTTAAATAAGGCTGAGTGGCATCTAAGTTTTCAATGCAAATATTTTTTTAGCAGAACCGATAAAATGGCTTCCTATAAACATTTATATAGAATTAGATTTAGGAAAAAATATATTTTTTGTAAGATGCTAATACTGGCTTATCTAAATACAAAGCATAAGTATACTTAGATATTAATTTGCTGAATGTTTTGAAAAATCTTTATATCTAAATCAATATTTAAATTCTACATTTGTTAGCAGACAGTACTTCATAGAGATTCAGAGCTTCAGAATTAACATTGCAACGTGTGTGTGGTATTTTTAAGTGGATGTTTTGAGAGCACAGATTAAAACAAGGTTTGATGTCATGTTATCACTATTAAAGTGCTGTCATTTTACTAATGTGCACTAGGCTTAGTTAAAGTTAAGTCTGTGCTTGAAACATGCAGTACAGATCTATCTTACAGTGGCAAATGAGGACAACAGTGTGAGGAAAGGAAAGAGTGGGGGGAAATACTGTCTCCTTTTTTACCACCTTTTTTTTTTTTCCTCTGGTCTGCTTAGTTTTGGATGTTGCAGTGCTCATTACTGAGGGCCAGGTGCAGGACTTGAAATTTCCTCAGGGCAGTAAAGGAGGCAACTCGATTCAGCTCTCTGCAAGCACCGTGAAACAGAACAGCAGGAATGGTGAGTCTTGGGCACAGAGCACGGAAACTCCATTAACTTTTATAAAACCTACATTACCTCCCCTAGTTAAAATATCAAAACAAAGCGCAACAAAACTGCTCTGCAGCTTTTTTTTTTCCTTCTCAAAGATTGTGGGTGCCTGGGAGTTTTTCTGCAAATCCATAGCCTGAAAATGCCTCTCTCTTTACTGATGCTTTATTGTCAGTCCGTTACAATACAGGTTGCTTGCTTTCTGTAGACCTCTGTGGCACTGTGATGGGATTTTTATGTATTTTTTTGCCTTTGTAGGATTAGCAAAACTGGTTTTCATCATTTACAAAAGTTTGGGGCGTTTTCTCAGTACTGAAAACGCCACCATAAAGCTGGGCAGTGACTTTGCTGGGCGGAACAGCACCATCGCAGTCAACTCCCACGTCATTGCAGCCTCTATCAACAAGGAGTCTAGCCGGGTATACCTGACTGATCCTGTGCATTTCACGCTGGAACACATTGATGTGAGTTATGCTAATGAATTAATGGGAAGGTCATAAAATCAGCAAGAGAGAAAAGCAATGCAGAAAAATAACCTTTTTTCCATTTGAATTTTAAATGTTGGACTAGGTCAGAGACACAAGCTTATTTAAGTCTATGAACATAAAATTAAATGAGCCTGGTTCAGTGATTATTAGAACTTAAGTGTATTCTTAATGAAAGCTAATTCAGTAATCAACATGAAAATGTAAATGACTAATTTGTTTCTTAGAAAATTAACTCTTACCTTAGTAGCAGGGTAGAAAATAACTGTTAAGATTCAGGATGGTCTAATGCAGCAAGTTTTAATGACAATTTAACTTTTTACATTAATTTTGGCTCAAGTTCTGGAAGCCCATACAAATCATTTCTTGAAAAGCATTTATTCAGTGAAGAATAAAGTACTATATCTTAGTTTGTTGTACTGCAAATTTGTGTCTGTTTTCTTCACGATAATTTATTTGATGTGTTTCTTTGCTTGTTAGTTTGGTCATTTCTGTTTTCATGTCTCGCATGGGGAAAATAAATAATAGCTACCATGATAGACAAAATAAGATTTTCCTCTCATTTTGCCTCTTTTTTATATATCTGTTTTGATTGTTTTCCATCAAAATAGATAGGCATTGAGGAATGAACTTTTTCATGATGTCTATTCACATGACTTTGGTCTGACCAAAGGTGAGAATCAAAGGGAAAAGACCATATTTTCAAATTCTCAGTTACAGGGAAAATATCTTCAGAATAAATTCGCAGTTCTAATTTTGCGGAAAGCAGAAATGGCTATAATGTACCATCAGTGCATAAAATCGTAAGATGGAAATTGTAATTGTTTAAAATTGGGTCTACAGTAATTGAGACTACACTTTAGAGTGTTTCGGACTATAAAGCCCCTTTTAAACTGATGTCTTACTTGTGTAACATAGTCCACAATTTTGCTGATGAAAAACTTTATTGTCCGAAACATGCAAAGTTTAATCTAAATTACCCTTTACACATATTAAACAATTGTTATTGCCATCTTAGTGTGTAATATCCTCATTTTATGTTATCCTTTTATCTCCCAGCCTGACAATTATTTCAATGCAAATTGTTCCTTCTGGAACTACTCAGAGAGGACTATGATGGGATACTGGTCAACTCAAGGCTGCAAACTGGTTGACACAAATAAAACTCACACAACATGTGCTTGCAGTCACCTAACCAACTTTGCAATTCTTATGGCTCATCGGGAAATTGTGGTAGGTAATGATGTTTCTTGCCATGGGCAGGGAAAAATCTTCTAAAGATTTAGCTTTAAATTTTTACCGAGATCCAAAATTGCTGAAGTTTATAGTTTCTGTCCAATGTTTCCAAAGCAATTTGCTTTTTGTAGCACTTTTCTTCCTCACCCATAAATTTGCAAGCAAAGTAACGAGAAAGAAAAACAAGGACAAGAGTTTTCTTCCAGTCATACTTCAAAGTTACTGACCCAACCTCCCAGCCATCTTAGAGACTTCCCCTCGGTACAGCTGGAGAGTATCTCTAGGGGCAGCAGTGCAGGCTGTTCCCTGGAAACACAAGTGCCAGCTCTCTGTAGGAGGGTCATGGTGCTTCCGTACTGGTTGATTAAATGCCTCTTTATACTTTGAGATTTTGTGGTCTAGTTAAAGCACTTACTGCATGTGAGGGAGCCCAGAGTGTGCGATATTTGCAGGTATATGAGACTTTTCATAAACCCATTGTATTTGGAAAGGTCGCTGGAAAGAAAAACCAAGAAGACAAATGTTATTCAGTCACAGCTGAAGTGAGGAAGCTTCTTTAGCTAAACATGAGATGAGAGGTAGAATTGCACATATAATATATTCTGCATTATGTCCTAATTTGTGTGTATATTGTTAGTTTCTTCTCTGCTGTGGAGTTGCAGGTCTGTAGGGAAGAACATGTACCTCATAGGTGGTCCAAGGGAGAAAACTCTCTGCATCAGAGCTTAGTGGCACTTTCAGAAGGTTGTGTTTCTTTACTTGTCCTTGTCTGACAAGTTTACAGTGAGTCATAAGAAAAGTAAAAATTATGTCTGATCTGGCTAAAACAGTTAGATTTTTCTCTCAGACCTGCTCATTTTGTACTTACCCTAATCTTGCTCTTCTGGGAAGCTGACCTAAGACTGAGAAATTACTGAGTACATTTTGCCATCTCATGTAACAAACAATTAACTTTTCTGGGTGCTATCTGTAAAAATAGGCTTTTGTTTATACCCATAAAGAGTCATATTAATTTTCTCCATTCTTCGTTATTTCTAGTACAAAGATGGAGTGCACGAATTGCTCCTCACTGTCATCACCTGGGTGGGAATTGTCATCTCTCTTGTTTGCCTGGCCATCTGCATCTTCACATTCTGTTTTTTCCGTGGCCTGCAAAGTGATCGTAACACTATTCACAAGAACCTTTGTATCAACTTATTCATTGCTGAGTTCATTTTCCTAATAGGCATCGATAAAACAGAGTACAAGGTAAGTTTTCTCTGTGTGTACCAATCTTGTTCTCTGAAATGACTGTTTGAAACAGATTGGCATTAAAATATGTCAACACTGCCAAGCTTTCAGCATTCTGACACAAGCCTGAAATACAAGCTCAATGTGAAAATAAGATAAACATGTTCATAAATAGTATTTACATTCATCAGAAATATCCCTGTGGCCTTAATTTCCCACTTAGAGCAGTATTTTTCATTTTGCATTGCGAAACATCAGCTATTAACAAAGTAGGTAGTATAAACTTTTAAAAGAGGAGACAAAGTTAAACATCGACATACTCGGAACATATATATGTTCTTTATATATCTGTATGTCTCGAAAGCTAGTGATTACTTTTCATGTGTTTGTATATATATATTTGGGCAGAGCTTTATATATATATTTACTCTTTTTTTTTTTTACACTGCATTTCATGCAGGGCTTTTTTTGGCAGTATTGGTGAAATTAGTTCTGTCATTCAGAAATGATTCATTGGTTTTAAATCTAATAATTCAGTACAATTTAATCCAGAATTCAGCCAAAGGAGTGAGAATTCGGATTGATTTCTGTTACAATAGTCGAAACTTCAAAATTACAGCAGATGAAAATAGCTTGATGGCTGCTTCATAATTTTAAATAATACTGCATTATGGATCCATACCAAACTGTTCATGTCTCGGATTATATAAACTGTAAGCCCTAAACCCATATCTGTTTCAAAATTAAAGGGTTGCTTATAAAATTCAAAAGTCCACTCTGTAATTGAAGACTGAGGGTGAGGGCGTGATTTCCTTATTTTTATTCGTACTGTTTAGCTGACTTTACTTTTTTGCAGCTACTGTGAACGCATTAGTATTTGAAAATGTTCAGAGTATGTTTTCGGGTAGGGAAAATGTTCTTGCATTTGCAAAAGATCTCTGATAGAAGAGATGTTCTTTTACACGCTGTTTAGTTAGAGATACAATGATGTGAAGATTTTATGGTTTCTATTTCCATCTCTCTTTTTTTCTTTGCAGATTGCATGTCCAATATTTGCAGGTCTCTTACACTTTTTTTTCCTGGCAGCCTTTGCCTGGATGTGTCTAGAAGGAGTGCAGCTTTATCTAATGTTAGTAGAAGTGTTTGAAAGTGAATATTCTAGGAAGAAGTACTATTATGTTGCTGGCTACCTCTTCCCTGCTACAGTAGTTGGTGTCTCAGCAGCTATTGACTATAAGAGCTATGGAACAGAGAAAGCGTAAGTAATTGCAAGTGACCTGAGTGTTTTTCAAGTGAATAATTTTTTAAAGCCTATTAGCTGTCAGAGGGTCCCTGACAGACTAAAATACCATCTGAAAGCTTTATTGGTAAGAGAATGGCAATGCTGTGCACAAATTACAATCAAGTCTTTTGTAATTCTCTAGGTTCAGAGGATTTGTACTCTAGAGAGACCGATTCTAAATTATGGTCTTTCTTTTAACACAAAAGATTGACCTGAAACAAATTGAAAAAGTAAATAACTTTTTGGCCTCAAATGTATATTAAGTAAAAAATCTCAGCTTAAAGTATCTGACAGGCCTAACCGCCCAGTTTTAAGCTAATGCTTCATTAGATCTCTTTGTTCCAGCTGCCCCTCTAGCTAACTCCCATCCTGAATTATGACAGTACAATATTCCAACCCGTATGTTTCACTTTTATAATAGTTTATCAGGCGGGTAGAGCAGGATTAAAATTAGCCACTGCCTTTTATTTACAAAAATAATATACATATAGAAAGTGACAGAAGGTAGACAGAAAACATTTCTGAGGATTTGAGTTGCTGGAGGCATGAATTTGCCTTCCGATAGTGTTTACTTTGTCCTTTGATGAAATTAGTTACAGAATGGGAAGATACTCTTGACTACAAGAAAGCTGCTTGATTTTGCTGCTGATGAAAGACAAATAAGAGCAATTCAGGAGGGAACTGGGCTGTATGAAAAACGAATCACTAAGTGAAGTCGGCCCTAGTAGGTTTACATGTCATATTATTATATGTATTCTTTCTCTACAGTTCAACTCCCAGTGGGGGCATTTTATTTATACTATGTTGTTTTTTGGGCAAAACATGGCATCTGAACTTTTTCTGTCTCGTATTCCTCAGGAGTAAACACTTTGCATATGATATAAAGTTAAAAGCAGATTTTTGAAGATGGAAAACCTGTGCAAAGTATTTCCTGATGTTAGATTCATTAGTCCAGGATAGCATCTGTGACCAAACCTTTTACTGGCTTTGTTTCTTCTTACATGGTAGCTGATCCTGGCGATGTATTTTCAAGTCAAATAGTGCTATTAAACATTGGTCGGAGGAGTTCCAGCTTAGGAGAAGTTGTCCATGGACTAGGTGGTACTATGCGCTGTTTTTCATTGTTTAATGACAAAATGTTAGCTAAGAAGTACTTTTTTACTTCTTATTTATTGCACTGAGGTGTTAAGGCAATTGTTCACCTTCCTTTCATTCTCTTTTTTTTCCATGATAGTTGCTGGCTCCATGTAGATAACTATTTTATCTGGAGTTTCATCGGACCTGTTACCTTTATTATTCTGGTAAGAACTTTGTTCTTTCCCTTTTCCTTTTAGGTTGCCTTTCAGCAAAGTTAAAAAGATTGAATAACATCAGTCAATACTATCTTTATTCACAAGACATTTCATGAAAATGCTTATAAACAGTTTGTAATGTGACCAGTGGTTATATAAATGTTTAGAAATCTTTAAAGAGTGCTGACCAAATGATTAATGGTCAAAGCTGTGCTGGCACTTCAGCATAGTCATTTTTTCCTAATGGCTTGAACTCTGAAGGTTGTATTGACATGTGTAGTCATATGAAAAATCAATGAAGTACTAAACACAGGCGCTCTTTTTGTTTAAAGGATCCATTATTATTACTTTCAATTGAGTCACTATCGTACACGTTCTGGAATTTAACTGCTAATTATCCAACATAATTATCTCAAAAGTGTGTTCTAGCGCACTGGATAATTAAGTTAATCTTATATTTCATTACACTTACACAGTAGTTGTGTGTATTTGCATATGCATATGCATATTTTCCCATTATTACTTCTGTGTGTATTTATGCTACAGGTAAAGTACGTCAGACATACAAGTTCATCTGTTTTAGTATAAACAATAGAATATTCTGTAACCAGTAGAGAGCATACACATTTTCTCGCAATCAGTTGAGTAAAGCTGTTGTATGTGTGTGCACCCCCATCTGTACACCCACAGCTGTGCATCCGTCCCATTGTCCATTTCAGATTGAGTGTGTTCACACATCACTTACCCATTTTCTGAGTGCTTTCAGGTAAAAAGCGTTGTCAGCCCAGGGCAGAACCATCTCCCTGTTATTTTGGCCTAATAATACCAAGACTGCACACCATCATAGAAATTTGGAAGCAAAGAGAAAGCTGCATGTGCATTTTGGCTCACCTTGTTTTTCTCTGCTGATTCAATACCTTTAAAGCCCGCAGTGCTTGGGAAATACTCCAGAAAGCTTGTGCTGGGGACACAGCCTATGTATGTAGAGATCTTTTCTCATAACTGCTGATAGTTTGGAAGCTGAATTGATTGTTTTTGTGCTTTTGAAAGTCTTAGTTACCTGTTCTCCTGCCTTTATACAGGAGTAGAGTTGTGAAACGTTAGCAGAAGTTGACTTCCTTTGAATTTCCAAATTGAGGAATTGTAGTTTGTCTGTTATTTTTTTCAGCTTGAAGCATACATGCATCAGACATAATTAATTAGGAAATTTCTGACTTTTTACAGATCTATACCCCAAATGTACTATTTCACCACTTTCTGTAGCTTACATTTTTACGTTACTTCTCCATGTAGAAGTAAACTGATTCTTTAATTGTGGAACTTTTGATTAAAAGTGAACATGACCAATCTTTTGTAGCCACTTTACTCCTTCATGACATCTTCAATATTAAGCTTGTATATATTTAGATTGGGTTTACTATCTGCTTACATTGAAACTGCTTCAATCATTGAGCAGTCATTTAAGGACAGACAGTTATTCAGTGTAGAAGTTGTTTGACTTCATAGGCATTTTTTCAAAGAAATAATAGAGATGCCAAAGCTCATGTATGTATAAGTTGAATTTCAAAGATTATAGTGTTCATAAGATTTAGGTGTGAACCATAAGT
The DNA here is from genome assembly GCA_013399135.1 of Heliornis fulica. Taxonomy (NCBI): domain Eukaryota; kingdom Metazoa; phylum Chordata; class Aves; order Gruiformes; family Heliornithidae; genus Heliornis; species Heliornis fulica. The sequence continues at coordinate 713,624 of VXBZ01005654.1, read as the reverse complement.
TTACAGAGTTTATTCTAAAAACATTTTTTAAAAAGTGCCAGGACAATAGGGATTATTTTTTAATTAAACCTACAAATACATTTGAAAGATACATTTAGTACTTCTGGTTCAACAGACAATATTTTTCAACACCAAGTTATTTCTTGCAGCTGTTGTAATCATTGCTAGAAAATTGCTCCAAGTTTCATGCCACAATAGTTCAGTTACCTCAGGTCTGATTGTGTGGTGATAATTTTGCTTTTTGTGTCTTGCTTTTATTTTATTGTTACTGGGAGTATTTTGCTAAGTCACCTCTATTTCTCTCCCTTGCTTTAAAATAACATTTCACATGGGAAGCTTTGGGCATTGCTGACGGCTTTTTCACTTCTTCATAACCAGGTCAGAGTGAGAATAGAGGTGAAGGACATTTAATCATATTGACCATGTACAGACATAGTTCACTATTATTTACTGGCCGTGACATTATTATCCTCCAGCAAATCATTTAGGCTGAGACGCAAAAGGCCTTTGGGAGTAGTATTCCCAACTTCAAAAATATGAAACAGCAGGTAGCAATCACGGCACAGTTCCTGGGAGTAATTCTTCTCTAGCAATTGCTTTGCCCTCTAATCGTCCCAACTGAGAAAGCAAGAGAAACTGGAGGAAGAAGTGTGAGAAGTGTAATGGCTGAGAAATATTATGTTGTATACAGTGTAACCGAAGAAGAGACTTACTTGTAGTGTACCTTACTTGGTAGCATGTGAGAATTTCACTGTGGTAAGCTTTTTCACATTAATCAAAACACTTTCCTTATTCTTTGTTCAACAGTACTGTCAATACACACAATTATTTTTCTTTTATAGTACTGCTTGCTACCTTAATTTACAATTTTTTCTGAATTTTAGAAGCAGTTGCACTTGTATCTGCATACAGATTTGTAGAAAATGAAGTGTAATATAGAAAATGGGAAGTATGGGGGGAAGTATGAAGTTCCTTGGTACATCTTCTGAGGAACTTTCAACTTCACTATTTCCATAGCCTGTCATGCCTTTGGGCACCAGGGTTATTATATCTATGAGAAAAGAGCATGTAAGTAATGAGCGGTGGGAAACCATTAGTATGCCTGAAATGGTTTAATGAAAGCTTGGATCATGATACGTCAGGAGCTGTTCTTATCATTTGGACAGCTCCATCTGCATCTTTAATAATTAATTCAGTTCAGTAAGAGTTCAGCATGCACACTCATTTAGAAGCCTTCTTCAGAGAGCACCTCTCTCGCTGCCAGTCCCAGAGAGAAATAGGCTTCTGCATGGCTAAGAGCAAAGATCTGGAGATACAAGAGCAGTTTTAGAGCTGCATTTGCCAGGTAACAAAAGCTCCGGGGAGTTCAAAAAGGGTCAGAACATGTGCAGTTCAGCTAGGTTACTTCAGAGTGGTGTTTCTGTTCTTCTGTCTTATCATATCCATGTCAGCACTGCAGGCTGTGTGAAATGAATTTTAAGCTGCTAAGCTCAGGCAGACGTGATTCAATTGAGCAGGGTGATGGCTATAAAACAAACAGTGCACTCCTGTAATCTGTGGTCAGAAAAGCCCGAGTATTTTGACTTCTATGTAGATCCATACTCATTCATATCCAAGGAGTGGGTGATGTCGGTTTGACTTCAGTTCAGCCACAACCACTAGAATTTGCTTCTCACACATGAAGCCAATGTATTAGGCTACCAAAGGTTCTTTAACCCAAAATTCGTAGGATGTCCTGTACCATTACACAGGAAAGACAGTTTATTTTTTCACTCAGGTTGAGGCTTTAATTCACCAAACTTAGTGGATATATACATAGTATATGTACGTATATACGCACATGTAAGCTAGCTCCACATATGAAAATGGACTGTATTTGTAAACTTATGCATATAAAGAATGTGTATCTTTCTACAGTAGACACTTCATAAATGGTATTTATCTTTTGCTCACAGGGGAAATTTATCATCATTATTGCGAAAACTAGCTTTATTTGTCCACTAATTCATTGTACCTGCAACTAATTCCAATCCATTAGTCTTCTGTGCAGGTTATTACATCCACTTTTATAAAAAAGTTAATTTGACTTGAAGACACTCCCTCTCTCAAAATTACATAGGCTTCAAGTGGCAGAAAGACAAAATTCCTACTTACACCATTTTTCATGTACAGTACCTTCTGATTTCCAAACCATTAATGGCGCTCTGTGTTGACTGTCAAAGAAGCATGCTCTTCTGGGGTCCTGCATTTGTTTATTACCATAAAAATTATTTGAATCTAAAATTTAATACTTTAAAATAGTTTTTATTACATAATTATTATTCTTTTGCTCCATTCCATCTGTGAAGCTTGGAAATCATCTACAGATTCATTTGCTTAGACCAGCAACAGTACAGTCCTCACGCAGTCATAAAACAAATCCATGTGGATGGGACTTAAGGAGATCAGTGGTCCAACCTACTGCTCAATACAGGCTCAGCTTTGAGCTCAGACCAGGCTACAAAAAGCTGAAAAAGCTTTCCTTACATGAAGTTGGTACAAAGAAATGCAAAAGCATTGTGTCCTTCCTTCTCCCTGCCACCTATTTCTCACCAAGAAAAGTAATAAAACTATTCCTTGTAAAAGCAATTTTTCTTCAGCAAGTTCCATTCCCTCGCTGCTTAGTGCCTTCTGTGATAAAATGGCAGGATGCCCAAAAGTCTTTAACTCATGAGTTCCCCCCAAACAATCAATTTCTAGATTAAGAGCAGTAAGGGAGCCAAAACAGGATCTAGAAAGGTTTGGTTACAGTATTTGTAAGCAAGCAAAATAGACATTTGAGAATGATAGTGTGTGCAGCAGAAATGCCAGCATGTTTGAACAAGTGGCAAACCTTGGTCTTTTGACTGCTGAAACTGAAAACTCTGTGGTGTTTCAGAGTGATGGAGAAACAAGTATCATATGCTCTGTTGTCATAGTTACTTTGTCTTCAAAGTACAATATTTTGCTTTTTTTTTTTTCTTAGAAGGACCTTTTCAGCTGCAGTGATACACCATTATTATTTCTGTGGTCTGCTTTTGAGGTTCTGTGCCTAAATTAGATTTAAAGTAACTATTAAGAAAATGCTATGTAGTTATTCCCTAGTCCAGCAAGGACAGACAGACAGAGCTGAGTATCTACATAAAACCTGCTTAATACTCTGGAGTTTGGCTCAAGCTCCAGGGTAGGGCCGTGTCTGCTTGCACGCCACCAAAGGAACCTCAGTATGTAAATACAAGCTTTTGTTTTTCACATGTCAAACCAACACTTCAGTCGCACAAAGAATCAGAGGATAAAAACCTCTCATTTCATAAGGCAGTCATTTATGGGCTAAGCCATGTCTATGAGTTTTTGATCCAAGAACGATGTTGCTAGTACAATACAGGATACTCCAGGGTAGCTACTTAGGCAAGGATTAGCTTCCAGCTGTGTTGTAAATGCTATTCGGAACTGGATTGTGCACTCCCAGTTGCATAGGTTGCAGCCAAAGTTGATTTACATGTAAGCGTTGGCATGGGGCATGTCTCTTAGCCCTTAATCTGTTTGTTTTCACAGAAAGTAAATTGAAGTTACGGGTTTTTTTTTAAGCAGGCTGGAGAAAATCATAATATGTCAGCTACCAAAATGTGCAAGAAATGCTCAAACGCAGAAGAAAGTCTTACTGCAAAGGCACAGAGCTGAGGGTCAGGTCACACACAGAGCCCCCTGTCCTCCACCTGTTGCAAAGGCCAAGGAGCAAAGCAACTTGTTTTCTCACCAAGGAACTTAGTGCAGTGCAGTACAGTGGAAACTTAGATAAGAGGAACAAAATGATCACGGTGATATAATGAAGTGTTTCTCAACTGGTCAGTCATTACCTGTAAGAATCATAAAAGATAATCAGCAGGGTCATGAGATACTGATACTGTTACATTTTGCAGCAATGGAAATCATGCTTTCCCTACACCATGTATGCACTTCCACTTGCAGGTCAAGTATTTTCTGTCAGTTGTTGAAACACAGCCAGAAATAAATTATAAAGGCTTATTTTTGTTATTTGTATCACACATAGTTTTTGTATTAATCTCAGGATATATTGTAAAAATGTGTTACTTTGAATCAGGACTCATGAGGTCACAACACTGTTCCATTGTTCAAACAATGTTGAGAACTCCATTATACCGTCCATCCTGATTTTGAGATAGCTAGCAGCAGCAGTGATAACTTGATTGCCCTTAGCAGTAGGAATTATTTCTATAATACATAGCTTTATTAACAGACTAGGATCAGAACCTTCAAAATACTCCTCTTTTCTAGATTGTTAAGACCTGCTCTTTTTTTAGGATTTGAGTGACATTTCTGACCTTGTGGCACAGCTGTAGGAGCACATCTGGTATGAACTGCTGATACCCCAATGTTACAAAAACATGAGGATTTTTGATGGTCTCAAAACAAAGGCTTTTCAAAATGAGAGATTTGGCTTGATTATTGCCCATTAGAAACTAGCTGCAGATGTATACTGAAAGTTGTATAAATGGGGTTAATAGTCTATCTAATATATATGTCTTACAAGGATGTCCAAGCATATTTTCCCATCTTTTCCCTATCAGCTCAGCCATTTCTTGGGGCCATTGTGCTAGTAGATAAGGATATGTGTCTTCTCCCTGAAAGGACATAGTTCTTATTGTTTTCAAATACAGAATTTTATTTGAATTGTCTGCATGATATAGGACAGCACATACTAGGTACTGACATTAACCACCTTTCAAACCATATTCTACAGGTATGCTTGTATTTGGCTTACCTGTGCCCTTCACATGCTTTGAATTGATAGGAGAAATTCAGCTAGTATCTCTGGTATCTGTGATTCTGTTTCACAAAAGGAAAACTATAAAAAATTATCTTCAGTATCTTCCCTGGTATTATCTGTATGAATGACATAACAAGAATAAGACAGTATAGTCCTGTCCTTGAAGTGGCATGCAGTCTCGCCTCGACAGAATCCAGACTACAAAGGGAAAGAGAGCAGTGGGAGGGTGCACCACTAGCACATGTCTGTGGCACTGTTAAGCTTGATGCATTTGCTACATCTTTGTGTTTCTTTTCCTTTTTTCTCTTTCTTTTCTTTTTTTTATTCAAGTTATATTTAAGCTGTTTTCCAGATCCAAGTGGGATTTGTGAGAACAAAAAAGTTTAAAAAAAAAAAGAATGGGAGAAACCAGCAAAGGTGAAAAACATTCCAGAAGCAGGATGAGGTGATAAAAAGACAGTTAGTGTATAGTACAGTGAAGGGGTAACCGTGGTCCCCAGAGGAAGTCAGTGAGATGAGGAACAGGGCCAGAGGTGACAGGTGGAGGTGGACAGGGGCCAAGCATGCTGGAAGACAGAGCTATAGAGTGATGGGGATAAGTGTTGTATTCATGATGATGAGGTGATTTGGAAAACTACAAGGACTTCTGCCGTTTCCCACCCCCATCCTCACTTGCAATCACCTTTTACAGACTCCAGTATAGTTACCAGTCTTACTACATATTTGAAAATAAGCTATGGGGTTTTTGTTTAGTCTGTAACATTATCGTTATTCAACCTATTACTTGAAGTAGTTTAATTTCATTCTTATCTGTTTTGACAGCTGAATCTTATCTTCCTGGTGATCACATTGTGCAAAATGGTGAAGCACTCAAACACTTTGAAACCAGACTCTAGCAGGTTGGAAAACATTAAGTAAGTGCTTTGTGTTCAAGTATGAGAACTATGATTATTTTTTGATTGCTGAACTGATTGAAAGCTACTCTCCATTAGGAGCACATGCCATTGTCTCCCAGCAACTGCAGATGTCAATTAGAAGCAAACAGAGCCAATCCTGCTTTCGTCACATTGTTGCTGTAATGTCACAAACGCTGGTCAAAATTAGATAATTTCAGACTGGAACTAGTGCCAAGAAACGGTTTCACGGAAATGCCACAGCACTGTAGTAATTTCATTTGCATTTAAAATGCAGTTCAAAAATGATGTTCCTGTTTGCATGGCCGATATGATTATATTAAGTTTGTTTTGTTAAATGACTTTTTGATTTAGGGATTCTGAGCAGTTTCGACTTGTAATCCTGTTCTCCCAAGAGAATTGACTCTATTATTATTGTTAACTTGAAGATTATCTGCTGTTTTCATGCTAATTTAACAAATGTTTACTTTATCATGGTGCTGTACTGCAGTATCCCTTTTGCAGAGTAGTATAAGTGTTAGATACTCAACAAGGCTTTGGCAGCTCTTGCTTCCTTGGGTAGTCTTTTACTGTATTCTGCATAGCTTTACCTTGTACAGAAGGCTTTTGTTACCAACACTGAAGGGATGGTACAACTTTATAACGTTGAGGGTTGGATGTGAAAGGGTCGTGCAGATTTGCTTTGAATGTTGAAAATGGCCAAGAAAGATTTTCAGTAAGGCTAACATTGTGAACTAGATGCTCTAGCTAGGTCAGTATCAGCTTCATTGCATGTTGCATGATGAGAGAGAGAGCTAATCTTTAGCATCTCTCTCTTTTCTTCCTTTTCCTCTTTCTGTCTTCTCATCCACACCAGTAATTACCGTGTTTGTGATGGCTACTATAATACGGACTTACCTGGGTAAGATAGAACCCTACATTAACAAATTTCTAGCATGACTTTTAACTTTACAAACTCGGTCAATATTGTGGATTTCCCTTAATTTTAATTAACTAGTTTTGAGATACCTGATTTGCTAAAGAATTTTTAACTATTATATGCCTTTATAATTTTAAATTGCTTGCCTCTGCATTTTGAATTTCCTAATTTTGACTAATTTTTATAGACAATTAATAATGCTCTTATTAATTTCTGTTTCAATTCTGTCTAATAATTTTGTTTCTCTTTTCTGCTTATAATGCTTTCTAGCTATGAAGATAATAAGCCATTTATCAAGTAAGATCATTAGTTAGATGTGGAATTCACTAAACTAAATTCCCTTTCCCTTTCATTCTGTGCCGTTCTCTACAATTCCTTTTCCTTAACCTATTCATGATGGAATCTTTTTTAGACTATTCTGTAGAGCAATATCCATATTTTTGTCACATTCCAGCAGGGTTTCTTCATGCGGAAGTTAGATCAACTAGCTTCAGTTTAGCTGAGTTTATCAGAGCATTAAAGATTTGGGCTCTAGGCTTTTAATCTGCTGTTTAACCTTTGTGCATTCGTGTTACATTATTTGGTGTCATATGGCAGCACCACTGTTTAAAATCTATGGTGTGATTAGTGGCTAAGCCAGATTTATCAATCTCTTGTAAAAGCAGATAAAGCAATGGAGTAGCTGGGGCTTGCGCTATACTTCTGCATTTCAAAGTAGTTTTGACATCCTGTGCAGTTCTTTAGAAAGAAAAAGGTCATATCTACATGTGCTGTTTTCACTGGAGACTAGGAGTACCAAATGGAATTGTTCTTTCTTTAATAGATGAAAGGTTAAACCCAAGGAATTTTTACATTTGAATATGAACCTAGTAAAAGTCAACTGCAGGAACTGAAATGTTAATATTGGATTTGGCAACATACGTTCTCATAAGTAATGTTACTAAAATTAATTTTCTCTTACAGATCCTGGGTCCTGGGTGCATTTGCTCTGCTGTGTCTCCTTGGCCTCACATGGTCATTTGGCCTGCTGTTTATCAATGAGGGGACTGTTGTGATGACGTATCTCTTCACAGTATTTAATGCTTTCCAAGGAATGTTTATTTTCATCTTTCATTGTGCCCTTCAAAAAAAAGTAAGTTACTGAAAACACAGATGTGTGTTCCCTGACTTCATAAATATCACAGATATTTCTTAAAAGATAGAGAAAAAAAATAGCAGTGGCAAGGACTGGAGGATTTGTAAGTTATTTGAGGAGGGGACTAGGATTCAGAGGCAATTTTTGCTTTGCGTGCTTGTGGGTGCTATGTAACTGCTCTGTGGCCTGGGTGGGTTTAAGATAGATGCAGTATTTCCAGCCTGGGCCTGAAAAGTTTTGAGACTTTGGGAAGAAAATGTCTATAGAAAATAACACTCTTTAATGCTGGTGATGTGGTACATCTGAGGCTGAACTTAGAGCCAAAAGTCCTGTGTGAAACAAGTCCTGCCTCTGCTGCAGCACTGCAAAAAGGATTGCTTATAGTGTCAGCCCACCTCTGCTGGGAAAATCTCTTTCTGCGGCCAAGGCTGAGGACCTCTGCTGAGATCCACTAAGCTGCCATGTAAAGCTATGGGTGAAAGGCCAAGATTGTACTATGAGTGCTTGTTCATTACAAAATTAGGCAAGATCTAAACATTAACTGTATTATAACTTTGATGTACCTTAGAAAAAAGTCATTAACACTAGAAAACTGATAATGGGGAGAGTTTTGCCAAAGTGCCAGCATGACTACTTTTTTCCAAGTATTTACCTTCCCCAGCAATCCAAAGGCTTCGTGCTCTCAACTGGAAAAACTGGAATCCCCTGACATGAGCCTTCCTTCATGAGTGGGATGTACTGAATTAGTTCTGCTCCCCTTCGCCTGGTGGGAGCAGAGGGGTCCAGAAGGAGCAGATCTGCTGAGGAGAGAGGATGCTTGCAGGGGAGAGAGGAGCAGGCAGGAGAGATGGAAGTGAAGGGCACAGCAGGAGGATCTCTCTGGGTTCCGTGCAGCGCTCCTCTTCCCCAGCCTGAGAGTGGAGACCAAGGATGTGTTAGAGGTGCTTTAGCGAAGGGCAGAAGAAGAAAGCTTGTAGCCTGTGTTAGAAGGAGCATAGCAAATGGAAGCAACAAGAGTTGAAAGGAAGAATAAACATAAAAAAATACCCCCACCCTCCCAAAATTAACATCAAATGCAATACATCCTACATTTGGAAATACCCAATTTGCAATATTTAGATTCTAAATATTTTTACCAGTTTTAGGCTGGAGACCTAGCAATTATTAACTCCCATTATAATTAGCTCACCAGAGACATAATTAACTGATATTTATAAAACGGTTTGACACCATTGGATAAAGCATTGCTGCTTACATACAAAAATCACATTCTTGTGTATTCTCAACAGTACCAGCTCTAACAGTATGAGTGTCTCTAAGTTTGGTGTAGACAATGGCATACAGCCATGTTCATGGAAAAGTTCTGATAGACAGAAAGAATTTTATCCAGATGAACACAGCACTCCTCTCATTTTGGGAGAACAAAAGCACACTTAGAGAGGAGATTGAGCCCAAGAAAAGAAGAGAGGGAGGAAAACGCAAACATTCTCAAAATGCAAATAATTTCTAGATTAGGGTTTCATATAATGTTGCCCTTTCTACCACTTGTATTGGACTTGAAAATCAAAAGCAGATTCCTTTTTTATTTCTTTTTACAGCTGTGCATTGTTTTTATATTAAGTGGAGTCAGCAAAAAGCAATATTAAAATACCAGTCAAGTGTGAAAAAGCATAACCTAGAGCAATAAGATTTATACCTGAAAGAATGTTAAAGCTGCCATTTAAGGTTTTTAAGTTTCGATGCCTTTGACTGGATATCATCCTATCTTCTGTCTGCATAGCTAATGTAGTCTTTTTATTCTGTTATTACTAGTTGGTCACTAAATTGAACAGAGAAATAGAATTGTGAAAGTGAAAACTATTATGTTTCCAGTTCTGACAGGATGATAGTGCTGTTGCTTCCATCAGTTTCCAACAAGCTATAATTTAGAAATAATGACAGTGGAATGTGCAGTACTGACAGATAATGTACATTCACTGCAATATAGGCATTAGGCAAAACCAGCCCTGGAGGGTGGTATTTGGGTAAAAATATAGTTTTGATTGCTATTGTCTCTTCTGTGTAGTGGTTTGGAGCATTTAATATCCATTAGTATTCAGGGTTGTATTTTCCTTAGGTGTTATACCATGTAGCGATGATATATAGAGACTTATGTTTTTCAGAATACAGAGTTAAACATCATATTTCTATGTCCACGCATTTCTGTATTCATTTTTTATGTCTTTTGTGATACAGATTTGGGTTCACTTAGATTGCATACCATCTACTTTTTATAAAAATCACAGACTCACAGAACGTTAGGAGTTGAAAGGGACCTCAAAAGATCATCTAGTCCACTCCCTCTGCCTGAGCAGGATCACCTAGATTAAATGACACAGTGATTAAAGATGAGTTATTGTCCCTAGTTTGAAGTTAGGGCACTAACTATTCAAATTTTCTTCAACCTTCTGGTTTATAGACACATCACCGTATGTATTCCATGAGTAAAATTCTTGTAATAATGAAAACAGCATGTGGTATATATAAATCCACACTATTAGGTTTTTGTCTTTTCCCTTCTCCCCTTTTTACATACACCTAACTTTCTTTCAGTCCTATATATTCATAGGTCAAGCAAAATGAGATGAAATCCCACTCTTCCCTGAAACTTAAGAGAGGAATCTCATTGTAGTAGAAGAGACACTTAGAGTCCCTAGGAATCTGGGAAGATTTAAGAATTTATACTTAAGTGTTGTTACAAATTGTATGCACCGTGTCCTTTCACCGATGGCTGTCATGCTGTTGAGATGTGTGCACACTCTCCTGTTACCTGAAGCTAGTAGCCAGGGTAGCAGTCACCGAATATGAGAGAATTAGCTGCTCTGCAAATTAATCCTGGTTACCTCCATGACAAATGTTAACACGCATAAATTACAAAACTGAAGCTTCCATTAGGTCACTGGAAACAAGGTGAATAAACATAGGCCAAATACAGGAATCATTAATTAGTTTCGTTGCTCTGTCAGACAAAAAAACTCACCTGCACAGGTACATTCTGATTTCTAGATTCAGCAGAGACAGTAACGAGGATCTTATTTTTGGGTCCTAAACATGAAAGACACTTCATTTCCAAACATTTACAGTTCAAAATTTGGCTCTGGAACCCTGATGGTGCCTCAATCAGCAAAGCTGGCGCTCTGCCTGGGGTTGGACAGGGGCGTTCCTCAGCTCTGTGCAATCCTGTGGTGGGAGTGACCATATGAACTGGCAGCTGTTGGATTTACTCAGGGTAACTCTCTATGAAAATGCCTTTAGAGTCATTGCAGGTTCTGCAGACTTTCTCAGAAGGGAGAACGTAACGGGCAGTAGCGAGCGTGAAAGGCTAATTACCTCAGCCCTGCCAGCCTGATAGGGTGGGACAAGAGGCTTTCTATGCTTCTCCACCAAAAGCTCATATAAAAAAGACTATTTTCAGCCAGAATTCAATTCAGGTAAAATTAACTACATTAATGTACAGTACAAAGACAAAATAAAAGCAATACCATAAATAACTCAGTGATGATTATTCAGGCTCATCTGAATGAAGTGTGTCATATACCTTGGAAATAATTTGTTCAAAAATCCTCATCATTACTTGAAAATGCTCTCACTAAGTAGAGAAAAATACCTGATTTTGCTAGTGGCCAACAAGACAAGAATTATCTGTTTGCTTGGCAAAATGTGTGAATTGTTTCAATGCAGCAGAGATACTTAACACTATTTTTTGTGCTAAGAAGTAATTTATTTTTTCCCCATAGGTACGTAAAGAGTATGGCAAATGCTTCCGACATTCCTACTGCTGTGGTGGGCTACCAACTGAGAGTCCCCACAGTTCAGTGAAGGCATCAACAACAAGAACTAGTGCTCGCTATTCCTCTGGCACTCAGGTAACAAAGATTTTGACAGCATCTTTTAATTAACCTTATTTATAAAAAGCCTTCCGAGATGTGTTCCAATGAGAAGCACTAACTGTCGTCTTATTATCATTTGGATGGCAAATACATACTTCTACACAGTAGAACTAATTTCTTTTTAAATATTTTCTTTTACTTTGGTTTAATACAAACAAACACCTTATTTTTCTTGTAATTAGGGGCTGGTTTATGGGAAGGTTTTATACCATCATGTTTCATCTAAATGAAATTTAATAAATTAGAGTTTTAATAACAATCGAGTGTCAGTAAGTGCTAGTAGAATGGCTTACTGTAGGCCAAAATAACCACAAATACACTATATAATGGCATATAAGTAGGAAAAAATCTTTTTTGTAACTTACTGTGCTTCTGTCTGACTGCTTTATGTTAACAGAGTCGTATAAGGAGGATGTGGAATGACACTGTGAGAAAACAGTCTGAATCATCTTTTATCTCAGGTGACATCAACAGCACTTCAACACTTAATCAAGGTCAGTCACTGGGAACATTTCCGTTTTAGAAGCCTTAAATTTTATACAGATTTTATATCATTTAACACAGAAGAATTAAAAAGAATGTTTTGAAAGAAATATTTGGGAACATATGTTGTCTAAAAGCAGAGTTGTAAAGTTATCCACCAGGACATTTTAAAACCATGTTCCCTCAAGTGGCCCTGCTGTAGAAGTTGAATTTCTCCATTCGTGGGAATGTATTTAAATAAGATTTGTCAATAATTTCACTTAAAAGCAAGATCATAATCTTAAATCTTTACTAACCTTTATAGGTTAAATCTGAAACAGAAATATGAGTGCAGTAACATTTTAATGCATATTTGACTGATTTTTAGGTGCAGAAATTTTCCCAGTGAAATCTAACTGATATCATTTCTATGCAAAAGATGTCTGTAAATCATTTATCTTTTCTATTTCAAAGAGCATCATATCTGTCACATGACATAGACTCTAGATTTGCAGGCATAGAGAAGCCAAAACTCCAAATTTTTCAGCTCAAATAGGCTTTGAAATCTGTAACCTCATTCTCATGTCCAGTTAGAGGACAAGGTTATTAACTGAGACAGAACATCCTTTCCTTTTTCCCCTTCCCCTGTGTACTTAAGGCAGTTTGAGCTAGCCACAGAGAGAGGAATGCCTCTGTGCAATCCAAGTTTAAAGCCTGTTCTTCCACCCACATCCCTAGGAGAACACATAGCCCTGATCTCATTGTAGCCAAACTCAAGTTTCCACCAGAAAATTCACACCAAGGGCTGCTGTGAACTCCTCATCAACCAGAACTTGCAAATTTTCATCTCTCGTTTCTTTTGAAGATTTGGTAGTAGGGAAATGTACTCAACTCACATTCATTTTTGGAAGAAGTAAAAAATGTGTTTTGTAAAAGACAAGATTCCAGAAAGTATGCTTCTGGTTCTGCTATTTGGGATATTCTTTGAATCTGTGATACAGAAGGTAGAGAAGATCTGTGAGTCTCATTGCTCCCCCCATCTGAATCATGTATGTTCCTCTGGCAAAATCAAACTTAATTGTCCTAGGTAGAAAATGTACATTTTTCATGCACAAGAAGTAAGTATATTCCCTTCCAGTGTCTTACCAAAAATCTCATAAATGCACTACAGATAAATATCTGTCTGTTCACCCTAATTTGATGTCTTTGACTCTCTAACTATGTTACTCCCTTAGTTAATTCTGAGTTGAAAAGAGGTCTTGGAAGCTTCTCCCTGTTTTTGAGCTCAGATCTCAAGTGACTGGAGGAGATGTCCTGTCATTATTAGAAAAATCTACATAATTTTTATTCAATTATAATATTGTTTCTATCTCAGTCACACATACATACAAGTAGTTTAGTAATTTATGGCAAGTGTTATTTTTCCTTTAACATAAAAATTAAGCTTTTAAGGGTGGCAAATAATTTTGAAGAAAAATATTCATGCCTGTAAATTATAGGTAATAATTCTAACCAAGATTAAACATAATACACACACACAAAAACCTTGAGCAAAACACACTTCAGTTAGTATTTGTAGTAGTAAGTGCATCAGAACTGCCAAAGCTATGATAAAAAAAACTTTTCTTAGTTGTTCACTGATACAAAAATTCAGATAAGATTAGCATAATCTGGCAATAATTGTCTGAATCTTAGCACTTTCTGCTCAGTTCTGCTATCAAGTGCCTATGGTAGTACAGAAGCATTAGTATTTGGAATTGGAATATATACTATCTTGTCAAATAAAACTAATCATACTATAAAAATATAGCTGGCTGTTTATTGTCCTTGGGTCCCTAATACACTGATCCTGGTACATATACTGCTGTGAAATGCAGTAGAAAAGAAAGCAGGAGCTTACCTAGATGAAACGTTTACAGTAAGATTTAAATCACAGCATTTTGTGGGTTTTCTTTCTTTAGTCATTGTTCCAATACATTCTCCTTCTAGTAACTAGAAATCAGAGATTAATTGACTGTTTTGGTAATTTCTGACAATGTCCTGATTTTTAAAAATAATTACTCCAAGAGTTGTTTAAATGGTGTTGTATTAACATGTGAGATGGGGTTTTTTTTAAAAAAAAATCTGTTCATTTAGTATTTTGCTTCGTATTGCATTGTTTGTAAACAGATTGTTTAAAGAATTTTTCTCATTTGAGGAATCCTTTTTTTAAAACCTGGCAGATAAATTCACAGCATGAATGTCCCGGGAGGAAATGTGAATGCTCTGATTTCTTAGAGCAAATATTTTGCTTTCCCCTCAGCATGCATACTTTTGCATATACTAAGATATGCTTCTTGCAGTTTGCCATCCACTGTCTGTTTGAAAACAGCAATACCCTTCCACTATCCGTGTGTTTTTTAATAAAGTGAATAACAGCTCTGATCCTGTCATAAGAGATTTTTCAATACCTTTCAATTTGAGAAATTCAGTTCTCTGAATTCTGAACAGAAGTGTTCCATATGATCGTTTAGAAGTTATAATAGCTTTAGTAGCACCTTGATCTCTACACATTTAATTGCCATTCTTGTGTAACAGTGATTTTGTATACATTAGTAAATGTCACTCTCACCAGATGTTTACTTTGGAGATTTGGACAGCACCTGTGAATTACTGGAATCTAACTGTATTTTCCTACTCCCATTTCAAATACATAGTTCAAACACATTCAGAAATTTTCGACTGAATTACATTTGACAAGTCCTACATGATTTGCGATGAATTAAAAATATTTTTTATTGAAACTGTCAACCTAAAATTAAGGAACTGACATTTTTTTCTGTTTCTTTTGCTTTAGGAATGACTGGCAATTACCTACTAACAAACCCTCTTCTTCGACCACACGGCACTAACAACCCCTATAACACATTGCTCGCTGAAACAGTTGTATGTAATGCCCCTTCAGCTCCTGTGTTTAACTCACCAGGTGTGCTTATACTTCCTGAATAAAACCGCTTTTCTTGGCTCTCTCCAAACCCCTTCTTTTCCCTAGATAGAAACTCAAGTTGCAATGCCCTAGCTGTACATTCTGAATTTCTGTCAGTTCGAGAAATACAGTAATGCCAATGTCAGCTTGTAAAACTGCACTATATTATAGTAATGCCTTTGCCATAACAGTATTTACCAATAATTATCCATGTTTTTAACACAGGTGGCATAAATCTTAATATACTATTACAGGACTGACACCACATGGTCTGAGAGCCCATCTTCAAGATATATATCACTTAGAGGTATCATGTCTATGCAATATAAGGTTGACTCTAAAGCTTGCTGAGAAAAAACCTGTCTGTGGAACAGATTAGATACTAAAGCAGCGCAAGGCATCCTGACACCTTTGGATACCCTGGTGTGGAAAACCGTATCCAGCGTCAAATAGATCTATAGTATAGTGCAGCTTTATTGTAGATGATTTTCCTGTAGGGAAATTTTTAGGTTAACAGTTAGAAGAGTTTAGTTCTGTAGGAATAAAGGGTGTCATCGCTTACCTAACATTTTCTTGTTACATTATCTAGTTGCTTTCTTTAACTACGGTGCAATCCATCAGTAAATATGTAGCAGTTACTGTCTGATGAGTCGTAAGATCACTTTACTATAACTGGAACGATAAATCTTTGATAAAGAGCTCATAAAACCTTGTTTCCAGTTTTTATTTCAAGATTCCTTTTTAACTGAACTGTAGTTTCTATTTTCATTCTCTTGTTTTCTTACTTTCCTTATGCTTTCCTCTAGCAACCTACAGAGAGACAAGTATGGGAGTAAAACTTAACTTTGCCTATCAAATGTAAATTTTTTCAGCATGATTTTTAATGGGCACAATTAAAACATAACTAGCGGTCATGAAGTAGACTCAGCGGGCAAGTGGTTCACAATTTGCAAATGAAATGTTTCCACATTCAAAAAGTACTTGCATATTGCTTTTTGGGAAGCAACATGAGGTCTGTAGCAAACCCTGTTGGTAACAGAAGTTATGCAATGCTGAAATAATTTGCTGTTTAAAACCAAAGCAGTGTCAAGCAGACATGCTTAACAATTTACTCATATTTTTACATTCCCACAGTAATCTTGCTACAGGCTAAGGAAAGATTTCAAATGAATTACCTGATCTTGGGCAACAAAATTTGCCTCATCAAACCAATTTGAATACATTCTAGCATGCTTAACTCTGCAGTATATCATAGAAAACTCATTTTGGATTATCAGATATATTTTGGTATCTGTTTAGCAGAAGAAAAGAGAATTAAAATTATAGAATTAAATCACTTTCATGAGGGAAATGAATGCCAGCATGTGGTCCATGTGCTGTCTACTTTTATAAATGCCATATGTTCTGTGCAGCTAAATCCATTGCAAGAAAAATCTCGGAACATATATGGAATTGCAAAACTACAAAGTTGTTTAATCAAAGCCTAAAGAGACCTTTCAAACAACCCTCATCACTGTTTAAATCAGTACACATGGAGAGAAGTTAACAATAACACATATTCAAAATTATTTGCAAATTACTCAGAATTTATTTGGAAATTATTACTCTGTTTTTTTTAAAGTTGAAGACAAAAATCTTTTCATGAGAAAACACAATTACTTTTTAATTGAAAACAATATTTCCAGAGAAGATCGAATTTTCTAGGATAAGCTGCAGCTTTAATTATGAAAAGGGAAAAAAAAACCCCAAACAAATAAAAAAAGGAAAATGCATAATCGGTTCCTAAACAATGTTTTTCATATACTCCTCCAAGCCTTGCATATAATGCAGCAGCCTCACAGTGGTCAGTCTCATTTCAGTAAAGTCACTCCATTCTTTCTCTACTTTCAGACATATCTGTAGATGAAGTGATTTTCTAGGAATGCTCTAACCATCCAATTTCCATGGTTCAGACTGTTTAATTTCTTTCAAAGTTGTTTTTTTTTTTTTCTTTTTTCTTTTTCCTTTGCTTGGGTAGCACTGTGCTGTCATAGTTTACATGTCTTTGTGTCTGTAGGAAAACCTTTTCTTTATTGTGTTACCAAAACAAAACAAAAAGCCAGAACCAAAAGCTTAAAGACCTTAAATCATCATAAGACTTCATTTTTTCCCCCTTAAACTTCTTTTCATGTTTCCAGCAGGCTTACCCAATCTGTCATTCCTCCAGCAGCTATGAGATATCAGCCATGGCTGATTTCCTCTTCCCATTCCACAACTAATATTTATTCTTTGGTTTAATTTCTGTGACCCATACTTACAGAAATTCCTAACATTTCTGCATTCGACTTCCATGCCCATGGTAACCGTGGGCCTAACTCTTAATTAACTATTCTGGTTCATTCAGCGCTGTCACTGTGACTGATGCAGACTGCAGGCAAACTTTGACCTTTAGAAGCCTGGGGCCGTTGTTGGCAGACAGAATATTAGTGCAAAAAAATTACATTAAGTGGGAAAAGAAAAGCTGTTATTGCTTAGTAATCTAATTTGCTGAACCCTTGCTCTGACTAAGTTGCTGAGAAGCTCAGTAATTCTTCATCATGTTACAATAAATCATTTTACTTTCTTTTATATATCAGCTACTCTTAGGCCAGATAGCCTGAGCAGACAGACATGATGTGAGTTGTCCAAAGTGAGTCATTCCACCTGCTGTCTATCGTGTTGTTGGATGGTGCTTGTGGGCCCTGGTCCCTGTAGTGTGAAAGATGGCTGTCCTCGTTTAACATAAATTCTTTGTATTTATCCATTTTTTTCATTCTTTTCTTTACTCCATCTCAAAAAAAAAAAAGGAAAAAAATGTTAGAAATGTTGTTAAAGTAGTTGCTTGCCAGTTATGTGGGTTTATGTTGTACATTTACCTTCAGTTATGTCTGTGATCTAATTCCTTTTTAATTTAGTGTCGTTTAGGACAAATTCTGTTAATTTTCTTTTTCTAAATCATGGTGGTGTACTTCAAACCATAGATGTTTCCAAATGAATTGCTTTGCATTACATATGCAAGGGCATGGAGTGAACAGTTCCTTGTGGAAGAGTCACAGAATTGACACTAAATTAAGAAATGAAAATGCCACTATTCCCCACAGGAAATACACGTTTCTATTTTTAAAATGCATCTTTCCTATAAGGTGTGCGACCGTTTACGTTTGGGAATGTTCAATAACCTAACTTTTCTCAAGTCTTACTTCCAAGTACAACTTTGTCCTGAACTACATTAAAGAATTTTGTTAAAAAAAAATATTGCTGAGTAATGAAAAGCACATCAGGCAATGACCAGAGCTGTCCTTTTCCATTCCAGGACATTCACTGAACAATGCCAGGGATACAAGTGCCATGGATACTCTACCGCTAAATGGTAATTTCAACAACAGCTACTCATTGCGCAATGGAGACTATAACGACAGTGTGCAAGTTGTAGACTGTGGACTAAGCCTGAATGATACTGCTTTTGAGAAAATGATCATTTCAGAATTAGTGCACAACAACCTGCGGGGCAGCAGCAAGAACCACAACATGGAGCGCACTCTACCAGCCAAAGCTGTGATCGGTGGGAGCAGTAGCGAAGATGACGCCATCGTGGCAGATGCCTCATCTTTGATGCACAGTGACACCCCTGGGCTGGAGCTCCACCACAAAGAGCTTGAGGCCCCACTCATTCCTCAGCGGACTCACTCCCTTCTGTACCAGCCCCAGAAGACAGTGAAGACCGAGGGAACAGACAGCTACGTCTCACAGCTGACAGCCGAGGCTGATGACCACCTCCAGTCCCCCAACAGAGACTCTCTTTACACAAGCATGCCCAACCTCAGAGACTCTCCGTATCCAGAGAGCAGCCCTGATGTTGAAGAAGATCTCTCTCCCTCCAGGAGGAGTGAAAATGAGGACATTTACTACAAGAGCATGCCAAACCTAGGAGCTGGCCATCAGCTTCAGATGTACTATCAAATCAGCAGGGGTAATAGCGACGGCTATATAATTCCCATTAACAAGGAAGGATGTATTCCAGAAGGGGATGTTAGAGAAGGACAAATGCAACTAGTGACAAGCCTTTAATAGTGTAGCAAAGAAATATTAAAGGCCACGTACAAGTATTAAAAGGACTTAATTGGCCCCGTGCAGGCTCCCTCATATCTGCTTGAAGAGACAATTCTGTTGACCCTGTGGTTCTCCAGTAACGGGGACGACTGGACCTCGCAGTTCTGTGAATTTTTATAAAACAAAAACTTTGTATATACACAGAGTATACTAAAATGAATTATTTGTTACAAAGAAAAGAAATACCAACAAGGTATTTTAAGATATCTTCTGCTGCTGAATTTAACAAAATTGTGGGAAAAAAAAAAAAAAAAGAGAAATAAACACTTTCCAGCCATTTTACTGCAGCAGTTTGTGAACTAGATTTGTAAATATGGCTGCAACATTTTTTTCTTTCTAGGCCTACATTGTATTATATACAAGGCGTAGGCTCTAAAATCCTGTGGGACAAATTTACTGTACCTTACTATTCCTGACAAGACTTGCAAAAGCAGGAGAGATATTCTGCATTCGTTTGCAGTTCACTGCAAATCTTTTCCATTAGGGCAAAGATTGAATACATGTCTAACCACTAGCAATCAAGCCACAGGCCTTATTTCATATATTTCCTCAACTGTACAATGAACCGTTCTCATGAAAAAAAAATGGCTAAAGAAATTATATTTTGTTCTATTGCTAGGGTAAAATAAATACATTTGTGTCCAACTGAATTATAATTGTCATTAAAAAATAATTTTAAAGAGTTTGAAGAAAATATTGTGAAAAGCTCTTGGTTGCACATATGTTATAAGCTGTTTTTCTTACACTCTGTTCATAGTACGGTAGTATGTTTAAAATGCAAGTTTTACCCGTTTTCACTTATTTTTCACTGTAAACAGTGTTCTGCTTTGACAAGTTAGTTTTTATTCTTATGTTCTGAATTTTTATTGCCAAAACCCATAATTTGGGGAGAAAAATTGTTTTAGAAGCCAATTATGCCAAGCCTTGCACAAATTTGGTACAGCTAACAAAGATTGTAACTCAATTCCCTGTTCATTCTTTAATCAGGGTTGGGTGGTAAGGGGTGAAGGGGACACTGGACACTTCTCACAAGCTTTCTCGTGAATAAAAGGTGCCTGTCCTTTAAACAAAAAAAAATAAATAAAAAATAACTATTACTCTTCCATATTCCTTCTGCCTATATTTAGTAATTAATTTATTTTATGATAAAAATCTAATGAAATGTAAATTGTTTCAACAAAATCCTGCTTTTTTTCATCCCTTTGTGTAAACCTGTTAATAATGAGCCCATCACTAATATCCAGTGTAAAGTTTAACACCTGTTTGACAGTAAATAAATGTGAATTTTTTTCCAAATAGGTAAAATGTGCATTATTATGTACGAAGCATAATTGGCATCAGCAGTCCTTCGACCCAGCTGTATCCTGCTTAGAATGGCTTCTTTACATTTCATCCTTTAAGTGTTGAGAATACAATAGAAACAGTCTATATAGCTCTACGGAAAAGAAGGTCATCTTTACTATTCATTACTCTAGTCACAATTTAATAGGATCAAACTCAGACATAGCAGGGTCATTAGGAAAATGTACTGTAATTTCATATATTTACATAACTTTTAAGTAGTTCCTGTACTGAAATTAAAAATAAGGTGGTAAACACCACTATCATCTTCTCAGCAACAGTAATTAGCAGTTAATTATTAGTGATGAAGATACATTGTTGCAGTGGGGAAAACATGAATAAGCAGCATTTGGATAGCACTTGGAGTGCTATCCAAATAATTAATCCATTACGGCACTGGTTTGAGTTAGATAAATAAGCACGACTGTCCCCAATTTTATTACACTAGAGATCTGTAGAAGGCAGCTGATGCCCAAGATTTTATCTACAAATCAGTGGCAAAATTGGAAGTCTGAAGTCTTTGTTGTCTCCATTCCCAAGCCTCTGTTGTCCCTCTCAGCCAGGGCCTCTCGAATAGAACCCCAAGGACTTCATTTGTCACAACTTCCAGAACTGCATTCTTCCAAACAACTCTAAAATTTATGCCATATCATCCACGAGGCCACAGTTTCATGTGTGGCCACTCTGACTATATGTATGAGACAAACAGCAAAATTGCATTTGAGCTGTTACCACTTCTGTTTCGGCCTAATGCAGTGGAATATATAAAATCCATTTGGAAAATAAATTGATGCATTTTGAAAAAAAAACACTCGGATTTCAGAATAATATTTTGGGCAAAAATTCCTGCTGTTGAGACAATTCAAACTCTGTACAAAGAAAAAAAAAGAAACCCAAACAATAAAAATCATCCAAGTGGAGATGGAACTGTGGGGTTCAGGTAACCTCAGTGTCTCTAAGCGTCAGGACTGTGACACCGTGGCAATTTTTCTTGAAGAAAAAGGCATCTTCACCATCAACCCTACTGGTAGTTCTTGCCAGCGAGTTCCTTAACACTTAAAAGATATGATGTTTACAGTAGAGTCATTGGAACATTTAAAAATTAATCAGAAACTCTTCTGCTTAGCAGTGATGAGTTAAATGCCTGAAGTCTCTCTGAAATAAGAATTTGTTCTGATTCAGGGTATAGAGCAGACTCAAGCAAAAATTATTCCCTTGGTCTGTCTGGCAACGTAAAAGCATACTTGCTGCCTTCTACCTAGGAAATCATGCCTTTAAAAATCGTGGTGCTCAAGTAATTATAGTACACATGACCTTATAACCACCAACTTTCAGCAGAATCTTCAACCCTAGTTCGAGCAAGTACTCCTTTGTGTCTAACTAAGGTGGCAAAACTACATGCTGGAAAAAGGTTTGTAGCATTGTGATCTTAAATATATATTCAATTGCAAATGTAACAAGTATTCATAAAACAAGAAAATGTAGCTGATGAACCTAAGATGAACCAGCTGAACCTAAGTATCATAAGGGAATTCTTTTGTTAGCTTCTTTGTAATGTAGATGTTGCTTTTTAGTGAGCCTGTTTTTTTAATGTTATGCTAGTGAGTGTCCTGTGTTTAGCTAGCAGCAGATACCTTGCCAAATTTCTGTTGGTGTAACTGCTCAGTGTAGTAGGTTACAATATAATTATATAGCCGACAGCTTATTGTAATTTCTTTATGTTCTCTCTCACGTTCCTGCCATCTTGTCTTGGGATCAGGACAGAAGAATTCAGAGGAAGAGTTCGAGAATAGAGAATTAATGGAAACAAGTGTTTCTTCAGGGTCATCAGTTAACCAGTTCCTATGATGGTGCCAAGGATATGCTGCTATTTTAGGCACTGTCTTTCAGAAGAGCTGTAATTTTCTTATGGCTAGTAATCTCCTGTTAGTATCAGTGTTAACCCTACTGGCTCAGTTCAATTCTTCCTTGTAACTTCAGTCCAGTTATATTAATTCCTACAAAAGATTAAATGGGATGTGCATTTAGTGAACTGTTGTATAATGGTGCTATGCATTGTTTAAATACATCTCAATTCTACATAAGTGAACCATAACATGAAGAAATGCAACACTGATAATACCTTTATAGTTAAAATTAACCTTTATCTGTGAATTCTACAATACACCTTTGCTTCTTTTAAATTGGAAATGAAATTACTAATAAAGTTTACATATATTCACTTATGTAGGCAATAAAAGGTGTTTCAAATTGACATAAGTTATGGATAAGATATGTGTCATTTTATGTCCTAATTTTTAAGGATTTTTTTAAACTACTAACAGAACAATGAAAACCATTAAATAGTCCATGTGTACTGTTCTTATCCCACTTTGCTTCAAAACTAACAAAACTTGTCGTCTAGACTTGATTATATGACAACATGCTAGTGTAAAGTTTTATCCCTGAATAAAATTATTTTTTAAATCAAGATAAACTACAGGTAGATAATTATATATATATATGCACACACACAAACATCTTCACTGGGGTTTAACTCACCGATGCTAGGGGACGATGGAGCATGCAAAGTGACAGACACAGCAGTAGTTTTTCAGTTCCACCGCCAAGCGTAGCCCTGCAAAGGCATTTATGCCAGGGAGGTCAAAGCGTACCTTTGATTTCTTTTTTAACAAATGGTGACAGACCCCCTCCACATTTATGAAGAGCACTGCTGATGTTTCAGTAAGCAAGGGTCTGCCAGTATAGCCACACTGAGAAAAGAACCACAGATACATGGATGCCACTGGCAAACCAGGTCTCCACAACTACACCACAGGGTGGAATCCAGCTTTTCATGGAGCTCGGGGTAAAAATTAGCACCACCACAGCCTTGGAAGCCAGAGATATGTGCCTCATTTATATAAACACTTTTAAAATTAGCAGGAATTCAATTAATGGATTCAGCTCAATCCTCTGGCTCTGACAAAAATCTGGAGTAAAGGTTCATTGGGACCCTGCCTATTTCAACAGAGGATTTGGGTGGATTTTTTTTCAATAAAATCCTTCATGTGCCTTTTTTTTTTTTTAGAACAACTACCAAATCCTTTTATTCATGCAGGATAAATTCTCAATGGTATTTCATTAATTCATGCCTAAGAGCATTAATATCTCTTCTTACTGTATTATGTCATCATTAATCTTAACCGCTCCCCATCAAAGTTCCTGGCATGTGAAAGGATCGCACCATGTGCAGCCTGAGTGGTTATAAATGCTACTGAAAAGCACAGAAGCCTCAGCTTGGCAGCAAGGAGATTTTAAAGGACCATTCTATATTATGCACAATCTGCTAAACTTTTCAGTCCAGGATCCCAGACAGGAAAAGTCACAGTTACAGAAATAATGATCAGAATAGGTAGTTTTATTAAAAAAAAATACAGCAAAGTTTATATGATCCTTATATATATATTATATATATATATTTCTTCCTTGGGTGCACACCTCCTTCTGTGTACTGGAGAAGGAGCCCTGGCAGAACGCAGACTCTGCACTGCCAACCAGTTTAGAGACAACCAGGCTGAGCACTGAAACATCTATGCACATTAAAAAGTCTGATTCACAAATAGGAAGCAGCGGGTTAGTATATGTACAGGCTTTTCTAACGGAGAAACACAAGCCCTGAAAAAGCAGCATTGAACAGCTATTGGGAATTACTGTTCCAGTCCTCTCATAGCATAAGAATTGCTTTAAAACAGCATAATGCTGCTGAACTTTCAGCCTCTGTGATTGCTTGAGAGCATGAGTCCCAAAGGTTAACGAGGTTTTCATGAAAATAATTCATTTTCATTCACTTTACATATACCACTTTGCTGCTTTTTTTTTTTTTTACATTATCAGGATAAATAGAAACTTCTTAGCTTGTATTCTTTATACCACTCATTGTTTTAAATACTTCCCCTCTGTCTCCTATTACTTAACTCCTTTCTAAACAAATCCCTATATTCAGTCTCCTCCGTTTCTCTAATCATTTACTTGTCAGTCCACACATTTACTTTTTGTCAGTGTGCTGTAAGAGATAGGGCAAGAACAAAATTATGGGTGAATTGTTATTGTTTTGTTTTCTTTTGTTATTGTTTTGTAATCTTTTGTTTTCATAGTATCCCTTTGCAACACAATTTTTTTCCACTAAGCTGATCATAGCAAGTAATGACCTAAATAGTTATGGTTAATTTAGAACCCTGCAAAGCCTACAAATACTTCCAATTATTCCCCTGAATGTGTGCCCAACCTTGTATTTGTCAGCACTGCATTTCATCTGCATCACACTGCCCATTTATTCACTTTGTTAACCCAGGTCATTCACAATCTTTCCTAGTTCTGATTAACTGAAATAATTCTCTGTTAAGAGCAAACAGTGCCACCTTTCAGATAGCATGCTCATCCCCTTTTTCAGATAGCACCAGTTTGAATACCAGTGTTGGGGCACTATACCATTAGCTTTATGCCATGAGAAAAAAAAAAAAACACCCAACCATTTATTCCTGCTCTAATTCTTAGTTTCTAATGTACAACTACTTTAGGTCTTACTTCCTCAATACTGGTTTGATTTAACTGTCTGCTTATTAGTAGTGATGTTTTTACAATGACTTCTTTTTTTAATAGAATTTTTAAATCCAACCATTCCCTCCTCTCTCAACTGCCCAACTGACAATTTTAGCATGTTAGGGAGGCCCAATTTTCTTGCCCTAAGCATTTACATCTATCTATCTCTTTCAGCAACGTTTCCTCTGTACTATGTGCTTAAACATGGAGCTGATAGCTCTTAAGCACTTACCTATTCAAAGTGAAACTTAGGTGCAATACAGGCACTGAAATCCCAAGGTACATCATCCACAGGTGAAACAGGCATCACTTCGAGGGCAGAAGTTATTCTAACTAGTCAACATATACATTTCTGTCACTAAAGACATTTTTCCCCCAAGTTCTGCTATGTCACTACAGCAGAGGTAAGCAAAGGCAAGCCAGGCACCACGAGCAGTGTCACTGCCTGTCGTGGGTACCTGAGCAGCCTCCAAACACCACAACCCAGAAATTAGGTTACAAAGGGGCTCCTTCCTTCCCCTGCTGAAGCTACTCTCCTGGCAGTAATTACAGTTTGTCTGGAGATAAGCCCTGTAAATCTGTCTAACTTTTCGGAGTGGATATGACCCTCAGAGCTCTGGCCCAGCTGATGAATTCAGCTGCCTCACTGCAGCAAGAGCTGCATCGGCAAATCTTTCCAGGCCTCTGCAAGCCCGCCTTCACCCCTTTGCTGTGGAGAAATGGGCTGTAAAATTTCTCCCAGCTCTTTGTTTTCACCACATGGCATCTGAATGCTCTGGCCAGGCTGGGTTTAGCGTGTGAGTTGCAAAAGGGTCTCAGATCCTACCTGTGAAAAAACCTCCACAGGTTTTGACACAATGACTATCATGCATGAGGGGCTGTGTGAAGCTGCTGAAAGGCCACATAGCGCCGTGGTGGCCATACTAGACATGCCATGTGGCCTGCAGGGTGGTGTGTCGGTGCTCTTCAGCCAAAGGTGAGCACCACATCACCGGGTTGCGCTCAGGGCCCTCCAACTCCCACACACTATTCTAGCTAAGAAACTCCAGAGTCATAATTTGGGCTGTCCAGGGTAGTTAGCCCCTGAAGAGTGCCACTGAAGAGTGGCTCACAGCAGCTCCCTTCTCTCAGCCTCTGTGATGGGTTGCAGTCATGCGATGGCTGCAAATGTGAAGCTGGGCACTCAGCTCTCTCTCTTTCTCTCAGGCAGGAGTAGCTTAATTGAAGCTACTGCTAAAAACCTTCCTGAGGAGAGGGTCAACTGTAGCTTAAATGGCTGGTGACAGGGTTGTCTCCATGACAAAACACAAACACATCCAAGTTTACATGAAACAGTGAAGGCTTCCAAGCACATTAGAGGCTGCTGGACGAGCTTGAGCTCAGTCTTTTTTTTTTTTTTTTTTTAAAGCTGGGGCGGGGAAGGGAATAGAGACAGGTGGAGAAGAAAATAAAAGCATAAGATGAATCAAATGAGGTACAGAATTAATTTTGCCTTTTCTCATTTCTATCCTTTCCAGCACCACTGGCTGCTGTCCCTTTAAGGCAAGAGAGAAAAATCTGACTAGTGTCCATCCATGTGGGTAATCTGACAAAATACTTTGGTTTAGCAAAGCATTTCTAACTCTTCAAACTTGTTATTTCGTGTTTACAGCCTAATGTTGCCAGATCACAATATGCTTACAGAGAGCAGTCTAGAAATGTACCATTCCAAGCATGCTTGAAATTTTAAGAGCACACTTTCAAATGGAATTTAACCCCAACAACTTCTTTCAATGCTCTAAAACTTCACCACACACACAACCACTGAAATGAAGAAAACAGTCAATACACCTTGTGAAACAAAGTTGATTAGGCATTTGTCTTAGCAGAGGCTTCCTGTAACTCGGCTTCAGCTAGCCCAGTTTTCTAAAGCTATGATCACAGGCCTCCCTGGGAGCCAGGCTGATCACGACCGGCAAGGCAGTGTTCCCTGTGGTGGTGATACAGTATCGTACTCCTCAGCATCGCTTCAGGAATCCGGTCTACATCCACTCTTAAAGGCTATGTATCTACAGAGGCAATGTTTGTCTCTTACTTAAAGGATTGCTGACCTGAAGGAATATTAACAGCAAGTCAGCAAAAGCATAAGTAAAAGGGACACTTGTACATAAAGAAGGCGAACCTCCATTTATGGATCAAAATGCTCCTACAAAGCACTGTGTAAGTTACCGAGGATTCTTCACAATCCAACTCACAGTATAAAGCACAGGTTGCTCTTAATGCAGATGCACTGAGTACAAGAAGCTACGTGCTGGATGGTCTCACATCAAAAGCTGCTGCAGGGGGTTTCTTCTAGGTCTCAGCAAAAGTTTGTTGTAGATTAACTGGCACTTTGGGGACTATTTGGTCTCCCCACGTCAAGATAAGAATATGCTACATGCTGCTTATAGTTATAAGTGTTCTAATTAGGGCGACTTGATTATTGTTCTGTGGTTTGATAGATGCTGTATTTAAAGTAATTTCAGATACTAATTTTTAGACCTTTTTTGTGAACTAGTAAATCAAGTGCAATTTATTCACAGAATTATTCTTTTCTTTCTTAATGCCTATTCCCTCTGGCTTGTAACTTTAATTAGAACCTGCTATCTGTTCATATTGGTAATGGTAACAGTTGTCACTAGAGTACAGATGCATAGATTCAGCTCATATTGCCACTTTGACTTCATACTTAAAACCTAACAATCTTCCCAGCTATACATCTGAGAATACCATCCATTAATGCTTTATTTCACTGCCACCCTGAACTCTAGACTCTAAACACTAACAATCTGATTATTTTTTAACCATTCAATAATGCATTTTCTAAAGAATAGAAACTTTACAAAAAATAGCTTCATTTGGAGATAAATATCTGCCTGAAAAGGTTATTCAGCCCATCCAGACTTCTTTTTTATTACTATAGATTTTCCCAAGGCAGTATTGTTTCTCAAATAATTATCGATCTAAGCAATTGTGTGCAAAAGTAGGCTGATTCATTCATTAAACATACACACAGAAAAGCTCTTGGTAGCTCTGGTAAAAACAACCAACTCCTTTCTGTCTGCTCCTCAGCGCTTCCCTGGAATATGATGATTACACTGAAATGTAATCATCATTTTGCATTTGTCAGGAAAGAAAACAAAACATATTTCTCCTGAGCAGAAGAATTAGAATCTGCAAAGTTGTTCAAAAAACACTACTCTTGTTTGGGTTGCTTCTTCACATACTGAATTACAAGTTTCAGTCATTTAGAGGAAGTCTTCCAGCAACTACTTGTAACTAGTAAGGTTCTAAGAGGCTTCTAATATTACTTAGATAAATGTTTCTTTCCAATAAAAAAGTCCTTTTTCATTATGTGGTATAGAAAAATGCATCTGTGACACATTTTTTTCTGATTAAATAGATCAGGAATAGAAGAGTTTTCAAGGTCTTTATGCAAAGATACAGACAGGTTGAAAGGTGCAGGTCTGCATACTAGCCGGTGTACATTGTGTAAGAGTCAGCAACACCAGCAGGGAACAGGGTTAAGAATGCAACCATTAGCAAACACTGAGTGAAAAGGTCCTTGTGCACTCCATGGAGGGTACAAAGCTGCATTCAGGCTAGAAAATCTAGGTAACTTCAAACACCAGCACTACTTGCTTACAGAACTGCATTTCTCCTCAGTGAACGGTGATGATCCTTAAGATGGTAAGGAGAAGGGTTCCTGCACGTCAAATACTTAGTATTTGGTTATCCTCCAAAACAGGACAAAGGGATGAGCTAACATGTCCCCATGTGAGTGAGGGATCAGCATACTGCCATGTGTCCCAGAATGAAGCACTATAGGTTACACTCTCAGCAGCAAACACTGGTAGCTCCAAGCAGGCAACGGCTGAACTCGGTGCAGCTGCTGGATGTGCTGAAACTTACTTATGAGAGGCCTGGGTGCTCAAGGCAGCAAGACTTACAGAAAGCATCCAGTTGAAAAAAGCCAGCATAAGGCATGAATTCAATTCTGTAACTCCTCCATTCGAGAGGTCATGAAGACATCTGGTTGGCTTCGGTAGAAAAATACTCTGGCCTCCTGACACATGTCTCTGTGAATATTTTTCCTGAAATACCAAAAGATCATAACAACTGTTTCCTTGCAGTTACAAACAGCAAGTGACAGAACATGTAGGATTTGCCCAGACAGGTTTTGTCTCAATTTATATCAATATGAAAACAGCATCTTTTGATTGAGGACTGTGAGATTATTCCAGATCCGCACAGGTTAATGGGAACAGGGGGAGGTTTGCTGTCTGGTACCATCTAGTTCCTGCCATTTCTCTGTTTCTCATCCCCTCTGTTTTATTGCCTTATCGCAGAGCCAGTGCTGTTCCACATCCATGCTCTCCTTGTAGCTTCCCTGGTAAATTTAATGCTCACTACTTAATCACTTTTCTCTCAACAGGTAAGGCATAATTGAACAGTTGGGGGGTGGGGAATGACAAGATTTACTGCATTATTTCCTCTTAGGAAACAAGACAACTCACACGTTTGTATTTACACATATTCAACTTCTTCCTTTAGCCAAACGACCCTGTGAGGAAAGGCATCTGGGACAAGTAGTCCAGTTCATAAAAAGTAACAGGTATCATATAGTCCAAGCCCAGCACAGGGGCCACAGTAACATCAACTGGAGAAAAACTGAAGAGAACAGAAGAGAGGAGTTTTTACAACATATTTCTTGTTGCCACATTTTGTTCTGCCCTCAGCACCAGATTACTTTCATAACAGCAAAGCCTGTAGTGAAGCCTTTGCTCTCCATTAAATCAATGGCAAAAGGTTTTGCTGACTTCAGTGAGATTATGATTTCTCTTCTGACTCGTTAAGAGGATATTTTCATATTTCAGGTTTTTTTGATTCTTAGACTTGGGTGTTGCACATTAAAAATAAAGACAAAACAACCCCCTTCATTTTTTTCAAAATTCTTTCCATCCATAGAGAAGTGCTTTGTTTCTCTCCACCACTTCTAACCTGGCTCCTGCATGTGTCACCCCCAATAAGTGCTATTTCACAATGGAGAATGTACGCTGTTTTTTCCCCACTAGATCAATACCTGTCTAAAAGTATTTACTCACCAAAAGGGCTGTGATCCTTTTCTTTGTCACCCTTGAACTTCTGTTCAGCTCTTGAATTTTTTTTCTTTTCCTTCTTGATATAGGTTCTTCTTTTACTTCCTGGCTATTGCTTGCCTCTACTACATAGTAGTTTTTTCTTTGCTATTCTTTGCTCTAACATTTATTATAGAGCACACATCACAGTTTTTCCAGTTGTCTAATCAGAGGGTTTATCCAGCACTAAAATTGCAGCTGTTTTAAAATGCTGCTTATAAACACACACTTTTCCTTCAGTTCCTGTTCACAGTAGCTTAGGAGACAAGATGATGATGATCAAAACAGGAAATAGGAGAGAGAGTGACTGGGACACTTGTTTCATAGAAACAGAAGACGAGTGGGAGGGCAAGTAAGACATATAGGTAATCTATTCTATATCGGAATAAGGCAAAGTTATTGTACCTCCTCTGAATGTATTCAACCAAACCACTTATGTTCGACTACCAAAGACTGAAGTGATGAAAGAAGCTGGAATAAAAAGATATTAAAGAAGTTCTGGATAGTTGACTGCAATATTCACAGTTTTTGGAATCCTTTACCTCTCCTGCAATTGACACTGACACACCATTTGTCCTCAGAGGAGCTTGTGCTTCCATCTGTCTGAAAAAGTGATAAACCATGTTCACTGTCAGTAGGGACATAAAACCTGTAGTCTTACAGTAGTCTCCAGAGCAAAAAAGCAGTTGTTCACTTCCTCCAGTCCAGCTGAAAGCTTCTTAAACAGAGATGGAGATACAACAGGAAAATTACAGCAGTCACCCTTTGGGTACCTTGGGGCCAAAGTCCCTGATTTGGATCACCTGGAAAGGATTTAACAATGGATCCCTGAGCTGAAGGAAGAATAAGCCAATGACAGTGACACCGGGTGCCCAGTACACACTGCCAGTGCTGCCCTACTGGGCCCTGACAAAATACCAACAAAGTGCCTGGTTTGGGACTGAGTCTCAAAACAGAGATATTTCCTTCAGCTAGTGCCCCACATTTGAAGTTTTATGTGACATGCCTAAAAAGGGTGACAGTGTCTTATTTCACATTACAGGCAACGTAAACTTTACCTATACCCTGACCTCATATCTCCTTATGCTGATTTGCTTCCAGAGGCTACTAACCTCTGCTCTACTGCACAGAGGCAGCACCATTTACAGCCCAGATTTCAACGAGACACATAGACGACTTTGGAATAAAATCTGAAGTGAATCTTTGTCAATGTAACTGAAACAATAAGAATATTTTTCCCCCAAAAGGCAGCATTTTAGCATATCTCTGAACTCGACATAAAATGGGAACTTTGACAGTGCTCTCTTTTGTAAGAAAATGCATTAATTAATTCATTTTTCCACATTTCTAGTGGCAGTTACCTTTCTCAACCTTAGCAGCTAATCAGATTGCCATAATTACAAACAGAACACAGCGCACAGCGTATGATCAGAAGCATAAAATATACTTGAAGTGTAAAATGCTCCAACAATAAAGCTAGAATAAATGTATTGTTTAGTTATTGGCACAACTGGTACATTTATAGCTGCATCCAAACAGCTCTGAATCTAAAATGAATTTCTGTGCATAATTTTTACAATTTGGTGCATATTATTTTTTGTTTATTAAGCCATAGGTTAAAGCTAGAGTGAGGAATGTTTTAAACTACAACTGTATTGTGGCTTATACTATTACATTCATATTAAGTTGTCGAGTTTTTTTTTTACTGGTGGGTATGTGTAGGGGGTGATAATGAAAACCTTTTACCTATGTGCATCAGATACACTGCATAGACATCTAACTAAACTAAAAGTCAACTATCTTTCCAGGTTACTCACTGTGTTTTCTGCTCAAAGCCCATTGAAACATCGGATAAGTTTATCTATAAAAAATGAAGTCTCATCAGTTTTTTTCATGCATAATCTTTCTAGACTCAGACAATTGCTATTAATGAGCATATTGCATTTGATTTAAACAGGCTTTAGGTTGTCACATTGCTGTTACTCCTTCAACCTCTTTGTGTTCTTATTTGCTGCTCACTCATTGTACATCTACAAGTGTTGACTGTAAGCTTTCTGAGAAGCAACTACATCTTTCTCTGTAGGAAGAGAAATGAATAG
Organism: Heliornis fulica; assembly: GCA_013399135.1. Classification (NCBI taxonomy): domain Eukaryota; kingdom Metazoa; phylum Chordata; class Aves; order Gruiformes; family Heliornithidae; genus Heliornis; species Heliornis fulica. The sequence goes on along the minus strand of VXBZ01005654.1, from coordinate 681,188 downwards.
ATGTTGACAACCTAATTAGCATGCCTAAATTCTAATATAAACACAAACAATGATGTGCTATCATTTGTATTCATTGTCTGACACTCCAGCCACAAAGTATGAACAACCTCAATGTCTGTTCTAGTCCTCATAACAAGAAAAGTTCATCCAGTCATAGACCCTTTTCTCCCCTAGCAATAAAATGGCTGCAGCTGACCTTGTATTTTAAAAAGGTTTAAAAAGAGAAAAGAACAAGGAGGACAGTATCCTGTCAGGGCCTTAATTCTACTGCTATAGAAATTAGCCACTTAAGTCAATGCAAGTTCTACCGATGTATCTTTGACTTGCCTTACAACTTGGTTTTCCATCACTTGTCCATCACAAACCCTTCCATACCTGGCCTGACCAAAGAAATGTTAAAATTATTACACACAATATCTTGCAAGAGAGAAATCCTTGATTTTTTACTGCTAAAAGTGGTAGCTCAACCAATATGATCACCCAAATTGAACCAAAAAGAAAATATTCACAATCTATCCATAGATCACTCAGAGAGAAATTTCAGTCCTGCAGTACTTAGGATTACATTATTAATTACATTCTGTGGGTTACAATCTGGTTTGCCCATATTATTTCAAGGTGACTGCATTTTTATGTAGCATATGCCTAACACCGTGGGTACGATTACTACTACCATGTAACATGAGTTTTCATGGGTAATTAATTGATAAATGTCAGATAACTCCTTCTTAGCTGCTACATAAGTCCTTTATTAACACATTTAATTCAATAAAGAATGGGCTAGTGCAAATCATAGTGAAGGACAGAGAATCAGTTTGTTCATTTTCATACACTGACTTCTGCAGCGTTCAGTAACAGGGCATGGCTCATTGCTTTCCCTTACAATAGGTCATCTGCACACAGGAGAAAACAACAAGTAAACCCAACAGACACCATTCTTCTCCCAGAATAAAATAAAATGTAGCTGAGGAAAGGAGAGGACTCTCAGAGGCCTGTCCTTTCAGGTTACTGACTGTGGCCACAATGTTAATGAGGAAAGGCAAACGAACATGGCATGAGCCCCTGGAAAATAAAAACTGACCTAAAGGAAGCAAAATGACAGGGAAATAAAAACTGCAAAAGAAGAAAGAGGGATAAAAATTTGAAAAAAAAAAAACCAAACCAAAACGCACAACCAAAAAAGAGTTGCAGTGTGTTGGTTAAAAAGGATGAGAATTTTAATGATGCTCTAAAATAGCCGTATGTATTTGTCCAGAGAGAGATTTCAGCATGAAGAGATAATGGCACTTATGTGGATGAGGGATCCAAAATAGAGCCTCCTTCTGTGGTGTGAAGAACAAAGAGCTGGTGGAAATCTTTATTGTAGTGAATTTGATGTATTTTAAAATAAACCAATTCTGTCAAATTTCTAATAAAAATAGTCCAGTAGCATCAAAAGCTCCTGTTTACTTTTGTGACTATGAATTCTAGTTCAGGTTTGGAAAGGGGCTACCTAGAAACATTTGTTATATTGATGTTGCTGAGAAGAGAGTTTCATGCAGCTGTTGTGAAACAACAGCTGTTTACCCTGCTGAGGTTAATACTTCTAAATTGAAGTTGAAAGATGGTAACAATGCTAACTACAAACCGTGTCCTTCCATGGAAAACTTTTAAAGAAAGTCTCCCCTAAATTGTCATTCTGTGTATAAAGAGTAATACAAAGCTATTCTTTACTTAACTGTTCTTTATTCTAAAATAAACTCATTTTGGTCACCTTCTGAGAGACTGCAAAAGGCATCTCTCTGACTGAGATTTTGGGAGAATGACAAAATGAAAGATGTACATTTTAAAAGGTGCCTTCAGGTAGCTTAGTATATTGAAAATATTTACAGTAATGAAAAGACACTGACCAAAAGTCTGCCTAAGTCAGTATTACAGTCCTGCTACAAGGGGTTCACACATTTCTGTGTGAGTCATTACAGTCCTGCTACAATACTGTGGCACTATTAATTAGAAATTTTAAAAACCTGGCTCAGATTTAGGCAGATAGAAAATTATGTAACATAGAGCTTTTCAATGATTATTTCAATACAAAATAAATAAATTATAATTGAGGTAAGTAGTTTAAATTGATAATACTTTTTTTTCTATACAAGCATTAAATTGCTGAAAAACCTCTGGAATACCTGTTCAAAACAGAAAGAATATGGATGAACTGCAGTTGTGTTTTCATTTCTGGACCCAGTTTTGAATTCTTGGTTTATTTCTTACTGAGATATGAGCCAGACTGTCTTCTAACATACTTCTTCAAACTTCCATGGAAGTTCAAAATTACATTTATTCTGCTGTATTAATCCACAGAATGCAGATAACTTTAATGTGTTCCTGGTGGTGTAACTCAGAAGTTAAGACATTTGGTAGAACATAGAACTCCTATAGTAGAAAAAACCTCCCTCAAGATTGTTTTAAACACTTTTCCAGAATTATGAGACAGACACTTCTACTAATGCCTATTTTATTGAACTGTGCACGTTCTCTTCCCTAGAGCAGTTTGTCCAAAGAAAGACTTGGACAAGCAAGTCTTGTGCAACATGGCCTAGATCAAAAGCTGTGGAGCAAAGACCTTTTGCACAAAGAGGATGACCCAGCATAAGCACCGATGAAAAACTGGGATAGTGTCCTCTGGTGCAGGATCCTTTTGGAACAACATTTTTAAACAGCTGCTTTCCACCATGCCCATTGCAAGCTTCAGCTTCTGGAACAGCTGGGAAAAAGCCACAACTTAGATCTGCATTCATAGGGTAATTCTCCAGGGCTGTCTAATTACATTTGAGATTTCTCTGCCCTTGTAAGACACAAGGAGCAGCCAAGCAATAAAGAATGAGAATAATTCTGTGCTTAAACAACAGTATCTAGTGTCATTTTAGACACTGAGTAAAGACATCTACCCAAAGAGCATCCCAGATGGGACTTCAGGGGACCATTCTGAAAGACAGAGCAATTGCTGCTACATGTCTAATTCCTTTAAACAGAAATCAGAAGTTTACAATGTTTTCATATTTATTGAGGCAATGATCCTTAAAACATCTCACAGAATTTAATATTAATCACAGCAAAATTATATTCTAAGATAAGGATTTGCACTTCTGCTGATTTGAAGGCATTAGAAAAACATGTGACTGATTCTGAAGCTCACAATTTTCAGAAAATCCAAGAGACTTTAATTTATTTAACCTCATCTTAGAACTTCTTGCCTCTCAGACATTTTCTTGTTAGAGATATAGAACCTTATGAAGAGGTTTAGCAGAAAAAAGTGAGATATTACAACCTTTGCTGGTTTATATTCAAATATATTATCATTCTACTGAGCAAGGAGATAATAATAAAAATCCTTTTATGTTTGCATTTAATTCTGCAGTTTAAATTGGAAATATTGCAACTTATGAGTCTTCATCTTTGTTTCAACCACATACATATTCTTAAAGGTATAAAATAGTTACCATAAAAATGCCACAGAATACCAAACAAATGTGCAATTGTGAAAAATACATTGCAGTTAGTGTCAGCACTAAATACAGCATATAAATACACACCTCACCTCTCTCAAAGTTCCAGCCTTTATTCTCAAAACATCAGCTTCTCTTTTAATTTCTACATCCTCTGCCACTGCCATCTGCAAAGGGTGGATAGAGAAGATGTAAAAGGTGTACAAAAGGAACAGTTACATTCTGCAGTGGAAAATAGAAAATGAGTGTTTTAGAGTGATTCAAAATCTTGTCATTTACCTGCTTGAAACAAAGACCCAGATCATTCCAGTCTGTTTCCAGTCCACTTTCTCTTCTACAGAGTTTGGGCACAAAAAATAATTCTACATGAATGTTCTTGCCCATACTTCTGGAGTTCAGGAGTAGCCAGAGAGGAAACCAAACATTGATCCTCTTCTTGCAAGCTGCATCTTCCTAACTTTGCCTGCTTTTCCAGACAGACTCAAGTTACTTGTGAGTCTCAGCTGAGTTCTCCTCAATCACAAGCAAACACCTGAGGGTACAGTTTTCTATTGGAACCAGCCATTACAAAAATAGGTCTTTGGAAGAGGATAACAATGCCTCATGCCTCCTCTCTAGTGCCTGCCAACTATGGCACGGTAATGGCTTCTCTCTCCTGTTGCTAGAAGAACAAGCTGGAAGTATCGGATTGCTCTCAAGCCTTGTTCTTCATCATGAAGTGGGGAGTTACCTTTGGGAAGGATTTGCCAGGTGTGCTATTGCCACCTTTCACTACATTTGGGAATGAAATGGAGATGGACTTTAATTCAGCTGATATCCTGAGAGTCTCAGTTTTTATCTCCATCTTCCTCTTCTACCCTACAATTTTATCCATCGCAGTGTGGGGAAAAAAAGTTGGGAAAAATGCAACCTGACAAATTTTAAAGCCAATCTTGGGCTGCAGAATAAATCCTAGGTTAGGACTATTGATTACTTGGCATTCATTGTTGACAGTGTCAAATAGGTGAGGAAAGTAAAAGCCTATCTTGAAAGCATTGTTACTAAGGTTATTAAAAAATAAAATAAAACTCTGCAATGTCAAATACTGCTGTAAGAGAGTGGGTTGGACTATATTTGACATTGCATTGCCAATAGACTCCTTGAACCTGTGTCAAATGCTAGAAATAAATCTACTTTCAGCTGTAATTGAAGATTCCTTTTTTTCCAGGTAGCTGTGAAGCCAGATAAAAGCTGATCCTTCAATTTTACAGGTGGTAGGAACTAAAAAGTCATTGTCAATGAGAAGACAGGAGGCTGGACTCAAGTCTTCAAGAAGATTTTTCAATAGGTTTACTCCATTTCTGAAGGAATGTGTCCATTCATGCTACAATCACTCTGTGATAGGAACTGTGTTGTCTGTATTTTATATGACACTTTGAGAAATACATCAAAATACACCTGGTTTATCTTTTACTGGGTTCTGCTGAATTATCAGAGGTACCTATACCACTGTGTGTATACATATATACATATGCCAGTTGTGCATTTACCATTTTTCACAGTGAGAGTGACAGATCACTGGAACAGGCTGCCCAGAGAGGTTGTGGAGTCTCCTTCTCTGGAGACATTCAAGACCAATCTGGACATGTTCTGTGTGATTTAATCTAGATGATCCTGCTTAGGCAGGAGGGTTGGACTAGATGATCTTAAAAGGCCCCTTCCAATTCCTAACGTCTGTGATTCTGTCACTTTTGCCAGGAAAAATGCAAATCAACTCCAACAGCAGAAGATAACTTTTAATTCCAAAGTTCACGAGTTTCCAAATATCTTGGGTGAAATCAGCTTGTTAGCATCTGCTATGGATGAAAATGCAATGGTCTGAGAATTCCTAGCAGTGGTACACTGTAAATCCTAGACACAACAGGCCATACAGCATTGCCTAAGAGGTGGCCTTCATCCTATGCTGATAGCTGACATGAGTGTAGGCACCCAGTTCAATACAATTAACAGAAATTCAGTGGTACATAAACCACATATAGGCTGTTTACACTGGACTAACATTCATTCTGCACATAAAATACAAGCTTGCTGGTGAGAAATGAGATGAAGGAAGAAAGTACAACAAAGATCAGAAATGAGGACAGTTCTAATTAATATAACCAAGTGTATAGCATAACATACAAGACAAAATTGCCCTTTGGAGTGCATGGGTGGTGATTTATTAGCAGTTTTAGAAATACGATTTTACACTTTAAGATATCAGCTCAGTAGTCTCCAGAGTCAAGGCTTCTGCTTTCACTACTGAGCTGCTGTTTGTCTGAGCGTTACAGTTTCCAATTTGTTCCTGCCTGAAACAGAAGCTTCCATGGTTGGTAGCACTGAAAATGCAAATTAAAACTTTGAAAAATTGTATTAGGGGAAAACATTCACTCTTATATACCAGAGCTTTGTTTTGAGTCAGGCTTCCTGAACAGTGTCTATTTAACCAATTAAATCTTAGAAAATTTTTCAATACTTTTTCTTAAGGCACCATTGCAGGTTCTCTGCTGTGGCAGACTCTGAAAGAACTAAGATGATTAACGTGACTGTACCGCATAGGAGGATGATCCCAGTATAAATCTATCCTACACACTGCTTTTCCATGAATAATTACTACCTCTGAATTAAATAGCTAATTGCTTGGAGCTGTACATTCATACTACTGGGCACTTAGATGGGCTTAGCAACTCTGATGAGGAATACAACGTATTTATTCTGACAATGAACCACTCTACAAACACTGTACTGTTTCTTGTGCCAGCACTATCTTAGTATTTTGTACAGTATCATACTGCAACACAGTTATGATTTGGGGATTATGGAATGGCAAAGGATAGAACTGCTTTCAAAACTTCACAACTATCTGAAATTTGTTGCTATCAAGTATAAGTCAACTTTAACAATTGTTCACCAAAACTACCAAATCTTCATGAAAATACTCCCAAGTGGAACAAAATGCTATTTTATATGAGAATAGTTGCGACCTTGCTAAGAGACAGAGATGTACTGTATAGGGATAGATCAAAACCATTGGTTTTGTTTTGGGTTTTTTTCCACTCTTTGCAAGTAGTTGATAAATTAGGAATATTAATAAACATATAAAAATATTCTCAGTCTTTGTTTTCTTTATAATGCATGAAAAGATATTTTTTAGGGCAAAGAGCAATTAAACAACTACCAGAAATATTCCTTACACTATTGTAACGCAGCCTTTAGACGCTGTAAACTTTGTGAGGTTTAGCCTGAAGACTATCAGCTATACCAAATTAAGGAATTGTTTTGCTATCCCTAGACGATGTCACACTGCATTCAGTTAAAGTCAGTAGGAAGCTATGAGACCTTTGTCTTCTCTTTGTCTTGAACAAAGGCGAGGTATATTTCCAGATTTTACTTTCAAATAGCTCCTGGACTTAAGCTTTTCCAAAACTAAAGAGAAAAGCTCACTCAAGTAAGAGTCCCATGTTTGTCTCTAATTAAGTTTAGAGGTCAGTGCCAGATCCCACTGTGATTGACCTCACATGCTCAGCCTATGAGGCTGCTTTTTCTTCAGCATGCTTCCCCTTCACAGTAAGGGGAAAAAGGGGAATTTTTTAAGCAACAGATATGCAATCTAGTAAAATAACTATCTCAGAAGAATGCAGTAAAGTGTTGATGAAGTAACTACTTAGGTCTCGAAGATTTCTTCATCTTTCCCTAGGTTTCCTAGGCTCAGAGTAAGTTGCCTATAATTTTGGACACTCATAAAAAAATTGCATACAGCTCTCATGGTAATTTAAAAAAAAACCCAACAAACCAAAAATCTACTACACCAGGAGGATTATCAGGAACTCACTAGAAGCTACTGCTTTCTTCACATTTCTGCATTTCCAGACCAAGCTACTGGATCCTAGTTCAGGCTCTCTTTAAGCTTACCAGGAGCTGGGAAACTGTATTTCCTCTCACTTGGCGATCACAACAACCTTCCCACTCAAAGTCAAGATCCTCAGGCAGATAGAGTTGTACCTCTGAGAACAGGAGGAGCTAAGAGCCCTACAGAGGCTGTGAAATCAACAGGTCCAGTGAGAGACTGATGCAGGATTTTTGTAAAAGCAGCTGTTCTGGCTTCCAATCCAAACTAAACTCTGTGGCAACCCAGCTGCTAAACCTGATTTCAGGACTAAACTGCTGCCTTGTATACAGCAAGCAAAGATCACAGAGCAAATAAAATGTTACACATCTAGCAGCTGTAGTAATATGGTTCTTATTAACTTCTCTCCCCTGTACTCCCAAAAAGCCTTCTAATTCCTGGATTCCTCTCAGCTTGTAGGGAATTGTGCTGACACAGGTAAAGGGGCAACTAGCAGCAATCTTTTGCTCTCTTGCACTGATTCTGCCACAGAGAAGCATAAACAAAGTTTCAAAGGCCCTGATCCAATGTCTTCCTGGAAAGCCAATCCCCACTAAACACATAAGTAACACATGTCTAAAGAAAAGGTCAAACATCTGTGCACAAGATGTACATAATCCTACACAAAACCACCCATTCATCATTCTCAAGCAGATAATATAGATATTTTACTATTAAGGATTTAATTTCTTAGTTCAGCTTAGAATTTACATCAGTTACTCCAGGAAACCTGGGGGAGGAGGGAATTATAGATGCAACAGCAGAAGTTGCATGTGTTTAAACCACTTCTGTAAATCTCCATACAATGAAATACATACTGAATGCTAGAAGAAAGCAATTATGATATAGAGCATCTGGTCTGGGAGTAGTTGTAACACAATGCACCCTTTAAAGTCACAACCCAAGTATGGGGAAGAGTTTTGCCTAGACCAAGACCACAGCATACTGCTGTTAGTATATATGCTCTTTGGAAAACAAAATTTAAATTCAGTAGTTTGTCGGGGTGAAAATCTTATCAGAATTTCTTATTTGAGGGCAATAAGGAAAATTCATTTGAATATGGGAAGAGAAAGTAACTCAGCAAGTGACTTAATGGTTCTACAGTATGGGTTAACCCTTGAAGCCTCCTAGACAGACATTATTTAGCATCCCACCACTCCAAGTAATCCCAAAACCACACCCAGTTTCATTTTCTAAGTCACAAATGTACTGGAAAGCTGCAACGGTCTGGGTCCTGGGAAGAAGTTCTTCCTGTCCTGTCCTGTGCAGGGCAAAAGCATCCACATGCAGAAAAAAAGAAAATTCTGTTTGGTGAGAGGCAGCATATACACATTCCTGCAGTATTAATCAAGTGCTGGCTTTGTCCTTAGGTAGGACAGAAGGAATAAGAAATGGTGATACCTTCTGCTATCACTAGAGGTGCTGTAACCAGGCTTCATAATGTATTTTCCTCAGGTTTACTTGTAGCCTAAGAACAATAGCAACAATAAAGAGAACAACTAGAAAAGACTCAGTAAAAAACAGCAATGGGGCAGGAGAAAGAGTGCAAAAGAAAGAGCTGTGCAAAATAAATACGGACCAGCGAGTCAGACCACATAAATAATGTAGGTCAGCAAAAATGTCTAGGAATAAGCCTGTGTAAGGTTTTTGCAATTAAGAAGAGAAAATCTTTTGACCCCATAGTATGTCTTTTGAGATGAATATCCCATGGCTACAATTAAAAATATTGTTTGGGTTGGTTGACCCTCTCTGCACATATACCCTAAGCTTTTAAAGTGTTTGTTCTTTAAGGTGAAAGGAAGAGATTGTGATGATAAAAGAGGTCGGTTCTAGAACTGAACTGAAATGGAAGCTGCCACAGGCAAATTTCACTTCACTTTTTTTTTTTTTTCTAATTGCTAACTTCACTGTTTAAAATAAAAAGAAAAGATTTACTTTCAAGGCCAGATTCATATTGTCTTTTCTCCTCTGCTTATCAACAGATTTAATATTGGTAATTTGATTCAATCAACCTGTATCTTTTAAACTGAAGATGTACATCCAATGACCAGTAGGTCAGAGCTATCTCTGTGATAGCTCTCACAGCTACTTACATTCATTTCCTGCTCTTTCCAGCGGTATCCTCAAACTTTGCAAGACAAAGGAAAGCAGAAGTCACAGGCCACTGTTTAGTGAAAAAAGCCAGCAATATGCTTTTGGTTTTCTCTATCTATTGTCCGGTGACCAACAGCAATGCATGTAGGACTATATTTGTTTCTGTAACTGCTATGTTTTCTACAGCCTTCCATGTAATTCTACACAAACTACTCCAATGGATGAAATAATTATATCTGCAGTTGGTATAAATCAACATAGCTTCATTACAGTTAAGAGAAATATACACATTTATGCCAGCATACACTTTAGTTAAAAAAAAAGGTAAAATTACTGTGCCACAATTTGATGCAGTGACATTGTTTAATTTGTTCCCTTTCTGCAAATTTTCTTTCCTATGAAATGTAACAGCACAATGTTCCCAGTGAAAAATTAAAAGTGGCACAGACACACCACAAAAAACATGTACAATGCTCACAAAAACGCATAATAGTGCTGATCTTGCTCATTTTATAAATCACTTCTCTAATCCCACCATATTTCTGTATTCCATCAACCAAACTGACATCACTAATATTACTTAAGCTTTCAGAGGGGTAGATTTGCAGAGGCCATGTATTTCCTATGATAGTTCCTTTTACCAAAAGCTTCCTCCTCTCTTTTTTGATTACTCTTTGAACTGAAAAAAAAATCAGGTTGATTACTGCATTGCATCACACAAATAGGAACAAAAGAGAACCATGCATCCATTAGTCTGGAGGTGCCTGGCCTTCTTCTGCTTAGTGTCCCATAGCATTTGTCTGTGCTGAAGTAATCCCATTTTAGATTTTAGAAAACGTACCTTTAATTATACAGTTATCTTCAAGAGCAAAAGGAAAAAAAAAAAGTTTTTCTTGGCTCTCAGAAGACAGCATTTCATGCCCTGATGATTTATAAAAAGGAACTGAAAAGGAAGTCTGAATAGTTTGAGAATAAATTACTCCAACATAAAGTGAGCTCTCATTCACCAATACTTACAAATAGCTTAAGCAAAGATAAAATAATGTGTATTGTAATTAATATTTTAATTTGCTAAGAAAAGCTAAATAGTGATTAAACCCCTTCCCCTCCTCCTTCCCCCTGACAATAATGAAGCTAGGCAATTTCAAGAGAAGCAGAGCAGCCAGGAGTTTAATGTCGTTGATTAAGAACATGTTTCCATGGTGGCTATTATGTCCCTCTTTAAAAGACGAAAACAAAACCAAGCCTTATTTCCTTTTAGAGCTACAGGGCTTCTTTTGCCTTCATAAGACAGACAACAAGAAAATGTTTAGGGATAATTAAAGGCAATTAGGCTCATCAAGGCTCATTTCTGGTCTAGCTCCACTTCTTCTCCCTACAATGTGTGCTAATTGCTGCTTCAACATACCAAGTAGCATGGGTTATTTTTTTTGTACTTCCACAAACAAGACTATTTGGTCATTACCAGCTTTGACAGTGTGAATAAGAGACTCCTGATTAGCTTTTTGTTTGCTTTTTTAAAGATTTGTACTACATGTCCCATTGAATTTGATAATAATAATAAATTAACACTTAGCAATTGTGTAGTACCTTCTGTTAGAGGATCTCAAAGTTCTCTGCAAACATTAATGAATTAATTCTTTCAACAGTTGTGTATAATAGGTATCATCACAATAATTTTGCGGACTACTGAACACAGACACGGAGAGGCTGGGTAGCACACTTAGTGTCGAGTCAACATGTTATGATGTTGGTCCCCTGCTCACACACAATGGAAATATTAGCTTGTTTGTCATAAACATGACTTGTGTGTAACAACTTCTGTTCTATCTAGTTTTGATTCCTTGATAGTCAGGTAATTTAAGGTATTTAAATACCTAAACTTCAAAAAGTGGTTTCCAGTGGGAAATTAGTAAGAGGCGAATTCCCAGAACTATCCACAGACCTCATTGTGCAAAAATACAGTCCACCTGCCCAGCCCAACAGCTCTCCAGCCTCAAAAGCTATTGGATGCATCTTTTTCCACCGGAAAATTCTTCTCTTTACTGCTTCTAAGTACAGAACACATAAACAAAAAACTTCATGCATGGCTTGATGATTTTCATTATTTTTGAACATTGATCAACAATACCTTCTCCAACATTGAGAAGGTGTCTTACATAGACAACATGTAAGAGATGGCAGCTGACCAGGATCATGCTGCAGGATCATTTTTGTGTTTCACATGTACTGCTCACACCAGATCCACGGCTTTAAAGTGTCCTGATTTGTTATCCGCTCCCAAGTAACCAGAGAGATATTGGATTATTACTGAAATTAGTTTAGCTACACCTACTTGTGGTTTCTCTAGAGTCTTGACCAACAAAGGAAACAATATGGACATAAGGTGCTCTGCAAGTCTTTCAGTTAGTATCTTAATGGCCATATGGAAAGGGATTATATGCAAGTTTAAATAGCCACAGCATTACCATTTCCTGTGGTGATTTTTGTCAAGTAAAAGGGTTTATTTGGTGCAGAAAAGCATGCTTTATAACAGATATAGTGTAGAGAAGCAGTTTGGCTGGAAATTTCAAGCAGTAAGCTGTACTTTTGAGCAACCACGAAGTGAAGCCGAAAGCCACAATCTCTGGCTCCGAGCACAGCTGTCTCTGCTATTACTCATCACTCTTTGCTCAAGGCAAGTAAGAAAGACCATGAAAAATGTCTTGGCTGTGATCAGACCACTTCTCTCCTAATAATAACATCAATGAATGCTCTGCACAAACCTTACTGGATGCACCATAATCAAGCCATAATTAAGTTTCTAAGTACAACTGCATGTGTTGCCTTTTACTATGAAAAGTGGCACAAATCTTGCTTTGCAAGTTTGACTATGAGAATATAGTCTATGTATAACTCCCATTGAGGTGCACCTTGGGATGACAGCAGAATGATTTTTTTATGTCAAGTGAAATTTAATGTATTTTACAGGTACTGTGTAAATAAGAAGCGCCCACTTGGATTTTCTTAATAAAAGTAGTATGATTTTATAAAAGAATATGACACATTTGAAATGGTCAGAGATGAAAAAGACAGCATGCTCCATTTTAGAAATAGAAATACTTCCCTCACTTTTCAAAAGCCTCTCCCATTCTCAACACATGCCCCTCCACACTAACAAAAGATTAGTTACAAGATGCACTATAGTCTTTTCATTCCTTGACATTTATAACCAGGGGTCAGAGAAGAATTCTTCAGATTCGTAAGATGTCAAATTTTTAAAAATCTCTACAAAAAAGACCACTTCAGATATTTTCACACCCCTTCTTAATCCACTTGCTGAGTACCAGTTACCACATCCAATATGCAAACTCCCTGAACACAGTCTGATTTAAGTCCCTACTTAACTATATGTTGCACGAAACTTTCTACATCAAGGATAACAGATTTTTTTCTTGCTTAGAGTTGTCCTTAACAGGAGCTTAATATCTTCCTTCCTGTGTGGCTAGGCCTGTCTTTCTAGCTTCCCTTTCCTCTACCACATCTGCAAACATTTTTTTTTTGTAGGGCTAGGAGACCCATAGGTTGAAATATCCTCCCTGGCCACTGTTTTAGACCTCTTTTCCTAAGTACAAGTACATACCTCACAATTTGGCTCACCTTCCAGATAAGCAGCAGCCACTCTGGACTCACACACATGATGTTTTGTAGTATGTGGGAATGAGGCATTTTCAGAAAGGGTTTTAGATCACAGGTTACAACAGATACACTTAATGCTGAAAAGCAGAAAATTAAACTTTTGTATTTGCTACTCAGAGGGACCAGATCCAGTCCAGTAGGTCCAGTTACCATGGTCTTCAAAAAGCCAAAAATCACATAGTCATTTAGGAATTGAATCCATGCTGCTTTTTATCCAAGACTGCCAGGACAGCAAATGGTGAAAGGCACTCCTGAACGTAGCCCATGCAAAACCTCACACGGTTTTTCCCCACTAGTGTGATAAGATACAGGCACACTTGTACAGCAGATCAGTTAGTTGTCCTTTCAGACAGCAGCTAACTTGGATACATTACAATGATGTTTACTGCATATGCTTGCAAGGTCTGGCTAATTCACCAATTACTCTCCATTGTTTTGAGGTAGTTTCTAATAGATGGTTTATGTTTTCTGAAGATGACAGCTTGAGAACTCCTTTCACTTTCTAACAGCTGATAAAGTGGCATTCTTGTTTTCAGGAAAAATAATCAAGGGTCTCATGGATTTTCTCATTTTCCCCATGATTTTTCTCCTTTCTCCATTAATTTAATGATCAGATACTTGTCTTGTGAAATCTGCTACTGCACAAGGTAATAACAGACAAGCATTGTGCTAGCACGCCCATTTTTAAAATAAGAGCTAGAATACTATTTCTAGAAAAGGTGGTTTGTTGCTTTTTGGGTTTTTTGTTGTTGAGATACTGGATATTAAAAGGGTAGGGCTTTACTACCCTCTATGCCATCTTATTGAGATTTCAGGCATAAACATACCACAGATGAAACACCACCTCTGAACTTCAAGTTTCAACTGCTGAGTTACTGCATAAGTAACTCATACATCATTTCCAATGATGCTCAAAAGTCCTGTTAAGTTTTTCAGTCCTAACCAAACAACTATTCTTTCAAACTACAACGTCATGGATTTTATTACTGAAAACAAGTTAGATAGAAAATTCCTTTAATATCTAAACCAAGATGAAAAGGGAGCTCAGTTCTTTGTTTACCTGTACTTTGCATTCTGCTTCAGCTTTGATCTGGACAAGCAGGTAGAGAAATGGTTTATGTGGAAGGTTCACTTAACACTGGAAGGCTGTGCTACATATATGTATTTATATACATATCAGGCATTTACTTGATGTTTGCACTCTGGGTTTTAAAACTGAATCTGATGCAAGTTCAAGTGCTCTTTAGCTCCTAATAACAGCGACCTTGGGTAGAATTTTCAGAGACTACCTCTAGGACTCAATCCACTTTTAAACTTCCTTTATCAACTATGATTTTGCTTAGGGACAAGAGATATTTTCAGAGACCTCAGCTGAGGCAATTCCAAGGTTTTTCTTCTCCTGAGAACAGGAACTCTATCAGCAGAATTTCTGTTCTCATGTACTTGCTTGAAGCTTATATTTTCAGTCTCTATCTACAGTAAATATCAGCCACAAGTTATTATGAAATAATAACATGTTTTCTGACATTAAACTTGCTGGTCAACTGTGTTCAAATCTACCACACAGAAAAATGCAAAAACATTTCCCTTCTAATCATCTAAAACTGACTGTCTAGATACACAGAAGATGAATATGTCACATTTCCAGCTGAAACTGTTCACATATTGGGGGTGAGGGGGGTGGGGGAAGGTTGGGTAATAGAGTCTTGAAAGATCTACAATTTAAATAAATAGGAACTGCTAAATTACTAATTGCAATAAGTTTTCCTAGCCTTTGCTCCCCATCAAAGGGAAAGGTAACTTCACCCCAACTTTTTATATCCCCATCCCTTTGTTCAGCATATCACACCTCCAGCAATGCATTCAGCATGACCCCCACATTGACTGTAAACATTTTGTGGATGTAACGTTACAATTTATGTGACTGAAACCAGCTGTTTTTAGCTAGAAAAAGAGCATTCTCTCTTCTCCACTAATAACCATTTCAGAACAAACTTCCATTTCCTATGAGTTTTCTCAGCTGTACCTGCTGCAAAATTACTACTTAGGCAACAGGTATCCTTGCTTGCATATTGTGGGTTTCCATTTTCCAGAGTACTGACTGTTCATGCCTGGAGTCTGTATGAGCTGCAGATATTTTTTTGTTCAGTCCATGGTAGGTAAATACCCAGGACCATAATTTCTCTGCTGAGGAATCTCAGCAGCACAGAAACTTTAGTCTCACATACAGTCAGAGCACAAGGCATTCCATCAAAAATCCTGTTAGTTTCATATGGACTCCCTATGGGAGTTTATGATGAAGCATTTTCAAGTCTTAACCTCTCGTAAAGCTTCACACAGATCTAGTGTTCTAAACATTCTCCCCTTCATTGCCTTTCTTAAGTTCAAACCAGTTCTGGTTTTCATGATCTGTATATTGGTCTGTCTGCAGGCAGGAGTCTAGTGCTGTCTAATACTCTGTATAGCACAGAGAGAGCCAGTACAATTTGGACAATGCCCAAGTGGTATTATTTTATTAAAAAATAAAACATTTTACAGCCAGTGTCTCAAAAGCATTTTTTTTAAATATAAATATGACCTTACTACTTATGATGACTTGGGTTTTTATGCCTTTTAAAAAAACTAGCAAATGGACAAGTAACATCTTTTCATGTTTTTATAAAGAGTATGCATCCCTATTTTATTTCAAAAGAAAGGGGATTTTAAAATAAAGACTACAGAACATCTGGTGCCTATGGCAGAAACCACCCTTACTGAAAAAAACACCCCGAAACAAACAACAAAAAAGCAGCCTATTTATCTATCACTACATGGGGGCAGTATAAAAAGGGCAAAAATTACAATACCTGTGAAGAAGGAATAGTTGGTACTTCAGATTTCTGCTTCCAGTTCTCAAGTATGGTACTTCTGGTTTTTTATAGTATATGTTTTACCAGACATTTCTTACATTACAAATGAATCTATTCTAGGGTTGCAGAGGCTGGGTACAATATGCCTAGATAGATGGCAATACAGCAGTAATGTTTTACAGCATGTCATTTGTGTGAAACAAATTGGCACCTTTCCTATAGTATCCATGTTTGTATCTGGTTGAAGAGGATAATACTGTTTGTGAAGTACATCATATTTGTTATCTTGCTATAACATGGATTTCCCTTGAAATGACTTGCTCCTGAATCACTTGTAAATAGATGGAAAAATGGAAACTTATCGTGGGTGCTTTCATATGAAGAAAATGGATGCCCTTACACTAAGATCTCCAATTTAATTCCTAATTTACATAGAATTTCAACCTGACTTCACCTAGTCAAACTCTGCTTTATCATTTACAAAAACAGTTCTTGAAGAAAATCAAAGCATTTCATTTTCTGAATTTCTCCTTGATTATGTGCTGGTTTTGGCTGAGAGAGAGTTAATTTTCTTCCTACCAGCTGGTACAAAGCTGTGCTTTGGAATTAGGATGAGAATAATGTTGCTAACACACTGATGTTTTAGTTGCTGTCAAGCAGACAAGGACTTTCTAGCTTCTAGTACTGACCTGCTAGTGGGGAGGATGAGGATGCACAAGAAGCTGAAAGGGGACACAGTCAGGACAGCTGACCATACTGCCCAAAGAGATAATCCATATCGTGTGATGTCATGTCTGGTAGATAACTGGGGGTGTGAGGTGGCAGGTGGGGTGACTCAGCAATTAGCATAATTTGGCTTGAATTTATTACTGTTAGTGTTATTATTAATGCCTTATACAATGTCTTCCTTTTCTGTCCTATTAAACTGTCTTTATCTCAACCCACAAGTTTTACTATATTTTTTTCATTTTGATTCTCTCCCTCATCCTCTGGGGAGGGGGAGGGAGGTGCAGGGCAGGGAGCAAGCAAATGAATGTGTCATTTTAGCTGCCTGCTGGGTTAAACCACAACAGATTAAAATCCAGATTATGATCCATAATCATAACACCAAGTGCCGAAATCATTCATATTATTTCAATTGCAATTATTACTCAATTGCATATGAGTAATTACTCAGAGTGGGAGAAATGGCTGCAAGCTCTTCCTTTAATGCTGAAACTTTTGTCTTCAGAGACTCTTTCAGCCTTCGGCTTCTAACTCAGTTACATGCTGAACTTCTATTCTGCCTCTCCTGCTCTTCCTTGACATTTTTATTCTTGTTGTTGTTCTTATTGAGTAAACTGGCTTCAGGATACATTTAAGAACATTAACATTGCAACCTGGAGAAGGTGATGAAAGTTGTTAAAATGTAAATTTTCTTATGTAAATTTCCCCCCCCATTTTAATTTAATGCCAATAAAGGAAAAAAGACCCAGAAATGCCCAATTTAATACCAGTAAAATAAAATTAACTGAAACCAGCTGGCAAGACTCATGAATTTAGATTTTCTTCCAGGTATTTTTGCTTTTTTTTTTTTTAATAAGATGGACTTTATCAGTCAAAATACTGAGGTAACTATCCATGGAAAACAGGGATGGGAAAACGAGGAAAAAAACCAACAGTGAGGGAAGGCTTGAGTTACCTCAGAAGAAAGCAACCCACTGTACTTCACCGTGAATTGAAAATGCCAGCTGCATTATTTTTTATTTATTTTTTTTTAAATAAGGTTAATGATATCCTGGGCTGTGTTCAGCAAAGCATTCCTAGTAGGCCGGGGGCAGTGGGGGGTGATCCTTTCCCACTACTCAGCATACTCAGCACTGGTCAGTCCACCCCTGTGTCCAGTTCTGGAGCCATGAAGATGACTATCAAGGAATGCTTTGGGTTGGAAGGGATTTCAGAGATCATTTAGTTTCAATGCCCCTGCCATGGGGGATTAAGGAACTAAAGCATCTTTCTTACGATGAAAGGCTGAGAGAGTTGGGACTTCTCAGCCTGCAGAAGGCTCTGGAGGAATCTCATAAAGGTGTATAAATTCCTGAATGGAAAGTGCACAGAAGACAGAGCCAGGCTCTTCTTAGTGGTTCCCAGTGGCAGTAGAAGGGGCAATGGTCACAAACTGAAACATGGGAAGTGCCATCTGCATACCAGGAAACACTTCTGTGAGGGTGACTGAGCACTGGCACAGGTTGTCCATGGAGGTTGTGGAGTCTGCCTCCTTGCAGATATTCAAAAACTGTCTGGACATGGTCCTACGCAATCTTGGGAAGCTGTGGTGTTTAGCATTCCCACCTCTGCTCATTATGTATTCCTGGATGTATTGCCATGTACTGTCTTGGTGAAAATAATGCTATCTTGCTCAGTTTCTATTCTTTTTCTTGGCAGCCTTTTAGACAGCTATTCTCTCTTGCCTTGGCATATCTCTGACAGTTTGCACAAGTAACTTTTCTTAAAGACAGGTGCTTCTGCATCTTTATAAAAAATTTTACATAAATTAAATGGGAACTGCCAGTTTATCTAGAAAAAAATATTTCAGAGACCATAATTTTGGATTCCCAGATTTGGGAGGAGGAGTCCAATAAATGTTTACAAACCCCAAATTATAGGTAAAATTCTCACTTTAGTAACTCTGGGGGAATCCAGTTTTAGGGCATGGGTGCAAACACATCAGCTGAGCCTTTACACATGCCCATAATCAGTTAGGGAAATTATTTCAGTTTGCTACTACAAAGATAATATTTGCAATATAACTAGACATACAGAATTCTGGGCATATCATGCATAATTAAAAAACATTGGCAAAAGGTTACCTCCCTAATGAATTTTCCCCTAAGAAGCAGGCAATCTTAGGACCTCTGTCAGAAATGTCTGGAAGAATTACCATTAAAAATCAAGCCAAAACAAAACGGATTTTTTCCTCTAACTGCACTTCTTTCAGTAAGAATAGGCAGAGCTAGGGTACTTCTTTTCTTGCTGCCTTTAGTGCAAAGCTTTCCCAGGATTCTCTATCTAGTCAGACCCCATTAAAATCATCAGCAAATAGAAATGTCTTTAACCTAGATTTAAAACCACAGCCTGATCCAGTATTTAGTATCTTGGCCAGGAATATGTTCCACAGTCACCATCCATAAAGACTGAGAGGTCAGAGGCTGCTTTGCTACTCAGAAGTGCAAATGGAACAGCAACTGCACTGCAGTTCACTTGCTGATGATTGTAAGGCCAAGGCTTCTTTTGCAATGGGGCATAGAAGATTAAAATAACACAGGAAACTTGGCTAGAGGATAGGTCCAAGTGGACCTTGAAGGAAGCAATTACTTTGCACTACTGTACTACCTCCTCTTCCCTCTGCTTTTTCACTTCTTTATGTGCTTAATTGTAAATTACTCTCCACTCCTTCTATCACTGTTTTTCCTTGTACCAGTGAAGCGATATGAAAGCGCTGGAGCTAAATTCCTGCTGTAAACCCAGTGCCAATATTTGGTGTCTATGAGCTTCCGAGCACTTTGAGCGCTGGAGCTAGTGACATTACAAAGCTTGTTAACGTAAAATCTTCTTCGTGTTTCATTTTTTGCAATACATTTTACAAAAATCTACCCCAGGGAGCCAAGGGGCAGTTGCTTCTTTATTACATTTTAGAAGAGCCACATTATTAGCGTTCCAGTCTATATATTATGAAATTAAGTGGATACCCTTGGGGTTAATTCCTTGTTGTAATTGTAATGAAAAGAAACAATTTCTAACCCTCCATTTAAGATCTATAACTATTAAAATCCACTAGTCTTAGTGACTCCTGGGGCCAGTGAAGTACTTCAGTGTATATGAAAAAGGGCACTCCTACAGTGTCCAATATCAGTAATTTATAAAAATAACAGCCTCCAAGGGGGAAAACTAACAAATGAATTTCCATTGAGCCCCTCCCTGCTGTTTACCATTGCATGCTGGATTCATCAACTACGTAAAATTATATGCATATCAAAATTATGGAACTGGTTTCCAAGATTATATTTTGCCCAGAGTAGGAAGGTAGAGCAGGAGTTGTACAAGGCAATGACTAAATACAAGGGAAAATCCTGAAATACAGACACAGAGAATTGTCTTAGAAAAAAAAAAAAAGTTTTCTTCAGAGGCTTGTCCCTAGTAAATGACCCACTTGCTTCAACAAATTTTAACTGATAAGTCACTTTAAAAAAAATCAAAGATGAATCATCTAATTTAAAAAAAATAATTACTTCCATATGAAAATATTCTAGCAACAGGCTACTATTTTCAGTGTCTTTATTATGTAGGACTGTACTTTTTTATGAGAATTTCTAAGTGGTGTTTTCCAACAGACTTTACTATGGTCATATCATCATGTGTCTGATTTTGCCATCTCTGCTACAGACTTATACCCATTTTCTCTTTTCAGAATGCTCAAAAGATTGGGAAACACTTTCATAAATGAGATGAGAAAGAACGGATTTTAAACCCACGGTAGTTAAAGGAAGATGCAGGATTACTGCACTGCAGGAACCTGTTATTAAATCATTTTTATGGACTGACTAGGTTTCAATTTGACAGCAAACCTTTAGCATGTAATTCAGTTTGTTAGTAGTGAAATAAAACGTACATCATCAGATAGTGTCTTCCAATTTAATATGCTTATTAAGAACATTGTTTCTATTAAGCTAAAAATTGTATAAGTGCATTATTGTCTAACACAGCATAAATTCCCATTTGGTATGCATGCATGCTGAATGGACATACTAATTTAATAACAGCAGAGTTTTCTAGGACTTTGCTAGAGCTGCCTTATGAATGGTCTGTCTTTTTGATAAAGGTATTTGTTTAGCTGTGGTTTACATACCTTTAATACCAATTGTCTCCTTTTATTCATCATAGTATAAACTCCCTTAGGAAAAAGGAAAAGGGTCTTACCAGACATGAAACAAAGAAATAGTTGTTGTTTTTAAAAATATCATTCTACTGACAAATAACAGATGATGTAAGTTGCTGTGTACAGAGAAGTTTAGACTTTACTGGTTATTTTTAAGGGAAAGAAGGAATGAGGCGTTCTTTTATATGTCACTGATCATCGAAAAATGGGTTTGTTTTTATAAGTGTTTATGGTAAATTCATGTTAATATCACCTGTACTATTGGCAGTCATGCTGAAAAATATCCTTATTTCTCCAATGGTTAAAAATCATTTACAAATCTGATCATTTCCAGCTTGTGCACTCCCTAGTCATCACGCCAACCAGTGAAACTGGCACCACCATCTTAGACTGGTACCTTAGTGGGACTTAAATCACCAGCTTGAAAGAACAAAGACCTGTTACTCTTGTCTTCTTACAAAGGATTATATGAAGTTGTAATACAATAATTACAATAAAAAATGAAATTATAAGGCTTATCATGAACTAGAAATACTTTCATTCTTATCATTGGCAATGCTGAGTGTGCTGAATATAGTAATTATATAGTCTAGTAGTTGATGATTATTAGAACTTACGTAAAATGAGCAAGTGGCCTCCATCTCACTGGACAGATGTTAGCATCACATCTAATGAAGCTAAACAGAACCACTGTTAATAGAAGGATGTAAGTTTAACACTTTCATGATCATTACATCCCTTTTAATAAATCAAGAGCTATTCAGAAAATACATGGCTATCCCCAGGAAGCAAACCACTTTCTAACATTGATTGTGCAGATGGTAGGAAAGGGCTGCACTTCTCAAGGCCAGTTGCTAATTATCCCATATCAAATATGGATTGGATGACTGCTGGGCAAATAACTGAGCAGAATGTTGATACTGGGAACTGCAGCAACAATTGGAAATCATTAAAAAATTAAACAGGGAGCTCTGACCTTTGAACTTCTGATTGTTTCTTCCTTATGTCTTCATAGAAATGGGTTTATTCAAACCTATCTTCAGGTCCCAACAATTTCACTTCTGATCGCGCACTGAAGTAGGAGCTCTCCTGAAATAGGACAGAGCAACACACTGATAAGGCTGGGTGTTTGGAAGCTACTGTCCTAATTTGCAATAAGCAGCAATATTCATTTTATTACAGCATCAGAAATAATTTACAGAATTTTAGCATTAAAATGCTACCAATAAACTCATGTAAGTACCAAGAATGGGTCCTTATTATATGTGAAAGAGCATGCACAGGGGGAATATTAACTCTGTTTAACAGACATATACCCCTGAGATGCTTAGTCTGTGGATTATGCCTATTTACTATGGTAGTTGTAGTAGAGATTTTATTTGTACTGTGTACTGTATCTAGTGAAGGCAAAATTCATATTAGGAAGTTGTAGATAAACATAAAACACAGCGCAGATGTTAACATCAAATTACAACTTCAATAATTGCTGTATAACTGCCTAATAATTTATTGTAATTTCAAGTATATAACGTACCCGTATTTCTTATTGATATACTTCTGTAAATATAAACATTCATGAAAGTATTCCCCATATGTATATGATAAATATATGAATGATAAATATATTTTACATATAAATATCAATATTGCTTGTCTAATACTAAATAGGAAAAAATTTCAAAGGAAAGATCAATGCTGGAGCATTTCAGAAAGGTAGAGATATGCTTACATTTAGTTATTATATATGAAATAATCACCAGAAGAAGTAATTTATTTGTTACAGGAAAAAAAACCAAAAAGAAACATTCAGATTAAATGGCTTTTGTTCAATTTTAAAACTTGCCATGTTAGTTACTGATGTAATCTCTTTTGAATAGATTCCAAGTATAAGATATCTGTCTTTTGCAGACTGCATTTTGTGGAAGAGGAAAAATCACAACCCCCTCTTTCCTAACGTGCACTGTCAAAACAGAAAGATGAGGAACTCTGCAGTGATGAGAAACTTGACTTGTGATGGAAACTGGTAACATGTTTGTAGATAGTGAAAAGCCCAATAAAAAAATCCTGCATTGGTGGATTCAGTGAAAATCAGCCTAAATTTTTTTCCACTGAATTGAAAATTGAATTGAAATTGTTTCCTAGAATAAATGGACAACTCACACACATCAAATTTACTGTTACACCCTAACTACAAAGCCATAGATAAAAGACAGAAAGAACAAATATTACTCCAGAACCTAACTTGATTCAGCATTCACCTGGGAGAAGGGAATTCTGGCTTCCAGTTTCTGCATCCAATTAATATTTGGAATATCTCCATCCCAAATACCTCCTCGCCAGCGGGGGATGTGGATTCAATCGTCAAGCACAGACAGAAACTGAAGCCAGGACTCCCACATTCCGGATGGGCTCTCAGCACCACTGGGCAATCAGGTAAAAGCAGGCACTTACTAGATGGGTGTAACCCAGCCCCAAGGGCAGTCTGGGGTTGCCTAATGTCTTTGACTGACCCTTTTGGGAAAACAAGGATAAAACCAAAGCTTAGCATTGTAGGCCAATGCACACAATAAATATTATTTAAAGTCATATCCGAACTACTAAATCCAGTCACACAGCAAAGACTTATCCAGGGGTTGTGCAGATCAAGCACCACTGCGACATGCAAAGGTTGAAGAGAAGCTATCTAACACTGCAGCTGAATTTGCTGCAGGACTATTACTTCCTGATGAGCATTTTCCAAAATGCAACTACCCCAACCAAGGGAATGCAGAGCAGGAGGAGGAATCACTTGCCATCCAGGCTCACCCTGGCACACCACACCACCCAAGGACAGCTGGAAGAGGGATTTAATGGGCAAAATTTACAATTATGCACCCTTAGTGTCTCTTCTTTAATCTCACATAATTCCACTGCAATTAACTTGCTACCTCCTAAATCCATGAAGGATTTTATTTTAAAAAAAAAGGTAAAAATAAAGCGAATAATGTGCTGCCTCCTCACTGATGAGGAAATAGTTCTTCAGTGTGGTAGATAAAGACATGACGCACAGATTGCAAGCTCAAGAGCTGGTGTGGTAGACAAGATTGCCTACAAGCACCTCATTCAAGTGCATGAGGAATTGCCTCTCTTCATACATTCTGTTAGAAAGTGCAATGGTCTGAACTGCTTTGTTCTCCACATATATTAAAAGCAGATTCATCACCAAGTTAAATAACCAAGTACTGTCTCCATAGACTTTTAAATAACAGTTCCTCCCCTTTTTCTCTTGGCATTGCTACAGAATAACAGAATATTGGATGTTTGCTACAGATCCTTGAGTTGTTCCATTTGCAAAGAAAATCTGAGCTCTTTTAAAGAAGCAAATCAAAGTTTCAGTAGAAAATATACCACTACTGAAGTTTCATTTTAATAGCTGGATAAGCCCATGGATCTGGCCAGGTTTTGTTTTCATTTTTAAACTGGAACTGTGAAATTTTCTCATTTTTACTCTAAAAGAAGCAACTAATAAACCCATCTCTGATCAAGTGTGTTAATTTCATATCTGAAATGTTAAGCAGTTAATTATGCTGTGAGGAAAACATTTGAGAAAAAAACCCCAACAAACAAACCCAAAATTCAGAAACATTTATCCATATGTAAAAGTAGCATTCAAATTTTAATGGTAAGAGGGGGTCACACAGTGTCACTGGAAGCTTCATACTCCATGCAGACCTGTTACAGTGTGACTTAAAAGTTAATGCAGAATATCTATTAGATTTTTTGTCCTGGCCAAAGGCTGGTACTCATATCTTAAACAAATGTATCTGATACTCTTCTTTCAGGCCAGTTATAGATTGAATCACTCATTAAATATGGAAGCCTTCTTCAGGTTTGCTGAGAAACATACTTTTAGAATTCTAATGATTTCTAATTAGATTACTAATGACTACAATATTGAGTTGCTACCACTTTCTTTACTGGAGATAATTTTTTCCTAGTGTATACGGTATTTTAAGTGCTCTGTCAGGAGTTTTCAATAGCAGCAAGTTCCAGGTTCAGAACTCAGAGTTCTTAAAATCTGAATTAAAACCAGCTCAATATCACCTTCCACCCTCCCTCTCTCCCTTCCTCCCACCCCAAAAAAAAATCCAAACCCCAACAAACAACCAAACCTCAAGCCCAACAAACCCAAAACAAAAATATCCAAAAACAAACAGGAGAAGCATACATTTTCCTGGGATCACTCACTGCACAATACATTCTAACTTGCGACCAACATCTTTGGTACAAACCAAATAATTTCTTTAAACTGAATGGAACACAACATTAGTTAGGAAAGCACAGCAACAGCATGTGAAACCATTTAAAAACTAAGTAAAATACACCCCCAAAGAGAGTCTAGAAAATGGATTGCTGGTAGTGACCCGAACATATTTGGAGAGGCTCCTTTGCAGGCTGGAGGAGAAAGTACTACTGCCCTGCTTGTCACCTGCACTGCCTGCTCAGATCTCACCTGTTGGGTGATCTCTCCAGATGCAGTGTCCTCAGTGCATCCTCTGGGCCATGCATGGCCAAGTTGAAGTATTCAGAAAAATAACAAAAACCCAATAGTCAAAATTCAAAGTGGATGTTTGCACTGTCACAGGGCTTGCTATTTGTTTTGTTTGTTCCGTCTGTTGTGGTTTTCATCAATATATGAACAGATTTTTCAGCTGTCACCTGTTGTCAGCAAACTACTTCAGTAATGGCTGCACTTCAACTTACCTGCATTTTCCTTTAAAGCTGATTTAGATTGCATTGTGATAATTTTGGATACCCCTCTTATAATTTTGCACTCATCTTTCATATATATTTATCCCTTCATTTTGGGCACATAGATACTCTTCAAATGGATATTGTTCCGTTCTTCATATTTAATTCCAAATACTGTATTGAGCACATGTTGATCCTCTAGCCAAGCTGCTTACAGAAAGTACTCAAATTAGGAGAATAAAAACTATAGGGTTTTATACATGTAACAGAGGATCTTAAAAGTCTTCTCTGGATTTATATTTTATGAATATGTGCTTTAAGAAATGCTTGTCATTTTCAGAGTAAGATCTCAGATATCCACAGTAAAATATATTGAAAACATACTCTGATTCCTTAGTTCTGCCTCAGAAACAGACTGAGCGCTACATATTGCAGGCTGAGCAATATCAATAACGAGATTTCTGAGATAAGTAGCACAGCATTTCTACCACTTCCCCATGTAGGTAACAATGAAATACTAGAAAGTTTAGCATAAAGATGATCTTTTACTACACTAAATAAAGTCAAGTCATATTTCCCACAACAAGAGGTTGACAAGAACAAAAGAAGAGATGAATATTTTTAAAGTTCCAAAGAGTCTGTATCCTTATTTGCTGGAGGTGGCTTGATTTTTGTTGTCCCATTCCTTTCCATA
Source organism: Heliornis fulica (assembly GCA_013399135.1). Taxonomy (NCBI): domain Eukaryota; kingdom Metazoa; phylum Chordata; class Aves; order Gruiformes; family Heliornithidae; genus Heliornis; species Heliornis fulica. Next base: position 654,838 of record VXBZ01005654.1, on the reverse strand, counting down.
GATTTTCGATAGCTCAGAAAAGAATGAGATCTACAAATACAGACCAGCACATCTGTGGCCTAGATAAGGAAAGTGATAAACAGTCCCATGATAAAAGGTATCTCAGGGAAGGAAACCAGATTATCTTGATGAGTACTAAAGAATTTCCATGTGGAGAACAAACACTATCAGAAAAAAGGAAAACATGATAAAATCAAAAACATTTCAGGGACATGAGGCAAAAGAGGAACATGAGGAAATGCAACAGTTGTCTTCGAAAGTTATTCTTTCCACGCTACTCATTTCCAACCACAGCATCTGTAGCTTTTACTGAAACATTCAATATTTGCATTAGACTCTGAAAATATTCAAATTAAGATGTAACACAAGTGTTTTGTTGCATTGGAATTATAACATTCTGTGGATGAAAATGACATCACTTTACAAAAACTATTAGAAATGCTTTCCTCCTTTGAAAAAGCATCTCCCTCACTTTTATATTTTCCTCCCTCAACATTGGTAATTGCCATTGGTGCATATTTTTTCCACTTTTTAAACTTCCATCATATGAGCAGTTAATTCAGAATTTAATGGCAGTCACTTTAGTGTCCTTACTACGCATAATTCCCATTTAGAAAAGCCTTGACCCTAGAGTTATAGTAGAAGCAGCGGTGCTTACTTTAGTATTTTTATTCCTTAATCCAAGATAAATCTCTATAATTAGAATTGACTGCTTTTTGAAGGAACAGAAATGGCAAGTGGCTCTATCTTAAATTAAAAGATCTATTACCTTTGGTCTTCTAATTCTTCTCAGCGATGTGTTGTCTCAGGAGGCACTTTCTCATCCTTATGAAAACTAACTTACTGTAGGTGTGGAGGGAAAAACACATCACTGGAGTTATGTACTAAGTGACTGCATAAGGGAGATATATATAAGTTTAGAGCAATGAAAAATAATTGCAAAGTATGTCATGTATGAATATTTTATTAAAAACTTTCTGTAGCATAAGATATTTATCAAATGAGACATTTTTACTGAAGGTTACATTCTCATTCCCTCATGCAAATGGAACAGGAAAAGTAAGAAGTAGAAACTCGACATTTCTGCTTTCACAAGTTGAAGGCCTAAAAGCTTAGTGACAATTCTTGTACACCACAGAAAGGCTCATGACCTGCAGTATGAAGTGTCCTGCCATGCCCTGCCACAGATCTTGGCATGTATTTTCAGTTAAATGTTCAATTCTTCTTGCTCTCAGGACTTTATTTTTCTGTGGGTTGGGTAAGATTGTTGTCATAACTTCATAATGTGTTAGTGCCCCTTTCTCTCTTGCTCTTTACATGGCTGTGGCTTTAAATCTGGTCCTTAATAGTCCTCTGATTCTGTACGCTTATGTCTTGCTTTTCCTAGACAGAGAAGTGGTGGACATCCTAAGGTCTACCAGATGATTTTATATTTTCAAGACCTGTCATACTCTGGAATTAGTGAACACTGCAGCATGTACAATAGCAATGCTGCAAGCTTCCTGTTCGACAATGCTTTTTGATTACAAAGTCATTCCTACAATAGTAACCAGTACCATTTGTCTAACTACTCGTGACACTTGATGGCATGTACCTCTTCTTAATAAGACCTGGATCCAAACCAGCGCAGCTTTTCTTTACCCAAGATAAAGAAAAAAACCCATATAAGTATCCAACCAAATGAAACATTGCCCAAAAGTAAAAAGAATTCTGTCACTCCTCCAAATGCTTGGTTCCACTAATTCTGACAATTATTTCATCTAGGTCACATAATACTTTCTATGTTTTCATGCCTTCTAGTCTTCAGAGCTGTATGTGTTGCCCTTTAAAATTACACTGTACGGCCACACACTAGCACCCACTGGAGGGATTTCAGAATTCATCAACAGGTCAGATAGCTTATGGTTGCTGAGCACAAGATATTTTGACTCTCCTGGCTAATTCCACTTATTTCAGCAGAGCTGTGCCAACAGTGAATCTGAGCCCTCTATCTAAATTTAATCTGTTCATTACCTCCAAAGACTATTGCAAATAAATAGACAATCAAGTAGCTAGAAGGACAGAAAAGAGGGATACGGTGTATAATAGTTAACATCACAGAAGACAATCAGAGCACTGATTCCTTTCCTTCCAAACAGCAGACAACAACAGTTCAAGCTAATCATGATCCAAATTTTCTTTTACATTTAATTGATACTCTGGAGACTTTATTCAGCTCACTCCATATCAGTCCCTTGAGAATTGACTTCACCAATAACTGGATCAACCTGCAGGTAAGAGCTGGACTGGGATCTGTAGAGTGCAAAGACCTCTGCTTTGTACAGCAGTGAAAGCTGCTCCAATGCATACACAATGTAAGCAATTGTTGAGAAAGGCTTCAGATACCCTGACAGTATATTTTACCTTGAACTAGTAAAACAACATCAATGTTTATCCAGTTCTTGGCTTCTTCACTCCTGCTACATTGAGAGTAACACTTGTGAAATGGATAACTGTCCCCAGGGAATGAAGTTAAGGACAATTCAGTTTACAAACTCTAGGCTAAAAAGGACCTTTCAAATAGTCCTTTATAGTAAGGGCTGACTGGGACACCTCTTTAGCTGGAGTACACAATCCACCTCTGCACTCCCGTGGACTCATACCACCTGCCCGACACTTTCTTGACATTACCAAAGAAAATGATATGTATTTAGAAAACTGCAGCAGACATCATTATTTAAAAGACCTTCCAAACAGAGCACAATGTGTCTTTGGGTCAAAGGAGAATCTTATCTCACTACGGATTCTAAGTCTGTGAGTTTTTCTGAGGAATGGAGTGTTGAAATCTGATTGCTGAGGCTGTGTAACAAGAATGAAAGCTAAAGAGAAAGATTAAAGATGTTTAAAGTTCAGATATATCTTTACTATCTTTCTCAGCATATTGACATAGGGATTAAATACAGTTTCTCAGAAAAGTGAAGAAATAATTTCAATAGGGCCTAGTCAGAATTAGGTAATGTAAGGATTGTTATGCTCACACCAAAAAGAATGTTCTATCATGAAACAGAATAGCCCTTGAAGTAGAATATTCAACAATAACATTCCTAAAAGTGCCTGTTTGTTTCTGATCAGACTTCTATCAGAATGTTTTAGGGTTGGTGGTTTTTTTTTTTCATTATTCTTCAGGGAAACATATATTAAATTTTACTGTCCTTGCGCTGCTGTCTCTATCTTCAAACTGTTCTTCAGAAATTGATTTTTTTTTTCCTTCTGGCCTCATACTTAATATCTACAGTGCTATACGAAGCTATTCCATCTTACGACAGCAGGAGAGATCAACCATATAATGTGGGACATAATCTTCTGTTTTACTAGATCATCTTGGCCAGACCATTTAGTCTTTGGGAGCTCACGTAAAGGACCAACATATGGCTAACGACAAATAAATGATTTAAGTCCACTGGAAGAAAACCATAACTCTTGTCTGCTGCAGCCACTCTAGAAACCAGCAGCATAATTTTCATCAGTAATCTGTAGGAGTAAGGGCAGGCATAAGAAAAAAAACTCAGAGTGGACCAGGTCTACACAACGTATCTCAATCTAACACAATTTTTATTCATACGGCTATTAGAAACCCTAATATGGGTATTTGATCCTTTGAATAGTTCTATATTCTGCCTAATCATTCATAATGGAATTACTTCCCAGCCTTTCCCATGTTGTTTTTGGTAGCTGAATACTCAGAAAAGGTGTGGGGGACAGTTGAGGAGGAAAATGGTGAGTTATAAAAAGGGAAGGGCATTTTAGTCTAAAATACATTTGCATTTAAAAAGATTAGAGTAAATCATGTGCACTTAACTGGCACTTGCTTTTTTAATTTAATTAATACTAGAATGACACTTTAAGACATAGTGCTCTAAAGGTGCTTGGAAGGAAAAAAATTGTCCCCCAAGTGTCTGATGTGAAGAGCCCCTGGGTGACACTCAGAGTAATGCACTTTTTGAGCACTTCAACTTACTAGTGTCTTTCATCACTTAATTAACATAATTTGACACAATTATAGATATAAACACTTTATAAGCACTTGGTACTAGGAGTGTCAAAAAACTGTTGATCTCCATCAGTTTATATTGGAAACAAAAAGCTCTAGCACAGCACTCAAGCACTTAGAAATATTCCACATTATTAATAATATTCAAAGAAACACAGAAAAGAAAAAAGAGTTTCCAAAGTGTTCTCGGGATAGATTCTTTAAAGGTTTCACATATATTTCTAGCAGGCTACCTAACCCAATTATATGAAATGCACAGAGTCACTAAGTTCTGCTGTTTGCTTACCATCTGCAATGACTAGATTACAAAATCAGCAGTATTTGGGGGAAAAGAGGAAAAAACAAAAATGGTGCCATTCAGATCAGCTGACCTGACCTGTACTGTATTTACATGTCAGAACTTCTGAAAGAGGGTGAAGAACATGTAGGCATGAACATGAAGCTATGTCGCACAGGCCCAAGTCAAATGTTTAAGGCAAGACTGAGTGCAGGCATGACATGTGACATGGTACCTGAAGGGGTTCTTTCAGTTTATGCTAACTTGAAAAAAACCACAACTTTGAAAATAAAGCCCACATTAAATGTACTCTTATTTTCTAATTACAGTCCTCTGCTTGCTTAATGCACGTGGGAGTGGTTCTTTTGAAGAGAAATGTTACTCTCCCAGGAAAATATCCCTGAGGACAGGTTCTAGCAGGCAGAGTTTGGCCAGAGCTGAGCCCACATCAGCTGCCTGATACACACGCTCTTTATCTGATACACACGTTTCTTATCTGATCTACAGACCTAGGTTTTGTGCTGAAAGTGCCTTATGTTCAACGGGGAAAAGAGCAACAGCACAAAGCTTAGGTCTGCTGCCAGGACATTGCAATATCACCTTTCCCTCTCTTTTGATCCATGGATTTTCTCTTCATGGAAACTGTTCTTAATTACTAACATTTTAATTAAAAACTTCTGTGAAGTCCAAAATTTCCAGTCATCATGAGGACTGTTTTGTGCAAACATAAGGCAAAAGGATCTGTTTCTAGAGATTAATTTGAAATAAAAAGTAAAAAAAAAGCATGCTTTTTACCCTTTTCCCTTCTTTTCATATGCATAATTTAGAATGCATTTACTTCAGTTAGAGTCTGTGTTTTGCAAAGAGAAACACATAAACCCTGATATATATTATCTCTTTGTATGTGAGGTAGGTCAGCTAAATTTATGAATGTTTCACCTGAGAGTCACACTAATCATCTTAACACTTTGTGATATTTTTTGCCAGTGAAGTAAGTGGAATGACAATTGATCATATTAAAAATCGGTCATCGCATTAAGAAGATACTATCTATGTAAACTAAAACAACAAAAAAAGAAACTTTAAAAGGTGACAGTTTCACAGTTGCAACTTATGACTCCTAACTGCTTTACAGTCTTGTGTATTTGAAGTGTGTTCTTCCAAGATCCATCCATTTTAATTTAGGAATTGCCTGATTTGTCTTGTAGTTATCTCCATCATCTGTAATTGCTGAAACTGCTTTCCCAAGCCAGACCAGAACATCTCTTCTTTCAGATTTGGAATGGGTCTGGGAGTGGTTTATAACTGAAGATCTTAATAAAAAGACAAAAATAGCTCTTAAAAAAGCACCCAATGAATAAAAGAAAATTGGAGGCAATAGGAATTACAAGATCATCTGAAAAAAATCCAATTTTTTAGGCATCTACCAGCAAAGACTGCAAAATATATGGTCTTCCTTTCTCTGCCTGAAATTTGCCATCTACCAATTTAAGGCACTGTTGCAGCAAAGCACTTAAGCACTGCTTAAATCCTCTTGAAGTCAGAGGGATTTAAGTAAGTGAATAAAATTATGTGCATACTGAAGTACTTGGCTGGGCTGGGTTGCATTGTTGAATTTGGCCATGGACAATTTCAAAAGATTACTCCAAGACTGAAACTGTTATCTGTAATTTCCCTGACAAAAGAAGATGTATTCTGCCTTTCTCCTTCTAACACATTTGAAATAAATAGAAGAACAGAAACAGCTAAAATTGGTTATTTTTTTGGTGTGGGGGGGGGGGGTGTGGGTGTGTCTCCAGAAGAAAAAAAACCAAGCTGTTTTTTATTTCCTTTCTGGATACATAAGATATATTTCACGTTCTTGATCCATTTTTTCTAACACCTATGTCTTTGTAATCAAGAAGTTTGTCTGTTTGTCTCCCAAGCTGCATGTTATGTCTTTCAACTTTTGGGGTGTTAATGTGAAAACACTAATGATTAGAGCTCTTTACTTTTTAAAAAAACCAAACCCACCCCTTCTCCTCAAATTGAACTGCAGTTGAAAACATCTAAAATGGTGACTGAAAAAGCTCCATCCTCACTACTATCTAACTACAGAGGTATTTCTTTGTTTGACTTTAATTCCTCTAGGATCTAGGAGTCTGTTTCAGAGCATGTTCAAAAACATTCCAGTTTTAGCAGTTCATTTAGTTTGTCTTAAGCCTGATAGAAATCCAAAAATTATGCAGAGGATTCCTTAAATTCTGAAGGGTGCAATCCACAGTGGTGGAAAATGTAGATAACATACAAACAAAATTTACTCTATAGGAAAATAGAGCTAAATATTCTTTCATAATGAATGCAAGAAAGGGATGGTGTGATAGTCTAGAATGGAAAGAGCAATTAATACAAATAGGAAACATACTCAATTCCTTATTCATCCTGAGATGAAGATATATATCACAGCAAAAAAGCCCCACACTTAACCACTAAGTTTCTTCTCCACAGGTACATTTGAAAGCAAAACTGCTAATGTTGTTCCAGTCTTTCTGCCTTTTTAAAAAAATTAAAATAACATAAAGTGTTATTTTTAAATTTTGCTAGTATATTCACCTTATTCCATTAGCAAAAAATATTGTTGTCATGTTTTGATGTAAAAAAATGTAAAAAAAAAGTCTGTGGTGCAACAGTTGATCTAGATCATATGTGGGACTATGCCAGTTATAAGACAATAGGGACCATTTAAACATAGACCCTCTATATAGGACAATGCCAAATTTCTTAATAAAATATTCCTGGAACAATCAACCTCATTGATTTGCTCATTTTCAAACACTGAATTCACTCAGCATGTATTATAAATCACTTCCCTAGACAATATGCATTTGGGATCCTCTGGCATTCACACATACACACCCTTATGACATAACACTACTTAGCTAGTTGGACTATTTATCCTATGACTGTGTTTGCCTTAATCAGTATAAGGGTTATATTTGGGTATGGATATGACAACAGAACACAGTATACTCTAGTGTAAAATCTTATGGAAAATATTAAGGAAAACCTTAATAGCAACACAATCAGACCCGCTTAAAAGATCATACAGTCATTATGTTTTGGGAGACAAAAACATTTGCTCAACATCTATCTTAATATTTTGCATGTGATTAGTTCTGTCACACTGTGTAAGCATGCCAATATCATATTGTTGAAGTGATATCAGCATAAATGAAGATTGTGTGTGTGTGTGCGTATGTCAAGGGCAATAAGAAGCATCCAGCAAATTGTGCCGTATCTAGGCCTGTAGCCTAAACTGCAATCCCAGATACTTATGGAAATCAGGCACAGCTGGAGCTGATTCTCATTTACCTTCTCTGTGCAGCTGGATTTAATTCCAATTACCTTCTCTATGTCTTTGTCCAAAAGGAACATAATCAATGTTTGTTGAATTTTTTTCTAAGACATCACCATATGCAGCTTTTTCTTGTCATTGGGAAGTTTTGATGATGGTCTTGACAGGTATCATTTATTTTAATAGGCTGAGTTGCATTCAAATCTTTAGTTAATTCCGTGGTCTGGTTAATTTATTATCTGTCACATGTACATTGTTCCACTTCCAACCCACACTTTGCTCAGGTACTGACTGGCCAGAAGGATGAATAGCTGCTCACACCTGCTGAGGAGAAGGCAAGGAAATCCTGTCTTCCTTTCCCTAAGCCTGACACGTGCTGTTATTAAAATTTGCCACTCCCCTTTTGACAAACAGGGAAGACAAATTTGCAATAAAATAAGCTTAAAAACACTCTGTTGTGCAGACTTCTTTCTCCCTCCCCAAATCACTCATATCAATCTACTTGTTTCTTCTTTATTCACTTCTTCCCTTACTGTTTAGAATGAAGAGTCTGCAGGCACACCGAACAGAGTGGCTAAAGCCAATCTGCTGCAGATCTCATGGAAACACAACGGTTGGCTCATACTCTGAAGGAGATTTCTGATTGAAATGGATGGGGGAAAAGAGTTACGCATGCAATTGCAATCAGTTCCAATGATGTGGGAGAGTGTTCCATGGTCCCTTGTGCTGGTAGGTGAGAGGCGGAGACCTTCTGGAGACCTTCCAGAAAACTGTCTTTATACAGGATGTGGTTTTTTATTGTCTAAAAGCATTACAAAAATCATTACATTATCAATTATATTCCCTTTGCAAAAGTTTTTTCGATTATTTTTTTCTCCATTAGCTGTTGTATGAAAAGGCATATGTAGTAAGCAGCATCACTGTGTAGTAGGTTTAGCATAGTAAGTGAAATTACAGACCTAAAAATTAAATAGTCTTAGTGGTATGAAGATCCACTAGACTATGTTAACAAGGACTCTCTAGATAGGTGAGACATGGTTTTAAGAGATGATATCAAGATCTGAACACTGTCCGTAGTGATTTTAAATATTAATGAAGCATCACTATGTAGTGATTCATCCAAAGATGAATTCCAGTTTAATGTAGCTGAAAAACTAATCTTTATTTCCTTATAATCAAGGTTCCAAGATTTTTAACATTTGCATGATTTATTCATGCATACAGGATCAATTTGCAGGTTATTCCTTTCTTTGTTTTTAACAATTTGTTCTTCCGTGATGAAAAATTGCCAATTTAGTAATTGCTTATTGCACTGGAATTTAGCTTTTGTGACTTAGATTAGATCATATTTGAAAATATTGAAAAATTACCTGTGACGGTATTTTTACTGACAAACCTTTTGCTGTTCTTTCCCCTTTTTTTTCAGATAAGAATAACAATTATCAGCTGTCTAGATGATTACTTACTTTCTCGATACTCACAGAATCATAATTGTTTGTTAAGATACAAAACTTTATGAACAGAAAAAAGGAAATATATTTCTAATCAAAGATTTTATATCCTTATGCATACTATATTTAAGGCACAGTAGATGGAGGTATTAGGAACAGACATCTGCCTCTGTAGAACTGTATTTGCCATTACTGACACCCAGAAAGGTTTTTCACTGGGCTTTTACAACAGTTTTGCTGCCTATATACCTACAAAGGACTAAGATATAATGCTTAAAGTGTACATGTACAGTGCCTTCCAGAAGAGTTTTGATTCAAGGCATACCTGAATAATAATGTAAACAAAAAAGGATAAGTCTATAGCAAACTATCACCTAAAACTCCAATGAAGTTAGCAAGACAATAACCCTTGTTAGCAATAATTTATTCCTAAATAATGGAAAAATACCCCCATGGCATTTCTCTGACGCATGAAGGACACAATGATCATGAGAAGATCGGCAGCAGCACTACTACATGCATACAGAACATGCTGTCAAAGAACATGGCCATGTCTTTTGGGAGACTTACAAAATTCTGGAGATTTTCTAGATATTGTGAACTGTTCCTTTCTCTTCAATTAAAACAACTCTAATGGAGTTTATAATGCTTAGCAACTTAAAGTATGCAAACAGTTCACAAGGATCACTTAAAAAAGTACTTTCTGGAAAAAAATTTCCTTGTACAACTTGGGAAAAGGCTAGTTTACTAGAACAATCAGGGAATTCTAGCAAAATAACTGATTGCTTCACATGGAATAAAAAAAAATAGTTTAAACATCAAAATAACTGAAGAACATAAATTTTAGTTCATCAAAATTATCCATTCTCCAGATTACACAAATAAATACCCTATACATTTAAGACTCCTACCATCTAAAACACATTAAATTTAAAAAGAAAAAAATAATCATACAGCATTCATAATTACTTTGAAATATACATCACATTCAGATCAGGGAGAAATTACAAGATTTAAAAAAAGTTTAAAATAATATTATCGCATATTTATATGATGACTTTTGTTTGCATTCATTCATCACTAAGTAACACATAAAGCCACAGTAAAAGGATATAGTTTCATATTGAGTGACAAGAGCAGCTAACTGCTATAGCAGTTGAAGAGAAAAGAGAAACCTGGCTTTACAGGCAAGACACTGTGAAGGAAGCAGAACAAACTCCATGAGGGCTAGACAGAGCTTAAAACTCAGGACTTGAGGCTCCTAGGCATTTCAGATCAGTTGTACAACTTCCTGCGTCCTTCCCTGCAGTTTGAGGAAATATGGTCAAAACTATGCACATACAAATGGAAAAATATAATATATACATAGTTGCACGCCTGCAAGGTATTAAAGTGTTAATAGGGATCAAAATATAAGAAGAATCTCAAATCATTTATTCAGTTCATAAGTTATCTCCCACAGATGATTTATGACCTGTTGCTGTATTTTCCTACTTAATCCAAAGTATATTCTGTTAAAGAAAAAAAAAGTCAACTAAAAGAAAGTTCTATCTTACAAAGTATTCAGCAAAACATCCAATGATTTTGAATAGCAGCTGGCTCAGTGAAGTGAGAATTCATTTTTAAATTCAGGGAGTCACTGCTCAATGCAACAAGGATTTTTTTTTTCCCCATGAGTTTGGATCAAATTTTTCTATTCTGTAAGAGATTTCCTTTCTCCACTCACTGTCAGAATCAGATCTTTATAAAGTTTGCTGTCATTCATTCCGAACAGGTTCATCAACAGCTGGTAGGGAGAGATCAGGCCTACTGTAAGGGAGTGGAAAAAAATAATTCAAGAGACCCATCAGGAGATTCAAGTTACAATTGCACTCAATGCATTAATTTCTTCATAGGAAAGAGGTTCCAAATGCAGATTTATTTATAGAAGAGTATGGACATTTATTTCAAATGACCATATATTCATATATGAGCTCCAGTGAATCCTGCTGAAATGAACTGAGCCAAATTGTTAAAAATCACATACAGTAAAAAGTAGGGCTCACCTCTCTCTTGCTTTTAGAAGTGTCTCCTTCTCTAAGCTTTGAATTTATATTAAATATAGCTCTTAAAAAGGAAATCAATCCACATATTCAAACTACTGACATTTACCCCACAAGGAAAAAAATCAGTATTGTAAACTTGGGTCATGAGTGTATTATTTATTCTATGTTGCAAAGCTCTGGAAATCTTGTGATCTTAGTTACACAATAACTCTAGTACACAAGAAACAAAGCCTTGTTATATTATGAAAACATCAACACATATCAAAGAATTGAATTAGACTTCATACGTATAAAAATTAATATGTGTAAAAAGGAGAACAAAAGATCAAAACAACTTAATTAAATGTCAGACTTTACAAGCATATCCTCACCTATGATACATGGACTTAAAAGCATGTATGCAAGACTCACAGCAGGAGCCCTTCTTTGGTTTTATTAATTACTGGAATAGTTTAACAGCATTTATTGAGGAAAATATAGGATCGTTTAATGAAAGTGCAGAAGTTTGTAACAACCTCCAAGGTGCAAAATAAGAAGCGATTTATCTTGAACCAATTATAGCTGTTAGAAAAAATTATTGGAACATTTCCAAGATTAGTTCCAAAAGATTAAATTTTTAAAGAAAAAACCCAAATTTTGAGTAATTTAATAAAAAATGAGTACACTATGGAATTCTCAAAAAGTAATTTCAGACTAATTTTGCATTGGAAAAATACCTCAGATATGAGCTGTGTAAATTAGGGCACTGTGGCAAGTCCTAATTCCCAGAGTCAGCTACTTACACAGTACAAAATACAAGGTTGCTTTGTCTTGGCATATTTCTGGAGTAATAATTTCAATGAGAACTCTTCTTAAAAATATCACTATACTGTGAAAATATACATATTTTCACAGGGTCTTTCACACATGTGAAATAATCCTATGCCAATCAGGTACAAAAGGACATGTCCCAGCCTCCTGCTGAATCCTTATCAATGGACATCTACAATCCTTGGCTTCTTCAGTGTGGACAGATGCAGATACACAGGCATCAAACATATCTATGGTGCTAAACCCAAGACCAGCTGCAATTCCAATTCACAAAACAAATGGCACCATTCCAGTCTCTTAATTAGTTATTATATACCCTTTGCACTTAGAAGATTCTTCATGTGAAGATCAAAAATTACAATCCTATTTTAAATAAATATCATCCCCATTTTTAAGAGAGTCCTATGTTAAATGCAGGTAGACTTCAGAAACAGAACAGTAAGGGATCTAGCCCCAAATTTAGTGTTATCAGAAATGTCTTTCCATTGTATTAGAGGATATGAATGAAATTTGAGACAACTAACCTCAGGATGTGAAGTTAATTAAGAACTGAGCCAGAACAAAGTTCATGGCTTTCAAATCGGAAGATAATGTGTTGCCAGCTGGAATGGAGGGCCCCCACCATGGTAAGGCTGAAAATCATGTTTGTAAACTGTATTTCTTCATTTTCTCTGACTTGGAGAAACCCAGAACTGTAAAAAGATGCACAGCAATAAATTGCAATTAATGCGCAATTAAAAAAAGAAGGCTTCCTCTCCTCTGCTTCCCCCCTCAAAAAAACCCAAACCAAACAAAAACAAAACCCACAAAAGAACCACACACAAAAAAAAAAAGCCAGACAAAAGACCTCCTTTCCTCTGTGAAGGGAAGAGAGGAAAATGAGGGTGGAATGCCAGTCATTTGGGCAACAGTCATTAAAGTGCTTTTTTTTCCTCCCCCAAAGTATCTTTCTTATGCACATAAACTTGCACATAAATGCTGTCTGCTTCACCATGGGTCCACCAAATTTTTTAATTTCTTAACCAAAACTGACAGAAAGATGAAGTTGTTAAAGATCATTAATTGCCCTCAAATTTCACTAAAGCAGCCAAGCCTAGTAGTAAAGGAGCATTTATAAAAGTTACAACATGGCCACAAATGACACCAGATGGAAGACAGCCTTATAAAAGCTCATCAGCAAGCAACACTTTCTGCAAACAGGAGAGTAAACGAACCAGAAGATACAAATCTATACAAAACTACAGTTAACTTATCCTGGAGCTAATTGTCACTTCGTTTTAAGAACAGATTGACTACCACATTTTTAAGTATATAGGGGAAAATGTGGTGCTCATTGTGGTTTATGCCATAATGCATAGAGGTCTAGAGCACTAAGAGCTTGTGGCTCACAGTACAGAGCTGTCCCAGCAGACTGGAAATTCATCATGTTAGTAGATTAGCTGCCTCTTTAAAATGGTCTCCTATCTTTTCTGACATTATGTACTATTACAGGAATAGTCTGATATTCCTTCCATGAGCAGAGTACCTAATGACCATAATGTAACTGGTACATGAACCTCTTTGAATATAAAATATTTTTATTATTTAAGTAACTGGGGAACTGTTTTTCCAGTTCCCTTTACAGCCTCAGAAAGTGAAGAATCAGCCTTAGAAAAACTTTAGAGAGAACCTGGTGACTAATGTTCATTTACATACAGAAATGTAGGCCAAGACATTAGGTGTGGTTTAGATTAATTTGGAACAGACTTATAACTCACGACTGAACAAAAGCCTTACCTCATACATTTAATTCAATAATAAGATTCAGAGATCTGTCAATGGAGCCCAAAAATTCTGGATTGGAACTACTGCACCACTGCACATATTCTAGCAGACTGCATGTTCATAAAATGAGATGTTACCAATATATGTTGCATTCACGAAGGAATGAGTTCCTGAATCCCTGATAAAAGGTCCTTCACTGTGCCAGGAAGGACAAAGATCAAGAAAATCTGCAAGTGCTAAATATACCTCTCTCTGAGCTGAGATGCTAATTCTGCATTATACACTTTAACCTTATTCCTCATAAACTAGTAAACTTCTAAAAAATAAAAAGAGCTGCATTATAGTGCCATGAAGAAACAACCACAGCTGCTGCAGTTTAGTTTCAGTTTCATTGGTGAGACACTATTGGCAAAAGATTTGCCAAGAGATTAGATTTAATGTTTTTATAATTCACAAATATGATTTTGAGAATACAGAGAAGCAGTAAAAATCACTCCAAATGAACACTATAGAATATAAACTTTCATGAACAAAGAAACTGAATTTACTCTAATTTGACATCTCCAACATATACTATCTGTTCCAAAACACTGCTTATATAGAGAGGTCTAACAAGCAAAACCCACTGATATTCATTGCATTATTTAAGTTAAACACCTTTAATTCCATTATGTCAAGTCACTTGCATTTCTGCATTCACTAACTGGTTAGCTAATCCAAATTGTCAGCAAGGATTTACCAATCCTACAACTGAATTCCTCTGTCTATCTCTAAACAACTGCAGTTATCTGTTACAGAATAAATTAGGAATAATAGGATTCTTGTTTCTCCAGACTATAACTATCTAGTAATTTTGAGATAAAACCAATTAGTATTAGATCCCTTTTTACATCTAATTTTAATTGGTATCATATTGAATACGCTTATTCATCATCTAGTAGCAGCATTCTAATAATAGCATCTCTTTTATACCTTATAAGTATCTAGAATGATTCCAGTAAGGGTAATAAGAAGACTTCTTAGACATCTTTTCCATTTACTAATCAGCTAACACTGTAAAACTAATATTTAATGTTACTAATAATTCTCAAGTCAGGAGTTAAGGATTAAATAAGGGATACAATGATTTCTAAATCTAAAATACCATTTAATTTTGGTAGAGGTATGCAAATCAAAAACTGTAACAACACCTGGGGGAAAACTGTTTAAACATGCTTGAATTTTTCTTTAGTTCTGTTTAACCCTCAGGTTTTTTTCCTGATAAGTATTTTCCCTACTGCCTGCTGTGAAAAGAACAATAAGAATATTACCAAAGCTCCCCAAACCATATCAGTGACTCTTCCCGAGTCATTAGCTTGCAGCAACCATAGGTCACATGAAAGGTATGATTTCTACCACTCCCAACAGGGATTTAGTACCAAGTATTCAGCATGTTGTCTCACAGGAAGAAATCAAGATCTAGCAGCTACATCAGTACCTATCTCAATTCAGTCTCCAACCTCCAATGCTAAAAGAAAACCATTCCTGGCACAGTTAAGGCATGTAATTCCATTTCATGCTCTTGAATAAACTGTAGCTATACAGTCTCTCATTGACAAGCCCACTGATTTCTCCACTAATGACAGCTGTCAAGGGGAAAAAAAAAACCAACCAAAACCAAACCCCTAATACAATCTGATAAAAAGCTGTCTTGGTGGGAAATCCTATTCCAAGAATGAAAATGCAGTATATGCTAAAACATTTTATGTAGCACATAATATATTTACCTTTTCAATACATTGAAAGTTTTTCTTCCTCGACAAAAACTTTAATCTTAGGGATGTTGACAGTTTTTGTTGGCATTTGCATGTGTAAAAAAAGTTATTGTGAGCCAGGAGACTACCATAGGAATATTCCATAATTAAGTTTCCTTTTTTTTTTTTTTTAATATATTCTTGGTATTTTTAGCCTGAAAGAATTTTAGGTCAAACATTAGTTAAAATATACATTATTTGTATCACAGCACCATAGAAATGTTTTTATTGGAAAAGACCTTTAAGATGATGAAATTAAACTAGCACTGCTGAGTCCAACCACTAAACCATATCCCTAAGCACTACATTTACACATTTTAATACCCACAAGAAACAGATCTTTTTGTGTGTATAAGTATCTATAAAGGTAGAGAACATGGTTAAAAGAATGATCCATTAATTTCTCCATTTCCCTCAATGCTTACAAACCCTGATTTCCAGGGAAAAAACACTGCCCTGGTCTACAATTACATAAATAACTGTAGTATTCTTAGAGAATAAAGGACAGCTGCTCTTCAGCCAACGTCAGAGGAAAAACAAAGTGCAATGCTAGGTTATAGCACATGTGCCTGTGGTTGTTATGTGCATTTGCTTTTGGCTCAGAATATAAGGCTTCCATCAGTTGTCACATGGCAGAACCTGCAAAAAAAATTGCAATTAGCTAATGTGATATAGATTGACTCGGTGTTTGCTGAAGAAAAAGGAAGAGATGTAAACAGTCACATATACTTGAAAACTAAACACTAAGTAAAAACAAATCACACTTCTCATCTGAAACTAGATTATATCCATGACATTTTATCCAAGAATTGTTTCTGTCTCCCCTGTTATTCTTTGCTGGAGATCTGAAGGTATAAAACTTCAAAAGTCTTATGGGGACAAATCTCAGGGGGCATGTGAGAGAGAAAAATAGCCTGGATAAAAGGTCACAAGTTGTGGAAAAGGGCATAAAGTAGAATCCAAACACAAGTATCATGTATGAGAGAATCCTAGGCATATTTCCAGTGAAATTATCACTGACAAAAGAATCTGAAAGTAAGTGAACACACATATGCACAGAAACAGACAAGCCAATAAATCAGTGCGAGAGTAAATACCAATGCACATGACAGTGAATTGTCACTGATAACAAACTAGTGAACACATACACAGACTACATGACAAAGACTTTGTAATTCTTCTCATTGCAATCTTCTGAAGTTCAAATTAATCTTTAGTAGGAATCCCAGGGTTATTTTAGCCTCTGTTTAAAAAGTTTTGGTTTAAATAACCTTAGCTGATATAGAGTGTGGTGGTGCATTTTATAACACAAATATTTCTACCATATGAAGACAACATATGTACATATAAAAATATGTATCTAAAATTATATTATTGTAATCATTAAAGTGCATCTGCTATAATTAGTTATGTTTAGCAAAGTCAAATAGTGCCTACATGCATTTCTTTCCTCAAAGTGAAGTCCAGCAATTGCATGTGATTGTCTTTACAGGCACAATATTTTCCACATTGATCTACATAAATACATAAAGTCCTTTGTTGTGTACAATGATTGTTTCTATAGTTTTGCATGAATACCTCAGTATACATAAACTGTGCTTAGCACACATTAGAAAATTTAATTAAACTATTAAACTTGAGCTAAAAGTTGTCAAATGCTGGGGAAGCCATTCCAAAAATATAAGAACTCTTATAACCTCATTAAGAAAATAAAACTGAAAAGAGTTCTTGAGCACAGTTTCATGGCCACGTGAAACAATATTTTTCTAAGTCTAAGACATAATCAGATACTAGCCCATAAAAATCACACACACTTGTTTAAAATAAGTACCCATGACCCTAAAAGAGGAGACATCATTTCATTTCATTAGTTACATTCTGTAAGGCCTCCATCAAGCAAAGATTTATGCAGATGTTTATGCACACAAACAGCCTATGGATAACTCTTACATGTGTAGTTCAAGACAGATGAGCTGTTAGAGGATCAGATCTTAAATAAGTCCTTGCTCAGATGATTGGGAAGCTGTTCCTGAGATTGATACTCAGCCATCCTCAATGTCGGCTAAGATTTAATTGAGTAATCCAACTGAGTGCATTTGAATTTGATTACTTGTGGAGTTAATGCTACACAACATGAGAAAAATGGCAGCACTGCACCATTAGAGATGACAATTTTTGGTTGATCAACCTGAAGGTATAATCACGCCGCAACATTAATGAGAAGCCTGAAAAACCCTCAGGGGAAAGAATCAAAGAAATGTTTCTTTAATTAAAAAATATGTTAAAATCTCTAGTCATTATTATCATCAAACTATTTTCATGCATTGTTTGGGACAATTAACTGCACCAATACTGGAGGTATCATAATGTCTTAAAAACCTACAAACACACAGAACAGAAAACTACTTAAGTGTATAAGGTTGGCATACAGAACAAAATTAATCTTATTTACCGAACTGTAGTCCTACTTATTTTCAGTCTAGCAGGGGCCAAGACGATTACCTAGCTCAGTTCACAAGCAAGCTAATTCCATAAAAATCTAACAATGAACCCTAAGTCACCATTTGCTTTTAAAAATGCATCTATCCTACCATGCCATTACCAGCTGATGAGCAATGAGAAGCATCAAATTAATTAAGGGCAATATAAGAAATATGGTGCATCTTAATGACAGGGAATATTAATTACGTCCTGCAAACTTACTCTACAGTGCAGCGGTCACTGCAGAAAGAACTACTAGTGGCTCATTATTCTGATTTTGTGAGCCAGTTCAACTAAATTGAATTCACCCTCCTAGAGCCCATCTAAGCATTCAAATGATTTGTATCAGCTCACAGAGCTGCGGATGAGACTTTATACGTGGGAACGTGTACAATGGGCAACTGAGGACAAGGCTCCCTGCCACAAAAGGGGGCCTGAAACAGAATGGCTGCCCCTGCACACTGGAGCAGAATGGCTGGCGTCGCGCAGGGGGAGGGACTCCTGGGTCTGATGCCACGTGAGCAGGAAAGGAGCAGGGCCTCTCGTTCCTTACACTGCTCTCAGTTATTATTTCCTTCATCATATTCATTTTGCAATTTTTCCTGTTTCAAATAGACGCAATCAAAAGGAAAGCGCATCACATGACCCGTCAGTGATCAGCCACACACCACACGCAGTGCAGAGCGTGTATAACCCACAGGCTGTTTTCAAAATACCTCATGAAAACAAATACACAAAAAGAAATCAAACCCAGTTTGCTGGAATACCTCACAGAAAACCTCACCGCTGTCTTCCAGCACATATGGGATGACAGTGAAGGATGTTTGATTAGCTCTTCCATGTGTTGATGACGATGCACAGAGAATTAAACTGTACTCCTCTGTTGGGGAGAGTAATAGGATTTAGGACAAACAGGGACAAATCAATCTGGTTCACCTCCTTTTAATAGAAGGTATGTTTAATTTAATAGAATTATATCCACTTAGGATTTGTCTTGAGTGGATAAAAAGGTGCTGGCCAACAGCAGCAAGGTGTCTCCAGTCTAACCTAATGTAATTTCCATATTCTTAATGTTTGGAAAGGGTGTTTTTAATTCAACATAGTTTTAATTCATTGAAGTATTTTTGATATGGAATACACGAGTGTTTCTAAGCTGCAGGAAGATGGACACTCAATTCACTAGTCCAGTTTCCATTTAAACCATCTGGCACTAACAAGCCTTCACTAGGTCAAAGAATGAGGAAGGCAGCCTAGAGCCTTGGTATGGAAGTCCTGAAATAAAGAGTTGATATGACAATCTATTTTGTGAATGAGATATAAAAAAGAAAAGAAACCTAAAAACTTAAGCTGCTCCCAAAAGAAAAAGCATTTTAAGTTAAGAGCCAGAGTGAAAAAGAAAATCCCATATGGAATGAATAATTTTCCTAACATGTCTTTTTTAATTTGAAATAAGATTTGTGATAACAATGTTAATGCTGGGGATTTTAAGTGACAGAATATTATTCTAGCTTATTCCTTTAAAGCCTCAAAAAAAAAAAAAAAGCTCCTTTGTCAGGCCTAGTTTAGGCCACCTTAAAGCTCATTTCAATCAAAGTACAGCTTCTCATTAAGGGAAAAATTATTATTAACATCCTCATTTTGCTTCCTCTTGTGAATTATTTGCATTCAAAAATGTGCACGGCATTAGTTTCAGGGTAAATGCAAATATGACAGCGGGATTTCTCACCAAGCTCCTTTTTATTATTAGCTCTTTTTATGCCCTCCATTTATTATTCCCTCATCATTTTTTCACAATGTATTAAAATGTTACATTTCCTAAAATAATAATATTTTCCTTCATTTGGTAATTGTCTCAGTCCAGTCTACAAAAGTCTCCATCACAGTGCCTACTGTCTATAATCTGGAATAGTTTATAATAATTGTTCATCATTGCTTATGGCAGCCTTGGGCATTAGCTATCACAGTTACAGAATCCCTTCTCTTCCACTGAGTACATGATTATTTCAGGTGAAGTTCATGTAATGGGGAAGAGAGCAGGGGCACTGAAAAGCTTATACAGTGAGTGCTCATGGTAGACTCCCAGACTGATCTGAAGATAAATGGAGATGTTTGTTAGTTTTGTAAGCCTCATCTGTCCCTTGTCTGCCAGAAACAACGAGGCCAGCTCTGAAACATGTTACGACATTATTTAAAATAGAACACAAATCCCCCCCAATAAACTATTACTCTGACTCATCTTTCAGACGTTTTAAGAGGAATGATCTTGGATGCTGTACATTACTCAAAACATACTGTGTTCAGTTAGAACAAAATCAAGTTACCAGTGGCATACTCTCTGCCAAGGTTGCATTTGATAAACTGATTACAATTACTTCTTTTTTTCCCTGGTCATATTAAAAAAATGGAAATAGATCTGGCTAATAAAAGAAAACTAATAAAATCATTTGATCATCCTGATTCACTGCATTTCATTGTGCCAAGCTTCCCTGTTGACTCTCAAATTGTTTTTGTCAAATTTTCAAGCATTTGTTACACTCAGAATGACTTACATGTCCCTTTTTTCTGTCACTGTTTTGATGTCCATCATCACAGTATTAACTGCAGCAAAGACCACTCTGATACCACCCAGTGAATATGAGAGAATTTTCAGATTAATGTATACCACAATACAATCATATACTGTGATCTGTATTGACATGAACACAGATAACAGCAAATTCAGAGATGCATCTAAATGCATTTAGAAAGAGTTTTTAGTTGATAAAATTTTTAACTTTCTTCCAGGGGAGTCCCTGAGATTTATCACAGGATCATTTACCAGCATGTAATTGAAACGTTGCTACTGAATTTGACCTACTGATGTTGAAAATTACTGAGAGGAGTAGAACCAATGAAACACTTACTAACAGGATGAATGCTAAAAGCAGATCACATCATATTTATATCTTTGCTATGCCTTATTCCATCTCACTTGCACAAATGTATGTGCCCATTTTGTACTCATGAGTGTCAGTATGAGTAATCTATGCAATTCTGAGTTCAAGTAGCATAACTCACTGCCTTGGAATTTGTTCCTTTTCTTCAAAGTGGTTTCTGAATTACAGTGGATTATTTTTCTGCAATGTTTTGTTGGAGAAACTGAGGTCGACTTAGGGTTTGTCATGATATGGAACCACAAAGAGCTGGCAGTGCTGAAAAAGGCAGAAACACATCTACATCATTCAGCAGTGACCCACCTAGCCAAGTTAAAAGCAGCATAAATGAACTCCAAAAACTGTTCTACCCATGTTAAATCAACACAGAAATTAATTGGGGTTGGGGGGTATGGAGAATGGGTGTGGCAGTGAATTCAAGACACTTCCGGCTACAATCTTTGCTCATCAGTCTACTGTTAGCAAGTAATTCTGTTAAGTATGAGCACGTGCATTTCTAGTGTTTCTATTGTAGTGGCCAATAATGAATTTCACACTGAAATAAGCTTTTGAACCTAAGAAATTCTACTGAGTGTGCTTATACTCTTTTTCTTTATAATTCTTTCCTATAGCATATTTTCATCTTTCCATCTCCTTCTTCCTATTCTGTTATAAAGATATGCAGTGACTACCATTATTATATGTTCTTAAAGACATTATTTGGCTCAGCTACGTTTCCTTCATTCTTTACCATAGATAATTACATCAGTAACTTATATTAATAGAAAATATATTAGTTGTACAGAGCTCATTCCGTGTTCTTTTCAGGAGGTCCTTCAGAGCACTGAGTCTTTCATTTGGGCAAGTAGTACAGCTTATTAAAATAAACTCAGTTTAATACCATCTAATTCTGCAATGATCAGTTAATTATGGACTCCTGTTTAGTTTCCAGTCCAAGATGAAGACAGAAAATCATCACCTGACGATCAGAGGAACACCTTTCTACGATTTAAACCATAATGTATTACTCAGATACATCTCAAGCATCTCATTATTTCAAGAACTGTAAGGAAATGAGTACAGGTAGAAGTGCAAGGCAGTATTGAATGTTATTTAACTTTTGCCAATCATCTCAGCTTCCAGCTCCTTCACCACATGGAGTTTTTTCTGAATATCAGACAATAAACCAACACCTACAGTAAAGATAGGTCACCAACACAAAATCTGAACTCCTGTCAAAACTAGGAAGATCATGCCATTTTCAAGTAATTATGGAAGTGACAGTTTTTGCAATATAAATTTTTTTGAGAGGAATTTCATACATTTGATATTTTACCTTAAAGGTAAAGCTACATAAACGAAATAATCCTTCATAAATATTTTGAGAGTTACCTTACTTGGACAGTGGTGGTTTCCAATCTTGAAATCTGACCTTTCTCTGTGTATACGCGAGGCTTTTCACTGTTGATGACAGAAAAGAGTTGCTTTGGAGTTTTATTTCAGAAAGACTACATGGCAGAATGGTTACTCTAAGGAATGATAGTCTGTCCTGTGTTTCTGTTCCATAAAGCAGAAAACACCATAACCTTCTGGTTAGGGAATGTCAAAAACTTTAACTATGCCAATCTCTGCATTATAAATCTCCCTTCCTTTCTTCTTCAGCATGACCCCAGGCTGTTCAAAAGACTGTCAGAATGAAGCAATAACCTCTGGACGTATCTAGATCACATGCTGAGCCACTACCACTGTAACACAGGTGAAGGAAGTCAACATGATTCACTGCAGGCAAGGTTCTGCAACAAGGAGAAGATTCAACAGTTGTTTGCAGAACACCTATGTATATCACATACATGCTAAGAATATACTCTTGTTCTTAAAACTTATGAGACCAAATCCTGACTACACATCTATTGGCTTTTGGCTGCATAAACCTGTTTCCCCTGGACCAGTTTTATAGAAGTGTGAAGTCTTGCACCGCTTCAGGCAGAATTAGCAGCATGAACACTGACTCAACTCTGCTGAGGTCATACACTTTACAAAGACAACAGAACGGGTTAGCCATCAATTTTTTCTGGTATGATTTTACTTTTCTCATTATGTGCAAGAATTTTACTCCGGATCAGTCAGTTACTGTGGTTTAGCCCTAGATGTCAGCTCAGCCCCACACAGCCACTTGCCTACAGTGGAATAGGGGAGAGAATCCAAAGAGTGAAAGTGAGAAAAGTTGTGGGTTAAGTAAAGACAGTTTAATAGGCAAAGCAAAAGCCAGGCATGCCAGCAAAGCAAAACAAGGAATCCATCCACCACTTCCCATGGGCAGGATGGTGTTCAGCCCTCTCCAGGACAGCAGGGCTCTGTCATGCGTAATGGTGACTTGGGAAAGCAAACAGCATCACTCCAAACACCCCCCTCCTCCTCCTTCCCCCAGCTTTACTTGCTGAGCATGATGCCATATGATATGGAATATCCCTTTGGTCAGTTGGGCTCAGCTGTCCCAGCTGTGTCACCTTCCAGCTTCTCTTGCACCCCCAGCTGAGCCACTGGTGTGGTGTGAGGAGCAGAAAAGACCTTGGCTCTGTGTAGCACTGCTCAGCAGTAACAAAAACAGCGCTGTGCTGTCACCCCTGTTTTCAGCACAGATCCAAAACACAGCCCCACACCAGCTACTGTGAAGAACATTACCTATACCAGCCAAAACCGGCACAGGCTATGGCTGTAGGCTGGGCAGAATGCACTTCAGTGAGGTAAAGCTCATAGAGAATTGCGGCTAACTACAATACTAAGGTTGTCTTGATTGCAAGTAAAGTACCCAGAATTAAATTCCAGGCCAGAAAATTCTCTATACTAATTGCAACAGGGCCTCTTATAAACTCCATAATGAGACATAGCCACAAAAGCTCAATGCACTGAGAAACCCTAACATCCCAAAGAGATATTTCAGAAACAATCTGAGTTATGAAGATTTTTTTTTCCATCTCTGAAGCTATGTCTGTTTATTTTTCCTTTTGTGATCAGACCAGCAAGATATCAAACAAAACAAAACAAAAAAATCAAATTGTTCCAATGCCTTTCTAGTAACTGGAGGTTGTTCCCCATTCATACAAGAAAAAGCTGCTTCAAAATATTTTATAGGGGAAAAATATCTCCTTCATCTACCCTGCAATTGTATATATTAATTTTCACTTGATTTCCTCTCTCTTTTATCATGTATGCCATTCCACCTGCCACAGAAGTTGAAATGTCTATCAGAATATGGCAAAATATATATATAGGAACAATAGGTCTGGTTCTTTTATTAGTAGTCTTTACTGAAGATACACTTTCACACATCTGCAGGCTGAGAAAAGAATAACTCTTTTAAGATAAGCTTTTTTCAATTCAATAATATATGATTGGCATAGCATGATATAAACGACACACTGAAGCAACATCTCCAGATAGGTAACTATCTGTATCTCAGTTGAGCACAGCTCATCCAGTACAGAGAGGCAGAGGTCAGGGTAAGATCCATTTGAGCCCATTCTTTTAGGAATAATTTTATTATTAGAAATAGATTATTATTATTTGGAAGTGTGAGAGGAGCACTGCAAGTCAGAATGGAAATAAGGGAGAGAAAGTCAGTGAAATGCAGAGCTGAGAGGACATCCCTGGAAACGGAGCAAAGAGTCTGTCAAGCCCTTTTTTCATGAGCACTCAGGAGCTACAAAAGTACTAAACGTAGAAACAAACTGAAACTATCATTTCAATATTCAGTCAGGAAATAATACTTCAGCACTAAACAGATACAAATTGATATTTTAAATGTACCCTCCCAGGAGAATTTCCAAGGGTCTGGATTTAGCATTTTCATTGCCTCTGCTGAAACAGAACTGCCAGTTGGACTTGTGGCTGATCCCTCCCTGGCAGAGTCCGAGGCCAGGCTGGATGGGGCACCCCCGTTAGTGGACGGTGTCCCAATCCATGGCAGGGGGTTGGGACTGGAAGGGCTTTGAGTTCCTTTTCATTCTGAGATTCTATCAGGGCCAATTCATTCCTTTTGTAGTATTTAATAATGTCACTAACAGCCTAGGAAGTATTTGCTATGAGAGAATAAATAATTATAATTATTGGCTTAGAACACCACTTCTTCAGGAAGAACTCAGAGAACTTCGCCAATAAAATCCAAAGTATTATACAAAATTGTTGTTTGCATCGTGTAATGGGATAAACTCTGTTCTGGTGTAGCACACAGAGTAGGCATGAAAGTGTGGCAGGAGGGAAAGCTGACCTTGTGTCACTTTTGAGCTCTACATTCTACTTGGGTAAAAAGTACATTTTCCAATTTATCAGGGCTACCTGGTAGTAAGTGCATTAAAACTGTGACTGCTCTATGCACCACATTCCCTCTTCCATCCCCACATGCCTCTATGTCTGTATTGTACCTCCTAAAACTTGTCTCTGACACTGATCTGATGCCACATCACCATGTAAGTCGTAGCATCGGGCTCTGTTTTGTCATAGACCTGGAAGTACCACAGCACTGAAAGTTTACATTTAGGAAAAGACCTTACCCATGGAGCTCAAAGAAGTTGCAGCTGCTCCACATTTTGCAGCATGGTTTTATCTGGAGAATGAGGTTTTTCTTCTCACTTTTTTCAGGAAAAAATAAGAATCCATCTGCATCAATACAGGGTTTTGGTTTTTTTTTTTTTTTGAGAGGAGAGCATGGCAAGTTACAGAGCATGCAGCACTCTGCTCAGCTGAACCAAACATAACAGGCTATTATTGCCTATGAGCCAAAAATGAGAGAAAAAAGAATGAGATACAGTCCATTTTGGTTTATGTATTTGAGATTAAGAATTTTCACAGATTCTGCATCTTCCTGGAGAAATCAAACCCTGAAGCTTTTTCTTGACAGGCTTTTACACAAAAGCATTTATTTTATCTTTGATATAAATGCCTTTATCAGATGAAAATTTTACTTAGTCATATTTATATTAATTTTAGTAGCCAGCTTAGTGACTCAGCTTTCTAGGGGGCTATCTTCTGCTTTCTTTCCGTTTAAAAAATGGAAGCAATTATTTGTGCTTATGAAAGCAATGGGAACAGCAATGCACTAAAGACAAAAATATATGAAATTATCCACAGGAAAATTACAGAGAAGCTACAGCTGCAGTAAGTGTTCCCACTAACTACCCATTCACTGACCTCCTTCTTGAATTACTTACTTGAGTGAATGACACAGCAGAGAGACAATCTGAAAGACCCATTTGGCTATCACCCCACTGAAAATGTCAGCTGAGCTCGTTTGCTGAGGAATTCTGCTCATGTTGATCAACTGCTAAAAACCTCAATACAGTAAAGGCTTAGCCAAGCACACAGCTGACTTCAATAACAGCATCTACATAAATAAAGGCACAGATTTACTTGAGTCTTTGCAGCACAATCTCTTAACTTGAGGTTTAGAAGTTTCCATTGCAGGGGGAAAAATAGTTTAAAATTTACGAAAGTCCTATACTCTTAACTAGGAAGGATGGTGTCAGGGACAGTTTTTTGTTCAAATTGAAATAAAACTGTTAAAGCCAGCATTTATTCATGTAGATTAGTTGGCTATCGAACAAATGTTATCTGACACTAAAATGAAAGCAGATATGTAGTACAGTGGGATGGTAGAAAATAGAGGCATAGTATATATTAGCTTTCAAATTTTCAAATAATTTTCAAAACTTCAAATAAGTCAAAACCAAGATTTGACTTATAGAAGTGAAAGCGCAGTATATTAAGGACAGAATCCTGTGACTGGATGTGAATGGAAGTTAGCTGATCTTGTCCATGTTGTTACCCTGCTGCTGTTGCTAAGGCACCTTTCTTTATTAGTTATACTATTTGTATGTGGATAAGTTCATCCAGCAAACATCTTTTGCACTTGAAATGTAAGAACCATTAGAATGTAGGTGGCAAGGTATTTTTTTTTCCTTTTAGAAAAGACAGTAAGTTCAGTAGAACAGTTGTTCAGGCACTTATTAAAACTTTCCAAAATGGTATTTCATCTTGTGCCTCTAATTACTGAACCACACTTCTTGTATCCTGACAGATAAACCTGTTTAAAATTCTTGAAGAGGCTGAAGAGAAATGACGTATTCAGCCCAAAGCACCTTCCTCCACATCTCTGACAACGTTCAGCTCAAGGCACTCTGACCCCTCAGTTGATTATCTGTGCCGTGACAGTGCTGTCTACAAAAATGGCCAGAAAATTAGCACTTCTGAATGCCTGTTTTGCATTCTTCGAGTACATTATTAGAATTCTTTTGTCAAAAGAAGCATGCTACATCATTGTATTCATAATAAATGCTCTTTGATTTGTATGACTTTGTGTTTGTAATACACCCAAACAAAGATCTCATTTGTTCTGCTGGCAAAAGCTAATCTGTACAAGCACTTTTTTATTATTTTTTCTGCAAAAAATGCCTTTCTGAGCCTAGAGATTGGGTTAGCTAAAAGCTTCACATTCATTATCTTTAAGGTACCATGTTAATGAAAGGATTTTAATCACTGACATTGCTATGTGAATTATTATTACACAAACCCCTGCTGTTGAGTTAGACAAAATTAACCTAGTGTAAGGGGCATTAAAAAAAATCACAGCTAATTAGTAAGCTAACAGGAACAAAGAGAACGTATAACAAAGATGTTGAGAGGAAGACACTTCCGTAAAAGCTGTAGCTTCCATTCCAACATTGATCTTTCTGTATGGAAATCTTTTTTCTGTCTGATTTGTTCCATTAGACTTGAGCATTTTTATGTTTTGTAATTAGTTTTCTAAGCCACAATGTCTCACTTCTCTCAAACTGTGGAAATCCAAAGGCTCATAATAGAAAATGGAAGATATTTAAAAATGCTTTTAAATTATTTCCCCAGCGATCTATATCAGAAGCATAAAGCAATTCTCTGGATTATTCTAGGAAATTATTTCCATATTCTCTGCTGTTCTCCATGAACTGCAGAATACTTTAACTAATCTAGCCAGGTTCCATTGGAATAAGCTCTTCATTTTAATGGATTGATACCATTGTCCAGGTTGCAATTCCATATGGAGCAAATAAATGAAGCTATAGGTTTAAATCACTGCACGGCTTCTCTTCTACGCTCCTACTCATGCTGGTTTCCAATGGGCAACACATCATTGTGCTGATGTAAGAGCCAAGGATGAGACAATCAAACCTCAGAGAAGTATTCATGCTGGGTGCCATTTGTTTATAATTGCTCTTTGTAAGTTATAGTTTCAGATAAAGCTCCCAAAATGGAATAGAGAGAAAATAATAATTAAGTCTGTTTCTCTTTCTGAGCCCGACAAAGGCTTTAAATTATTATTTTTTTAACGTTTGTCTTTCTGTTCACTATTCCACACATTTCCCCCTTCTCTCTTTTGTTCATCAGCATTTTCAGGCTGATAATTAAGACTCAAAATATTTGCTGCTGTTGTTTTTTTCCAAGCCATCATTTGGGTTGTGTTGTAAATGTGGAACAACAATCATCTAGTTCTCTTGTGTGCCAGTAATTTAGTATTTCAATAATCTCCCATCATGGAAAGGTTTAAAACACCCCAACATTTCTAGCAGTTTCCTTTTCTTTGTGGGGAAAAAAAAATATGTGAACATAACATTTATAGCATATACTCTTATATTTCCCTTTCTTTCCTCCTTTTTTTTTGTGTGTTCCTTATGAGGGAATTAAAACACGGGGCAATTGTGGAATGTAAAACAGAAGACTCACTTCAATAAAAAATAATATTCTTGCACAGGGGCAGTTTTAACAACCAATATCATTACTTTAGCTCTGCTAGTGCTGCATAATTCTGTTAACTCTTTTTATCCAAATTCAAATAAAGACAGTGGTAGTATCTAATACATTCTGCAAGGGGCAGTACATTTCTGTAATATAGAAATTTCCATAGAAGAATCTTATAGTGTTCTAAAAATGTTGGTAGCCATGCCAAAAAAACACAAGTCAAAATTGTATTTGTTCCACAACATACACAATGGATCCAGAAAGGTTAATGACAAAACTGGGAACTACAAGCGCCTCAGAACACATTTTAGAGAGTAATGAAATTTGGTTTATTTCCGGAATCCCTGGGAAATGTTCTTCTCTCAAAATTATCAAATCTGTAAGGAGCTGCCTGAGTCACTATTTTGGGGAGAACTGTGGTTGTTAATCAGGCCAGTTGTCTAAAATGAGTTTTTCTATCCAGTTTATACAGCACTGAAACTGCCAGAGACTGGCTTAGAATCAAAAAATCAGTGATAACTCCCAGATCAGAGCCTACCTCACAGTCCTCACTCCCAGACTCCCAATGTATTTTTTCTATTTTTTTAAATTTTTGTTTTTATTCAACGTTGATATACGAGGAGCAAAATACAATTTTCTCCTACATTATAAATTTTCCTACAACTTTCAGAGCACAGCAAAGAAACACAGAAGGTAAACCTAAAATTGTATCTAAATTAACAAATCATTCATCACAAAACCTAGGAAGGACATTTGAGTTGCAGACAAGAGAGACTCTGTGGACTTCTCTGACTCCTCTAGAAACTGGAACTGATTCATTAGTCCAGTTGAGAAATGAGTGGCAGTCACAAAAGACAGCATCTAGTCTCTCATGCTGTGGCCCTTCCCAGCGTGTGGCAGCTGCCTCTCTCGTCTGGGAAGTGGGGAACCTTCCCGGGAGTGCAAGATAAAACTACGCAGTAACATATGCTCTCCCTGCAGTCAGTAATCTTAGGACTTCATCCAACCTTCAGTTAGATTACACCCTCTCTCTTTAAAAAGCAGTGCTACACAGATGTGGACAAAACTCCTCGGATAATCACACATGATTCACAAGCTTCCTTCCAACTTTTGGTCTATTCTGGCAAATACTTTCTATACATCTTCCCTAGCCACCAAACTGGTTCCCTTTCCTTCCTTGTACTAAAACAGTCAGCTTAGTGTTGACTTGTTCTGAGTCTTGAGATGGGGAAAATTATGGATAGCTTTGGCTGTAATAACCCCTACTTATATATCTTTCATATGCTGTATTTGACTAAGCATGAATTGAAAAGAAACAATTTCATGAAAGGAAGGAAGCTGAATTAATTTTTCAGATGTCCACAGCAAATCTCTCTTGTCTATTGAATGTCATGTTTTTACTGATGGCAGATAGCTATGTATTTATGAAAATTATATACAGGTCTATCTATAAGTGTGTGGTGTCCCACGTAAGTATGTATATGCATTTGCCTGTAAGAACTGCATAGGAAAACCGATTAGAAAAATAAGACTACCAACCCTAATCCATTTGTGCTTTTCAGTTTCATATGCTATGCAATTATTTGCTCAGATTTCATACTGATGTGAATGAACATGTATGCAAGCAATGAATACATGATATACAATTGAATTTTGTTATTTATAGCAGAGAGGTTTCTATTCTTCATAAATATTATTTAAGGTAGCCACTAAAATCTGAAAATATAGAGGTGCTCACAATACTCTCTTTGAACAAGTATTTCATATTGTTAAATTGTTTCTAGCTCTGTTTCTTCAAAGAAACATATATGCTTCCATGTTAGCATGCATTTAAGTTTGAGGCTAAATAGAGTTGAAATTCCAGCTTTTTTGTGCTTGGTTTTGTGGGTTTATTTTTTTTTCTGGATACATACTGACTATTCTAATGGGGGAAAAAAAAGAAAAAAAAAGGACTGTATGCCACTTCTTTATGTCTTTTACAAATGATTTACAAAAGTTTTTGAATTTTCATCTTTGCTCTGCTGCACTACAAAGCAGTTATCAAACCCCATTGTGAACACTTTGGAAAAACACAGCCTGGCTGACAAATTAGTAGTATTTGGTGCTAATATTACTAATTCAACATTTGAAAGGGCTGCTCACTAGGGAAAAATAACATGTTCTCTAAGTCACAGGAGAAACTAGGGAGATAGTTAATGGGTGTTGGCTGTGCTGCACATATTGTGCACAATGCTGTTCACATTGCAGCTGACTGACTGCCAATAGATATGGAAGTAATTGTCAACAAGATTTATTGTTACTTTCACATTTATACAGTTAGAGAGGAAAGGTTGAAAGAGTTTTGTGAAGTTCAGTGCTGACTTCTACTGAACCATAGCAACACACACTGATTATCACTAATGCATGTCACTGAAAGAATTTTGCATCTTTGGAGGCCTTAAGAGTCATTCTTTCTTGTCAGAACAAAATCCCCA
This sequence comes from Heliornis fulica, assembly GCA_013399135.1. Taxonomy (NCBI): domain Eukaryota; kingdom Metazoa; phylum Chordata; class Aves; order Gruiformes; family Heliornithidae; genus Heliornis; species Heliornis fulica. The sequence goes on along the minus strand of VXBZ01005654.1, from coordinate 623,700 downwards.
CAATCCTCGGTAATTTTTCTGAGATCAATACCTGAGCTCTGACTTCAGTTCCATCTCACAAACTAGCAATTTTTCAGTATACAAGTGGACTTGGAAACCTCGAGCTTTTTTAACAACAGAATTAGGGCACTCAAGGTAATTAAAAAGTAACTACTACAGAGAAGCAGATGGGTTTTACTTGAAATGAAGGGTTGTAAGTGCCTCTGTGTGAGTGTAACACTGGATCATCTCTGTAAAGACTTTGGCTCACCAGTTTGAAAGAGCACAACACACTTGTTATATAAATGTATAAATTCTGCAGGCATGAATTTCAATGAATGCTTTTTTTCAGCTTCTGTTCCTGCGGTTTATGCTTCTAGAGAATGTTTTTAACCTAGCTTCACTAAGGCAAAACTGTTTGATTTACATATAATTTTATATACATATAAATTCTAACTTTAAAAGGATAGATTTATTTTACCAAATGCCTCAGAATTAATCAGAAACCAAGGCCTGGTAGCTCAGGCATTTTTGTATCTAAACCAGAGAGGGCCAAAAGTTTTACTTTGAAGGCTCTCAGCACTGTCCGGCATGAACCTCTGGTGGCTTTATTTCTTTGTTTCAGATGGAAATCAACTGAGGTGAACTTGGTTACATTTTTACTGTAGAAGACCCTCCTAGCATCTTAGCTGGAAACCATGATGCATGAGACAGATAAGCAATAACCATACAGATCCTTTCAAACAAAATTTTTGCAGAGACACTCTGACATGGATGGGGAAAAGGGGCTAAAATTAGAGGACTTACCCAGTGCTGCTGAATGCTGCCCCAGTCTGTACCAAGATCCTGGAAAGCAAACAGCAAAGATATTTAGGCTCTATTATTATGCGTGAAACATATTTTTACAAATACAATATTCTTACACAAATACATACCAGCAATTACCCCATCTGTGATGAAGGTAATTAACTGCTCGGTCACTGGGGTGGATACCTACTTCTTCCTTTAGCAAGATATATATGTATAGTTTTGCCTGCACATAATGAGCACTATTAAAGTCTCCATTTCTATCTTACAGTTGATACTGGTACTGTTAAAATTCTTTATTTTACTTTAAAAGTCCACTGTACCTATAGGCTGCACGTATGTTTAAAAGTGGTTCCTGTATTGGCACGTTTCTGTTCACTTGTGGATCTGTACTTACCTACCAGGAAACATGACTCTAATTGCAAAACTCGACTTGCAAACACATGCCAGCCAAACAGCTGATAAAAATGTCTGGGTTCCTTTGTTTGTTGCCAAGGAACGTACAGCTTATTGTAAACTAATAAAATAAAAAATTATCTCTTCCCAAAACTTGATCTTATCTTCCAATTTCAGGTGGCATTTCCCAGCACTGTTGCAGCTGTTCAGAGAATTATCTTGGCAATGAAGGACATCTGGATAATGGACAGAACAAGAGTGTAAGGATACGCAGCAAATAGGATGGGAAAAGAGTTATGGAAATTTTGGATTGGAACTACTCTAAAGTGCCCTAACAAGTATTAGAAAAGCTGACATTTCAGATAAGCAACCTGTTTATCTAAACAACATTTACAGAGCAATCATATTTTTTTTGCAGAACGACATCTGAAATTGTAATGCCAATTAAAAAAAATATTTTTCACTAGAAAGGAGAAGATCAACAGTTTGAAACAGTCTTCTGATAATTAGGCAAACACTGTTACAAAATAGAAAATAGGAAAGAGTCTGTACACATCCCTGTGAAAGTAATGAATTGCAATGTCAGTGTTCAATGTTCTTGACAATTAGATTTGGCCTAAGGACAAAAACATTTTACGTGTATGGCTTGGTCTGTTTCAGGATTTCCCCCGTTTTCCAAAATATCTACTATTTTACATTGCTCTTCATAACCTTCTGTACTCTTATTTCAGAAAAAAAATAAATATATGGGAATAGTGTATTAGAAAAGAATATGATAAATTACATTGATGTATGGGAAATACAACTTCTCTTTTTACATAGGCTGGGAGGTCCATATTCCGAGTCTTTAACACGTGTGTGTGCAAACACAAATTGACTCTCTAACTCTGCCAACACTGACTGTCCCCAGAGTCACTATCAAACTATACACCTTCAGGCAGATTTAGTCCCTTGTAGGCAAACAGTTCCCAGAATTAGCAGAAGTCTGAATAATGTGAAGTGCTGAGAAATCATTGATGACTCTTGTGTATCCATGTGAGCCAGAATAAGAGCACTCACACAGATGTAAGAGTATCAGAAGGTAATGCAAAGATGAAGCAGAGTATTAACAAGGGCAATCTCTGAGAGAAGCAGGCCAGAGGGCTCGGTACATGCTGCACTACATCGTGCCCAAAAGAGACCCCCTCTGGCCCTTCTTTCTAGCAGTTTGTGTTATGCATATGAAATAAATGAAAACTGGCTACAGAAAGGCATTCTAAGTGGAGTAGTTCAAATGTAGTGATTTCTGGACAACAGAAGTATCTGCCAGTTCCTTTCTCCTGTAGAGAATCCAGTCCAAAGCTTCACTAGTATTGTCTGAGCAGCCCTGTAGACTGATGGCAGCACTGAAGTTCTGCCTTGTTTGGTATTCACCCCAGGTAAGACACGAGATACTACTCCAGTTATAAGCAAAGCTTTCTCTGTTGAAGGTTAAAGTCCTGACTCTTTCAAGGCTCACAACACTTGTACCCCCAATATTTACGTGTTCTTGTTCAAACGGGAAAACCGTTAACTTTTGGAGAAAACTTTTAAGGACTCGAGTCCTATATTCCTGATCATAAAAGTCTCCAAAATAAAGTAATTTGTTGGACCATTAAGGATAATATGTGTAAGGATACAATTGGCCAATTTACAAAGAAATCAGATAAGGCAACCAACAGTTTAGGAGGCAAAAGTAACTAGGTGGTTATACAAGCAAAATATTTGCCATGGCTTTTTTTTTCTAAGATAGCATTACAGGTATCTCTAAACATGCCTACATGATAGAGGCAGTAATGGAACAGCTATTTTAATTACAAAGAATCAGTGTAGCACATACCACTGTTTGGCATCTGGATGGCATTATGCTTAGTAATGCAGAAAGTTTCCAGAGATAACATCTTCATTAGCAGGACTATGCCATCCTATGCTGGCTTGCTTTTAGGTCCACTAGGCCGAAAAAAACCAAATATTAGAGATGAAAACTTCAAGCATTGTGAACAATTTTGCTCCATGTTTGCTGCAGAGAAAGAAAAAATATCGAGGTATAAAAAGATAATCTGGCAGCTAATGCAGAAAGTCACCTGGTGCCCTGTTTCCTTTTCTCCCAAGCACATCTGAGACACTCATCCGCCTGACATCAGCCCCTCACCCCCTGCTCACCTTCCCTTTTTATGAGTCAGTAAAAAACTACTACAGATAAATTAAGGTAGTTCAGAGCGTATCCCTGGGTTTCATCATCTCCTCAGTTACCAGCCATAGGACAGATTACAATTTCACAGATGCTAGGAGAGAAGATATTACAGCAAAGCAGTAGTGCCACTACAGATAAGGTTAAGATGGCACTTCCATTATAAACACCTATTTTCAGTGGCTTATAACTTCAGGCTACAAATTTCTCTCAGGCTAAAACCTGGCATATTTGGGCTCAGCTTGGTAATGGCTTTCCCTGTCTCTTCATACCATTTTGATTAGGTGTTTGTGATATGAGAATGCAAACAAATATATTTCTCTGGTTGTTTCAAAAGGCAATGAAATACTTTTCCTTCATGAAAAAGCCTGGAGGGCAGGATGTTCATGTCATTCTAACACCTATTTTAATGTCAGCTATTTCCCCCAAAAGATCGTTTTTAAAGTGACAAAATTCACATCATTATTTCCAAAAAACCCATTCAGGACAGCTAAGGGGTATGGTCCCTGCCGATCTGAAGGACGTGCTCGCAGTGCTCACCAACCCCACACAGGCTGGGCTGTCCCTGCTCAGGACTCTGATAAAAGCCACCCTCAGCAGAACAGTACTGCTGGGAATTCGACACACTGACCATGCTGACATTTTATGGGAGTTCTTCCATAATTCAGAATGAGGAAAAAACAAGCATCATTACATAGCACACAAGCCTCATTATTTTAATGAGGCATTTATTCTAATTGACTAATTATTTTGAATTATATCTCATTATTAAAATCTTTTTTTTCATTCTGGTCTTTAATGATGTAGTGGAATCCCTAAATACAGTACTGCTCCCCTTCTTTGGCCTTGTCCTTTCATAAAATGTAGAAATTTTGCCAAATATGATAATATTTCATCAATCCTCTAAAGCAATAGAGACCTACTTTCATGTTTGTCTACTGGCCTGGCTTCCCTCACGGTAGTATCTATCTCACCAGCTATTAATAAATAACTGTAATAAACCTCTTGAATGAGACAAATTTTGTGTTGCTTTTCCTTTGTATTTCTCATGTACCAAGATATCTGTGAATTATTCTATCACAAGCAATGCATAACCCTTCTGTGCTTTTAATGAGCTGTGAGGATGCTGTATCAATCAAAGCATATTTTTAAAGCGTCAGACTCACAGTGGACAAAGTAGAAAAGGACAAAGAAATGGGAACAGGAAAAGGATAGAAAAAAAAAAGCATGCCAGCATTTGGAGAGGGAATATAAAAATGACTGAACATCAATTATTCTTGACACTTTTCATTTTTTTCAAAATTTTTTCTGATTACCCCTTCAGTTTAATTTTTTTAAGCACCTCTCATGCACATTGGAACTCCTTTGTAGTTCTGGAACATATGTGGTATGTACATCCTTCTGGGTGAACCTGCTGTGTACATTCTGCGGGGCAGTGGGCCCAGGTGCTGTGGAGAGGAAGCAATCACAATGGCATTATGTGAACTGAATCTCCCTAAAGTCTCCGGTGGGGAGGTACCGTATTGATGTTTATTTTAGACAGAAGACATTCACACATGGCTGATAGAGATCAGTCTGGAGCACAGGGAAGGAGGAGTCATACCTCTTAGTCTGGTCACTCCAAGTCAATACATGTGGCAGGACTGGGAAGAGGCCAAAGACAAAACCAATTAAAAACTGAACTGCTGTTGTTTTTTGAAAAAGAGACAGAAAAGAGCATATGATAGAAATTATAACAACAATGGCAGAGTGAGAAAAATGATGAAATTCTTCCATGGAACATACCCAAGAAAAAGCCACCCATTCAAACAGAAAAGCAACGATATAAGTGTATGCGTACACTGTACTGCAAGAGTACATCAGCAATGACTGCAGTACACCAGAGAGATACCCACACTAGCTTTAAAGTAGTGAGCCCGGGTACTGCCAGCAGTCAGCTACGGCAGCCCAGAGCTCAGCATGAGCTAATTTACCCAGCTTCTCAGCAAAGTAAATTGGCTGTGCTGAGCTCAGTGCTGCCTTGGTTAGATTGTTACCGGTGTTTGAATTAAAATCTAGCTCAGGTTTCTCTGCATTACACTGCAGGCACTTGAATGATTGCTGGGTAAACCTACCAAAAGACTTGTAGAAAGACAGTTTTTAGATAAATTGTACACCTATGAAACTCCTTCTAAAAGTATTATTAAGTTAATAGTATAGTGCAGTAAGACTCCTCCCAAAATACTAGATATGTAGGCAGTATGAACGTTCACAATTGCATTACAGAGAACAAAGTAATTGCAAAGGCTCTAAGGAAGAGATATTATTATGCTGCAGGGCATAAACCCTAATTTAAAGCTCCTTATAAACTGCTGGGCCAGGTGAGGTTTGGACGACAATCCTGTATGGTGTATTTTATATACCTAATTGGATACTCTAAGTACCTTTCCAGTAATTGCTGCAGAAGAATCTTTTCGATATATGTAAACCATCGTTATAAACACTATTTAAAAGTCTGAGTCCAATCTAGTGAAAGGAATAACTCTTTAAATCAGCTTGGATTCACTAGCAAAAAAAATCCCCAAAGAACCCAAACCAAAATACCTAAATCTAAGGATGCTCAGCACTTAGTTCTAAATTCCAGCTCAAAAATGCAGCCATCTAACTCAACTGTTACTTTACTACTAAACTGATTTACTTGTTGTGGTTATGTGAGATGACTGTATGTCATACAAAAACAGTTTAAGAGATGGATGCTTTTTCCCTGGACTGGCCATGGCTCAGTGAGACTGTAAAAATACTTTTGAGTTAGGCATGGGCTTGTCATAATTGTTACTGATTGAATGTCAGTGGATGAGACTGAGGAAAATAAACACCATATAGAGGCAGACAATGACATGTGGAAGTGATGGTTACACTGACACAGTATCACTCCATCAGACTTTATAAATGAAGGGCAAATTAAATTAGGTTAAATATATGGTTATTTAACAACACTCAACCAAACATTTCTTTGCTGGATAGCAAATAAGGTTTGTATTTAACCAAAGATTAGTGCATTCCAATTTTAATACCAGTGCAGTTTGTTTTTATAGGAGGATCTAAACAGCACTTTATGTTGACATTTCTATTGCGTATTTAATGAACGCATATCAAATATGCATGGCAAATAAATACTGTGTTCCACGTAAACCTTTCCTGCATGCTCCCTATCTTTCCTGCTTTGAAATATATTTGTTCTCATAAAAATGCATATCACTACAATGTAACTAAATCTTATTTCCATTTTTTTTCAGACAAGAAACAGAAATCTAGATAGTTACAAGTACTGCCGTACTGCTGTCTGAAAATGCAGCGCTGAACTATACCTCTGCCACCCTCTAAACAGTCAGTTGTTGAGAAAAGTACCCTTCTGACAGAACAGATTAAGACCATCCAAAACTCCTTAATCTACTGTCCATACGGAACAGCGCTGTGACATTGCATGTAATACAACGCATGAAAATGAGACCTGGCAGAAGATCCTAACTATATTCTTCAGCCTGCACAGCTACATGTTTCTTTGCACTCAGCTAGAGCCACATTTGATAGCATCTGATTAGTTCTAGGTACATTTGATAACATCTGGTTAGTTCTAGGTACAAGGGGGTACGTTTCCAGCACAGTGTCCAATTTTTCTGGATAAAAGGTTCATCCTTCACATCCCAAGGGATCCTAGCTGACATTTATTTCATTGGGAATTCTAGGGGATATGTAGAAACACCTGGAGACATTTACTGTGTACAAGCCCAAAATGATGTCTCTTTGAACAGCTATTTAAACACATATTGTAAATTAAACCATATATAGGATAAATTATCATATATGTTTATTTCACATATCTTTTGGCTACTTGCAAATATGACTAAGGCTATGTGAATTGTTCCAATTTCCATTCTAAATTATGTAATCTAATCTATCAATTTATTATTTGTGTGCCCTGCTCAGCTTCAACAGAGAACAGGCAGCTCCTTTTTCTGTGCAAATATATTAACATAAAGGCTGTAATAACTAGGTTTTTGAGTTTTGGGGTTTTTTTATTCACAAAGGCTTTTCAAACAATATTGCAGATTTTGAAAAAGGAAACACAAACATTGTACTTGTTTGGTACCTTCAAGTCCAGAAATAACAAAAACTAGATTCCTTAGCTGAATAGATTCTGAAATGAATGACTATTTCTGCACACCTTCAGGTTCTGGTATTTTATAAAGGAGCTTTAATGCTAGTCTGCCTAGTAATTCACTATGGGATGTCTTTATATACCACTGACAGTAATACGGCTCATTTTGGGTGATTAACTTAACCCCCAGTATTGCAAGTGCCTTGCTACATTAGCATATCTTTCAAGGAATAGTTGCAATGTGAGAAAATTGCCTGTAGGATTATTTGCAACTAGGAACCTGTGAAATGTAAAATAAAATTGAAGACTATAAAGTAAAACATCAAAGCTACCTAAAATATTAATAGCCAGTACTCCAAAAAGTAATTTAGAAGAATTGCAAGAGGGAGTGAAAATGACTAATTTAAAAACAGATATCCTTGGCAAAATAAAGTCAGAAGTTTAGAATAAACAATAGATAATACAAATTCATTGTGTACACAATATAAAAAGAACACAAGCTGCACTAGCAGCTTCTGTAGGTGAAGAAGGCTGGGGCAGAAACGTCTGACCAAGCAAGCAACTGGATCTCTACAAACAAAACAACAAAGTTGCATTATATTGAATTTTGGCTACTGGAGAGAAACTAAAACAAGTACTCTTTAATCCATCTAGTTTTCTGTTACATTTTCACTCTAACTGAACACAGGCAGAATTTGTGGGCAGAAGGATTTTCGTTTTAATTGATGCATTTTGAGCTGAGAGCCATTGTCATGCTGTTCCAAATCATGTTTTCACCTGCTCTCTGTGGGGCAAACCATGTTGGAAGTTTCAGTCATGTTTCTGTGGGAGATTACAAGCTTCAAAGCTAACATTGTGAAACCTGTTTCCTTTTTGATATGCACTTTCTCTTTTAATAAATTTCAGAACAAAGAAATAAACTCAGATGAATCATAAAGGCTCAAAAAATAGAAAGAAAAGTCTTTGGTCTCGAATCCGGCCCAAATTCCGCATGACGTATGGTGGAGCTTCAAGTTGGATTCATGTTTAATCTTCTTGCTGAACCATCGCCCCAGAGAAGATCTTAATGTCCTTACACCACTTACTGCTCAGAGTGCTAACACTGGGCCAAGAGTGTGAGCATGAGCAAACTGCATGAGTCGCTGAGTCTCTTTCCATCCAGGGCTGCCCAGCCTTGGCTCTCCCTTTTGTCTCAGGATTAGACAGACCAGAAGATGACCCAAAGGCCAGTAAAAAATCCATGGCAGATTCAAAAACACTCCAAGTTGTATGGAGTAGCTGCAAATGAAGCAATGGGACCACTCTGTCCTGTCCACACTTGACTTTGCGTGAGGTTACTTCAGGTCAAAGTCTGGGTAAGAAGTTGTGATTCACTGAAAGCCACATTTGACCTCTGAAAGTCTTTAACATATTGTTGCAAGGGCTGTTGTGTGAAACTGCATTAATGTCATAACAGGCGCAGATTTAAACCTTGCCAGTGAAATACATGCTGTACTCTAAGGAGGGGCATTTCTGAACAAGTTGCCACATATATGGGGTCATTCTCTTATTCAGCGGAATAGTGCACAGGCTTAGGTGGAAAGTGCAGAAACCAAGTATTTATTCTCATTATCTGTTTTTTTTTAAACATCGGTGCCCTTGAAAACTCTCATGATAAGTCATCTGTACATGTTCTACAGAAAACATCATTTTGGTTGAAAGAGGGCTGACTTAATGACTGACGAGGTCTTTTAAAATCACTAATAACTGTAATCCTGCTATTTCCATAGATATTTATAGCCTATAATACAAGATGATAAAAAATGAAGTTGTTTGGGAAGTTCTGGTACTCAAAAATGTAAAGAATTCTACCAGCTGCTTCTAAAAAAAAAGATGAGTTTTCTGCGTTAAATACTCCAGATTAAATCCTGTAATTTTTGGTACTGATTTTTTTAAATCTGTGACTAATATAGCCCAAAACCTTATTTTAATAATGGCCACTTATATAATGATACAACATGGATAAAAGGATTGCAAGAAGAGAGTTGATACTGCATAAAGAGGGTTGATATTACACTTCTAGTTTATATTTAAAAGTCAGGGAAGGAAGCTTTTTCAAACTGACCTATCCATCCAAGCACCAGATGAAAAAACAATGCCAGCAGCTATTTTCCGATGACCTACTCTAAATACCAACTGGAATACAATACCTGTAAAAGAAAGGTGCTTTCTATTATTCTTTGAGCTATAACATACAGAGCGATAAGGGAAAGGTACTGTACAGTGAATGAATCATTTTCCTGTGATAATGTGTGGAGCCTTTTCTCTTTATGCCATACTTACAAGGCAGCAGCAATCACCTTTGAAATGACTTAACTGAATCTTAGGGATTACTCTATGGACAACTCAGTGCGATGCTGCTGTACTGTTTATTTCCTTCCATCTTCCACAAAGGGAATCTTCTTAAAGGACACCAAAATTCATTATATTGATAAAGTTGTGATCCCATCTAACCTGTAAGGTTTCTTTGGACAGATTATTACCAGAAATCATTCAGAGCAGTATGAAGATCTAACTTCTTATGGGCTGGGAGGATTAGATCCACCTTCTACCCCTGTACTTTGACTCTAGCTACGAAAGTCATCATGAAATTGCTTTTCTTTGTCTTCTGATCTGGACTTTAAAAACAAGGTTATTCTTCACTCTAGAAAAGCTTGCCTGAGCCAAACCCTATGGGTCTTCAATAAATACTTTCTGTAAACAGACATTCTAAATAAAGAACAGAAAAATAAAAAATATACAGAGATAATACTGTTGTTAAGTTGGGATTAAATGACCACTGACTGATTTCTATTAATTTCACTATTAATGTCTAAAATGGATTACATTCAATGTATATATTCACTCAATGAATATACTCACCAGGATGTCCATGAAAGAAGTCAGTGCCAATTTTTATGAGCAGTGCCTCATCTGCCATGAAATGGAAAGGAACAGTGAAGACACTCATTTATGCTTTCAGGTCTACATTTAGCACCAGAACTTCATGGAGAGAACAATGCCCCCCTCAGTTGCAAAATACTGTGCCTTGGTGATCTCCTCTCTGTGTATCCATGATCCTGAAGCTGGTGGCCACACAGATGCCAGGACTATCTTAGAAGATTCATGCAGTACTTTCAGCTGATGAATATTTCTGAAATGCTACAGTATGCTGATTCTTCCACCTTTTCTTTGGGAGTGATGCTTTTTCTTTTTGTGAGGCTGCCTGGGATAGACTACTGTCACCTGAGTTGACAGCTTGACTGTTCCAACTACTTGGCACCCACATACCTACTGAAGGCAGTGGGAAAGATGAGTGTTCTGAAAGTTTAGGTCATCAGATTTGAAAACATATGCAATACTTATACTGGTACTTTATTTTTTTCACCAGCTGGTGTAGCAGGCACAGAAAAGGCTTAAAACTTGGAAGGGTTGTGTTGTGTTTTGTTTTGTTTTCTAAGTACTTCCATTCTATTCAGGTCCATAAAGCTCCGTGACTGTAAGAAATATTTACTAAAGGATGCGACACTTCTATAAGAATTTGTAGTCACTTGACTTTTGTGTGTGTGTGTTGATAACAGTAGTATTTATTACAGAAGCCTAAAGTGTCTCTTTGAAAAGAAATTACCAAACATAATATTCCTCTTTGTACAAAAATATCCTGTAAAAAGATTATTTTCATGAATAGCAACATTTTGCTTCCATTTGTATGTCTGTTTGCAATTTCTAAAGACGCTTTTAGATAGATCTCATTTCTATGAGGATTTGATAAGACAACTCTGAGGAAATAATAAACAGATTCTATTTATAATGGACTTGCTAACTAGCACTCAGAAAAGGCTTTCATGAGTGAAGTCTTTTTCTCTGAATTGATATTCACTTGGATAAAACTATTATCATAGGATTCTGTTCAGTCTGTAAGAATGCAGGGACTTGATTCTGTCTGAACCCAGATGTAAGGAGAAAAATTCAATATTTCTTGGAACAGTAGGTGATGGCAGTGTACAGACACTTCCATTAAATATAAAATAAAATTATTTATTGTTTCCTAAATTTCAGGACTCTTGGGGAAATCTCAATGTTGCACCTACAATGTCACACTGGTTTCTCATCTGGTAGTACTCACACTTATCCAGCTTACCAAGGAATGACACAGTGTACTCTTCTCAGATGTCATATTGTCCTTTGAAAGAACAGTACAAGTTATATATTGAGACATGGTGAAAAGAACAGGGGCCTAATTTTCACAATTACAGGAAGCCAAAGCTTCCACAAATAATAACATAGCCAAATGAGCAAACTGGTGATCTGCACATACAAATATTTAGAAATTTAATAGCAGAGGCTCCAAGACTAACAGGCAAGTTTCCAGTGCCAAGTTCATGATCTTTAGTAGAAATGGACAGGACTTCTTATTCTGCAATGTCCTTGAAGAATAGGGCTGATATGGTTCTACAGTTGGCCACTTGCTACCCATTCCCACTCAACTCAAACATCAAATCTTTTGTCTGCTCACTTGAAGAATTGATTTACCTAATCTGCTTCCTACAAGATTAAACACTATGAAAGGTCTATCTTACTTTCCTGTTGTGTTCAGAACACTATTGTAGAGACTACAGTAACTAGTTTAGACAAACATAGAATCACAGAACAGGTTGGGTTGGAAGGGACCTTAAAGATCACCTAGATCCAACCCCTGCCATGGGCAGGGACACTCGTCACTAGCCCAGGTTGCCCAAAGCCCCATTCAAACTGGCCTTGAACACTGCCAGGGAGGGGGCAGCCACAGCTTCTCTGGGCAGACTGTGCCAGGGCCTCACCACCCTCACAGTAAAGAATTACTTTCTTATATCTACTCTGAATTTAGCCTTTTAGTTTAAACCAATTACCCCCTGTCCTATCACTACACTCCCTAATAAACACTCTGTCTTTCCTGTAGCCCTCCTTTAGGCAGTGGGAGGCTTCTCCAGGCTGAACAAGCCCAACTCCCTCAGCCTGTCTTCCTAGGAGAGGTGCTCAAGCTCCCTGATCAACTTTGTGGACCTCCTCTGGACTCGCTTCAACACTCCATAAATTCACTAATCTGCTTAAGGACCATGCACTCTAAATATTTTTGAAGACCTGGGGCAGGATAAGATGAGGTTATGAAGGAAAAGAATCTTCCTGGGTTGCAGCGTCCTTTTCAACAATAGGCATCTGTGAGAAACTTTGAAAGCATGAAGAAGTCAAAAATTTACTGCTTAAATCTTCCTGCCCCACATATCTGTTACCATCTGATCTGACTGCGTGGGTCAGACAAGGAAATAGTGGAGAAATAAATGACACAAACATATTCAGAACAGTTATCTCTAAAATGTTGCAAAGGAATTGAAGTTCAGTGGTATAAAAGAAAAAAAAAAAAAAAACCCAAGCCCTAAACTTGGCTTTAAAAGCTGTTTTTTTTAACACCACAATTTGTTGAAGAAAATAAAATATATAAAACACTTATTTTAATGGGAACATCATGTTCCCTGGCATCAGAATTACAAAGGTGTAATTTGTTGTATTTATAACCTCTATCCTCATTCGCAGTGAAAACCTTACACATTTTCTTTAAAGAGATTTTACTTGGAATACTTACCTACCTTGCTATTTTTCTCTTATTTATTATTATTATTATTACATGTTTTTTCTATTCTTTCTAAGAAAATAAATGGCACAGGACTAACTCATATAGGATCTCATAAAGCTCTCCCATTTCTCAGAAAAATAGTTTATGCTTAGATTTGTACTGACAAGCACTTTTTTAATTGCTACTAATGTGTACAGAAAGAATACGGTTGATATTATAACTGATCTTGCCGCTGAGGCTATAGTAATCTTCTCTGTATCAGAAGTCCTTGCCATCATTTTGTTCTCTAAAGGATATGGCTTGATTAGGGCAGTCCCATTGTTTCATCTGAAACCTTAGTAGATTAATACTTTCATCAGGACATCAATTTGTCCCACTTTTCTTTTTGCTGCTCTGTGTGAGTGACACAGCCAAAGGAATGCACTTCTTTAAACTGTCATTCAGTTTAACTCCTCCTCTGCAATTATACTGGCATGCATAATACATCATAACAAATTGGATTTTGCAAAGAAGCAACAACAGAAATTATATTTGCTTGTGGCATAAGATAGAAGCTGTTGTAATGGGGGAAGGAGGGGGTGAGCAAGGGATAAAGAAATCTAATGAATTAAAACCACTTACAGAAAACAGTAGTTGCCTTTTATTTTCTCAAGGTTTCTTTTTCTTCTTTAGCATAAAGACCAATTGGAAAAGCAAAATAAAAGAAAAACAGAAATATTAAAACAAATTAAATAGCTTTACAATTAGCAAAGGCTCTGAAAAACTGTACAGTCTGTTTGTTGTTTTAGCATGAAGATTTTTTCCTGGCTCTGGAGGTTAAAAATGACTGCCTTACTGCAAGGAATGCTTTGTGTTTGAACAAAGATTGTTAAAGATACAACATCAGGTGCAAAATCCAGCATCACACAGGACAAACATCTTAACCAGATATCCTGACTAGAATAAAGAACTTGCATTTTTCTTTGATGAGTAAAAGCCCTTCCTTGGAACAGCAAACTCTGTGATGGTTTTCCAAGTCTCTCTAAGACTTGCAGACGCAGTGGCTGATTGCCCTCCTCCATGCCACTGACTGCAGTTACTGAAGATAAGGAGAAACCCAGAATATCCTTCAAGTAGCTGACTAGAGCCAACAACATATCCCCAGTGTGCATGGGATTGTTCAAGATGGCAGGATCCATCAAAAAGGCAAAATATGCATTTGGCAGAACATCAGCAAAAAGTCTTTTGATTTACAAAAGAATTTAGACGAAGCAGGGGAACGTTTCCAGTGAAATGATGAAACCATTCTATTGTTTTACCTCTGAGATTGTTTGCCTTCAAGTTCTCCTTCAAAATTTAAAACGTGTTTTTCCCCACATTTCCATTAATTTCAATTCTATGGCATGTGCTCCACTTAGGTAAAAAAAGACAGAAGAAGGGACAATCTGTGTTGCTGGGGCTAGGAAAAATATCTGTCCTTTGAAAAACACAGCATTTTTGGGTCAGTATTTAGAAAATGTTATAGGTAAAATCTGAACATGGAATATAGAATTAGAACTGCATTATTCAGAACCTTTGTGTCATCCTCCCTGACATCTTGCATTTCCATAGTGATGCACTAAAACTTCTCAATTCAAACTTCATTAACCTAACAAGGTACTGATATGCAAAAGAGAGGTCGGGAAATCAGTAAGCGGGAACACAGGAAGCAAAAGCACAAAACCTAGGAACAGTAATCTGTGGCATCTTTATGAAATGCCAAACATTTTTGCACTCTGACTTTATAGTGATAGTCATTCCCTGGAATATTTCACACTTACCTTGAGGATAGCAGCAGTCACATAGGTGGTGACTTTTTACGTGTTGCAGGTATAACTGATCTATATATAAGGGGCATCAGTGACAAAGTGCTATAAGGTGTGAATTTAGACAGTGAACATTTCAAAACACTTCTGTTAGATCTATGTAGCAACCATCTTTATAGATAAGGGATCATTTTTTATTTCCTATAAAACTGTATCCTACTAACTTTTACCTTAACAATGGATGATAGCTTCAGGACCACTGTAAGGCCTCTAAGATTGGAGGCATTATAATGCCAATTATTTGGAGAGTAGAAATTAGCTGCAAGATGACAATTTCTTGACCGATCTTAAAATAACCAGGTTCTTTCCTTCCTATAATTAAGCCTAGAAGTTCCTTCTCAATTAGAGTGGCAGAAGTTTCTTCTCAATGAGACTGGCAGGCGGATATATAGTTATTTCCAATAGCATTAGTGTATGTCACAGGGGTAGAAATGAATTAAGAGCTGGGAAAAGGGAGAGCCTTATGTGAACAGGCAACTTTGGCTACCAATTATTGTGTTGTATTGGCAGCCTGCTATCTGAGAAGCGATACAGCCAGAGCTGAAAAAAGCTTTATCTTTGCAGCACGTACTGTGTTCATCTGCTCTTCACATTAGGATAAGACATTTGGTTGCTTACACAATTATTATCATATTACTGACCATTTTCAAGAAGTGCCCTTCAGCTACTGCTTTTCCCACGCTAATGCTGCTGAAACAAAACACTTGGATTTCCCTGTGAGTAAAATTAATATCTTCTGAGAATGATTAAAGAAGAAACTCTAAGCACATTTCTGTAGTTTAGTATGTTCCTGTCACTAGACTTTGGTGCAGTAAAACTGCATTTTCTATAATCATCTTTGTCTTGCACATTTATTTTAATACCAATTACATGACTGCATTGTTACACAGATAATTGTGGGAGTTTTCAATTAAATTCTCATTTATGTCCAAGCATGAGTCTGTTCTTAGTTCCTTATGCACATACATAAAAAGTCTGCCTCTTGTAAACTACAGTTTGCTTGATGTATGCATGTTTTTTTTAGTTTATCAGATATTGTTATGCTGAAGACTTCCACACACTTCATTTTTTCCTAGGATGCAGTACTGCATAAGGATGTACTCTACATTAAATTTTTTCAAACTGTATTTTAAACTACACTTTTTAAATTTTAAAAAATAATAATGAAAAACTCACAATGGATAATGTCCAAAGATCATAATCAGGTCTGTATTCGAGTGAGATTTTTTTAATCATTTTCCCCTTTGATTGAAGTCCAAGAGTATATTTCATAGCACTATTTCTTCTTAACAATAAGAAATTCCCTTCTAAGAGTAAAGTAAGCAGAATATGTGCATGTTAATAGGTAGTGCTGTCCTCTACGTAGTAGAGAATTTCCCACAGAAAGAAATGTGCTAAGGTTGATCTAGCTTTTACTTTCATGCTAATCAATGTGGAAAAAAAATAGGATTTCAGGTAAAAATATCAGTTAAAATAACATTTTTTTTTTTAGATTTCTATCCTTCCTTTTCATTATATGCAAACCCAAACAGTACAATACAATGTGGTTTGGAAAATAAAAGTACTGCTCCTTTCTCCTTGTCCAAAATAAACAGGAATTTGGCTAGCAGCAATAGGTGGTGAAAAATAAACTGCATTTAGGAAATTCCACTAATTTAATCATTTAGAGTATAATTAACAATACAGGAAATGTGATTAAATCTTTTTATGATTTTTAGCCTACTGTCTCTAAATATGAAGAGGATCTGTCACTAAAATCAGAGGAAGTTTTGCAGTTCACCTCAATGAGCCTAAAACTTGCACATCAGATTTTGTACCAATGACACAACTGGGTGTGATGCAGCATATACATGGGCTTAGCCTGAAAATTAAAGACTGCAAAAGAAAGGGCACATACTGCCTTGGCAGCCTAATTCACAGGCTGTGTTACACTGCTCAGAGGTTAAGTGCCCTCAGACTGCAAAAAAGATTTAGCTATTTTCTCATAAAATGCAGTATATGATACAGATATTTAATGGTCTCTGCAGCTGGTGAAGAGTTAGTCTCAGAGGGCTGGGAGATTCAGTAACTTTCTTAACTTTTAAATACTTAATGGACCTCCCCAATGAAGCTAGAAATCTTGTGAGACCAGGCTTTTAAAAAATACCCAGCACTCTCTACTTCTATCCAGATGAGATGTACCAAGAGAGCATCTTAGATAATTAGCTCCATGGTTGAGTCTCATTTTCTAAACTTACAGGATACCCTTGAAATTCTGCAATACCAGATGTTGCTATTCAGACATTATTGATCATAGTAAAGTTTTGCTTGAAAAAGACCACTTGGCAATGGCAAGGACTTGAGTCACACTTATCACCTTGTTACCCTTAAGGATGACGTCCACTGGAAAGCGTTCCCAAATCCCACGGGCTGCTCTGCTCAGAGCTCATTCTCTCTTCTGCATACCTTCAGTCCTGGCATTTGATCGCATTCATCACACGCTGCATCTTAACACTTCTCAATTCAGTCTGTATCTTTCCTAGTTTAAGAAAAAAAGAAAAAATCCCAACTGTAGGATATTCCTGATCGAAGTAACAACGTATCTTTGTAACAAGGACTGTCATCACAATCTAGATATGAAGAATTCAAACAGTGCAATGGTAGTGGGGCTGATGGGCCAAAGAGACTCATGAACCATATTGCACACCAGGGAGTGGCAGAGCTGTGGGTGGATGGTTAAAGATGACAGAAACCCCTTTGTTTCCTAGTATGAAGGTACATATCCATCAGAAATAGAAATTGAGTCTGTTTTCTTCCTTCTTCAAATAGGCCACAATTTCCCAGGCCTCACTGATAAAACCAACCTGCACATGCAACTATAATCTAGAAATAATCCATAAATGCTTTAAAAGGGTCCAAAATGAGGCAGACAAAATTTAGCTCTAAATTAACTAAAGAGCTGCTAATACTCTGGACCTGAAACAACACAGATTAAAACTCAGAGATGAAACTGAAACTGCCTAGAAATAGTGCTCAATCTTTAACTGCAAACAGGTGGAAGATATTCACCCTTATTGTATAAATACATTCAACAGTTTGTCAGAAGATGTCTTGGCATGTTTTGGAAGAGGAGATGATTAGATATCAGTCCTTCTCAAACAGCAATAATGATAAGCTATACTTCATTAATTTGTGGCAACCCACAAGAATCAATTCTCTCTAGTCCTTTTCTATATTACCTGCAATCACTGAGGTGTATTTGTCAGATTATCTAGACTTATGTGTCAATAAAACAATGGTGATATTCAGCTCCATGTTTTGCCTCCTCCCCAGTATACAAAGTGATTTGATAAGATCAGTTCATTTATATAACACCTGGCTGAATGTGAATCAAAAAAGATAAATGGCTGAGGGGCATTAGGAGGAATCTTCAGGGAGGTGCATTCTTCTTTGATTGAAACTGTCAGCCCCAAATTAGCCAGTTCAACACATAGTTTGAGGATATTTGGATTCCCTGATGCATCCAAGTTACACAGCATTACCCATAAGTTGCAGTTTCTATTATCACTGATTGCTACAACACTTCATCCCATCTTGGCAGATGAAGCTCAGCCTTTGCCTATTTACATGTGTCACCTCTAAGCTGCATTACAGCCATGTGGTTCCTGGGCATGAAGCCATCACACCTTAGGAAACTCCAATTAGTACAAAGCATTGTAATACACAGGCTGCCCTGAGCAAATGTATCCTCTCTTGCAGTGACTCTTCTTATTGACTCTTAAGTCACGTGAAATTCTCAGTTAGCACTTTTCAGATAAACAGTAGCCTGGGCCTGAGATTTGCAAAAGGCTGAATAAAATTCTGGGATCTACAACCTTAAAATACAGCTTCACTCTTTCAGTAATACAACACTTAGGAAGAGTTACAACTCATGTGCCTAGAAGACAGAACATCCCCTACAATGGAATACAGAAATTAATTCAGTGTGCATTTCTGTGATCTTACAATCTTTACCAAATACATATTGTTATTAGAAAAAAAAAATAAAAGGGGAAAAAAAAAGAGAAAAGAAAACAATCAACACCAACAATAATACTGTCAAACACATAGCCCCCGCTACACATGCTTTCTTGCCCCTAGGGAGAATATTTTGAAAATAAAATAGAAAATGCAATAAGGAAATAAAATAATAAAAATTAAACAGATGTTTCCTAATAACCTACTGAAAGGCACTCACAAAGATTAATGAGCGCAGCACAACGCCTGTATAGAACTGAGAGCATGGACTACCTGACTGTGTAGTCTTGTTTCCAGTCATTTAGTTGTTTTCTTCCTGCACATATCAAATTGATGAGTTAAAAAGAACATTATTCCATTAATGAGCAAATTCCTCATAAAAGACAAGTGGCCAGTGTAGTGACAGAAGCTTCATTACTATCTACTGAGTGTTCACTACCACCTTTCCAAGAGCCCACTTCTGTGAGTCAGATGTCATTCTCCAAATTGAAACCACTGCTGAAAATCTCAGAACAGAGGCCATGGGATGCTGGCACCCTGGTTTTCTCTCCTTTGATGATTTCACTCCTAGCACGATGAACAAGTTAGTCTTGACACTGGCGCAGAGGCTGCCCACCAGTGCTGCGCTGCCTGCACCGCACCTGTTCCTGCACCCAGCACAGGGCTGCACTCCCCAGCGTTACCATCCGGCACCTTTCGGAAGCACTAAATTAACTCCAAAAGAAAGAGATTCCTATTTCAACTGTGATGCATGAGGAAATGATGCCAACTCTATGAATGATGAGTGCTCTGCTTGCCATGTTGAAACTGTTTGTCCTGTTGTGCATATCCATAAATTAAGCAGCTGTTATTTTTTTCTAATTAAACACAGCCCTTACAATGCATAATAGGTCGTTCAGATGTGTGTCTAATCTATCTATCCTCACTAAACAAAAGACTAGATTCAGGCTTATAAACAAGGAGTCGGTTGTAGTACATTCATTTAAAAAAAAAAAAAGAACTAAAGCAAGCTGTAGTGCTGAGTTCTAAAAGGATTAACATTGGGAAAATATCCAGACCAATAAAAGAAACAAGCGTGTCCACACTCCAAACTCGATGGCAAAACTCCCTCCCAATCCTCCATGCTATTCCAGGGGATAAGATTATGTGTAATTAAAAATAACCATGTTTTTGCACTTGCTAAACTGACATTCAGACCACGTATGCTTTTTCAATATAGGCTGTATAAAATGCTTTTCTAATTTGTCAGCTTAGCATTCAGCTGGTACGCAGTTTCCTTTAGACAGGTGAAGCTTATATCACAGGTCAATAATTGGATCTCCTCCCCTTCATATACAAGAAAGCATGGCGATTGGTCAGTGATCCTCAAATCTTTTCAAAGCCACTGAATGGCAAGTTCTCAACTTTTCTACAATATGAGAAGCTAAACTTCATTACAGACAGACCACTCTCCTTCCACTCTATGGCTGCATCAGATAACTCAAAAGGAAACGCTGGAATTCCAGATTGTGTGCAGACTAGCCTGTCCTTTCAACATATCCTTTCCTCTCCTCTACTCCCTTACTTCTGTGCCAAACAAAGAGAGCATCTAGCCTTTACAACCTTCAAAGTTGCCTACCCTGACAATCTTTACTTATATCCACATGAACTGTGATTTTTCTGGGTGGTCTTATTCAATAATTTCTGATCAGAGGTACTTTGGAGCAAAAAATTCACCATATAAGGATAAAAGCAACATGTGTCAAAAAGATTGATCCCTCCAAATTTAATCCCCTAGTCCGGCTGAGCTGGGCCCTATGAAAGACTGCAAATAGTAATTGAAGACAGGACTGGGGACAGAGCAGAGGATGGACTTGGGTTGCTAACTTCAGTCTCCAGCAAAGAGACAGTCACCTAAGAGCTTAAAAGCCGGCTAGCCTCAGCTGCACCTCTTTGTCACTCACTTCCACTTTTGGAAGGCAGTGCAATGGTTATAGGACAAGGGATATTTCTGATCCTCATCTCTCTCTTTACAGACTAGGTGAACTGACTGAACTTGCCTAATATCTGTATTATTTAATATCCTGTTCGGCTTGGAAACCATTCACGCCAAAAGAATGAAACGGCCAGCTCTCCAGGGCACTGCTTGCTCTCTTCTGCAGCTCTGGAGTGGATAAGGGCTTGTGAGACCACAGTAATTCAAACAGGATACAGCCAAAATCATGAGGAAGTCTGGGCAGGTCTCAGATTTCATGCGTGGCCTTGGTGTAGTAATTACGTAGACAGTTCTTAATGGATGAGTTCCCACCCATAGGATTTCACACCTCCCCAGGAGTATCTGGTTTATTAAAAATGCTAAAGAGTTTCCAATCTGGAAAGAAACCGGAAAAAAGAATCATTAACTAAAATTGAAAGAGCCAGTTCAGTGATATTTTCCACCCAAGTTTGCTATCATTGCTAGTTTCACAGACACAGACCTTTTAATCTGCCAGGAAACCTTGTCTCCTGCTGGGGAGAAACAGGACTTTATCTAAAGAAAAGAAAGGAAGGGAAAAGGAAAGAAAAACTAAGACATATTCTTAAAGATATTTTACTGAAACTGTTGGCAGCCCTAGTAGTAGTTGGTGACAATTGTGTCTGGGAGAATAAATCAATGCTGGTAAAGCCGCAGACTGTTAGACGACATTTTTCTCAGATGACAGCATTCTACTATGACTCCTTGCATTATTTTTTCATTGCCTTTAGGACAGTAGTGAAAAGAGTGAAAAAAGGATTCTGATCAGAACAAATGTCGGACAAAGGCAACTGAATTAAGACCTTCTACATGCATTCCCTAAATCTTCATTGTCTGCTTAAAGTGCAAGGATGTCAAATGGGGATAGCTTCCTGCTGGAGCTGCTTCAGGGCCCTGGTAGGTCTGGGCACCATACCAACAGCCACTTACTCTCACCACTCTTCCTCTTCCACTCTGATAATCACAGCAGCAGGTTGATTATTGGGTTGTAAAATACAAGGGATTTAGTGCTGACTGCAGCACAGAGTGCCTCCTCAAATTCCTCATTGCAGATCATTTTCATAAAATTTGTCAAGGGTCTTGTCTGAATTGTATTTTCACATAGTTAATCCTCTGTCTGTGCAGCAATCTGGCCCTGTGCTGCTTGCACTGCAAAACACGCCTGGGGCTGACCTCTGTGAACTCCCTGCATGTTTATCAGGATGCAACTAGCCCAGCCACACTGACAAACACTGCTATAGGCACATGTGGACTGGCCACAGAGAGAAGCAAAGACAGTGAGGAAATGAAAAAAATCTAGAGGAGGTAATACAAGATTACTGCTGACAGACATCCCCTAAATACACCCTGCAATGTGCAGGAACAGTTTGTGGGAAGGGATAAGAGATATCTCTGACTTCAGGTCCAAAGTTCATTGGCAGAGTTCACAGAAAAGTTTACCAAGAGCCAAGCTTAGCAGTTTATCATAAGGACAGGTTAATAAAATGAAGAGTGAACTTAACCAGTGCCTAAGAGTAGTAGGTAGAGCAAGTTTTGACTAAGAGGAGAATTAAAACACAAATTATCTGCTTGACCTTAATACCAGGGAGAGAAATACTTGGAATTTTCCTTATCCACCCTCTGGTCCAGTCTGTTCATTTGGTGTAGTTCTGCTTTTCTTTATTTCCTTTTAATTACGGATGGTGAAACTGTTGCAAGCTTTGAACCCACTTGTGACCACATTCAAGGTATTTATTCCTCGCAGCTAAAAAATAGTTCTTCCTCCAATGGCTCACTACTTACAGGGCTGAAAAGGACCACAAGCAATTGCCTAGAAATAGGGATAGAACAGGGGAAAGATAGCACAGGAATGCATTGTGTTTTATCTTGACAGACAACAATACTCCTCTTAGGTCATGTTTCCATTCTGAAAAATTAAGTACGGTGGGAAACAATGAAAGTATTTTGTAAAGGAAACAAAGATTATATTATTCAAAAAGGAAAGGAAGTGGTGCAAAAATACCTTCGGAGGAGTCAAGAAACAAAATGTCAAGTATTTCAATATTTATTTTTGGAAGCTCCATCATTTTACTTTTAATTAATATCTAGCAAATTCGCTCTAACAAAGTTTTCTTCCATACTCCCCTTCAGTCACAGTGCATCTCTTTTATGCATTCATTTCCCTAAGTATTTTTAACAGATAGTTTTCTCAGGAAGATGACTGATTTGTGGAGGGAAAAAAAACCCCCACAAAACAGAGGAGGAAAAAAGCAAAGAAAAAAGCTTGCTGTGCAGCTGAACTGGGAAACAGGACTTTGTTCACTCTCACTAACAGATCAGCTGACAGTCAAAAATAGAGGTGTCCTTTTGTCTGAAGGAAGGCAGCTTAGTTAGCAGAATTCAATGAAGTTTTCAGGTGAATTCAACTAAAGTTAACTGAAGTCTGTTATTTGACAAACTGAAGTCTGTTATTTAACAAAGAATAAAAATAATCTATTAAATTTAACCTCTCAAACAGTGTGAGAAATGTATAAATGTAACTGTAGTACAAAATTAAAAATAAATGTGTAAATATAGACCTTTGAACAGAGTATTTTTGTTTCTGTAACAACATTAAGATGCCCGATGACCCAAATTCAACAGCAATGCTGCATATACTCTTTTATACTATAACATGGCTGGGTCTGGCTGTTTTCCCTAGTACTTCTTTCTTTACATGCCTTTTGAATAGCCTCCATAAACTGCAAAGTAATACTGGTAGTTGCAAGCTTTTGTCAGGCAGTATTGCAAAGGTGCTTTTAAATAATTCCTTTTCTGTGTTCACATGATTGCTTGTGTTCATAGGAAATAGCTGCTGAAGACGACACCTACATGCTCACATTTATTCCTATTGCCTGACCATAAAATATGTTTCTTTGGAGACTTTTGCGTGGAAAATTATTACTTTGTTACTAATGATCTACTTTACCATACTTTCGCTACTTTACTACATATTCACAAGCCTATTCTCATTTCTGAAATACAGGTTTATTACCATATAATTACTTCTGATAAAAATAAGATTATCACTTCACTTAAAATGAAGTGTATGTGAAGTAATTCTATTAACTTTAAGAGGTGACACTCCAAATTTAAAGCATAACTACACTTAGGCTCCAGTACCTGTTTTTTAATTCTCAAGGTTGTTCTCACTATGCATCTGAAAAGTGCACAGAGGAGAAAAGAAGAAGGAAAAAAAAAAAAAGAAAAAGATATACCTGTTTTTTTAAATTCAGGTTATCTTGGTATGGCAGTGTTACACTGACAAAATATTGTAAGAGGTAAATTCTTTATAACCACTTTCTATTTAAAATTCTGTATTCTCCTTTTCTTCAGACAGAAGCTACTGAAAAAAGCAATGCCATATTGTAATACTGAGTAGTGAACAATCACTATCACCCTCAGGCACTCTCTATGGATTCTGATAGGAGCTCGTGTTTAAACACATTCTGAACGTCTGACACACACATGCTATATGATAAGCATCTGTCATGACGGTGCTATCCTAGGGCCAAAGACTCTGAACTACCACCTTAACTCACAAAGTAAGATTTTTTAAGATCAGGATTGAAATACAGTGCCAATAGAAAAAAGTAAAGATACTTTACCCTAGGAATTCATTTCTGCTCCTTCCAACAAACACTAAAAAATCCAGGAAAATAAATAGAAGCCACAAGAACAGAAAAATAGCAATACTTTCCACTCCAAAGACAGGGAAGGCTGAAGACTTGCAACTTCTGGCAGCTGGCAGAAGGACCCTTCTCCACCTGCAGATCTGAAATTGCAAAACCAATTCAGTTTCCTGGTAGCAGACCAGGGGAAGACATCTCTTTTTGGGGCATCATTGCCCACAGGATGAAGCAGCTAATAGTCATGGAAGACCTTCTCCTGCAGGGAAAGTGGAACCTCTATACCATCAGACTCACTGAGCAGGTAGGTTTGTAGCTTACTTGGGCACCATGAGGCAATCTGAGCAGTGGAACAGGGACCTGAGAGGTTCTGCAGTCTCCTTCCATGGAGGTTTCCAAGCACCAGCTGAACAAAGCCCTGAGCTGTATTGTCTGACCACCAGCTGGCCCTGCTTTGAGCTGACAGATGGACTGGAGACTTCATGAGTTATTTCCAACCTGAATTATTCTGTAATTCCATCAGACCTGGAAAACATATTGCTCCAATTACAGGCAAACTGCATGATTGCAACGTCCCTCAGACACTGTGGCATTAGATCTTGTGCAAAAAATTGGAGTAAATTTATGGCAGCCATTGGGGCAGCTATCTGGCAACAGAAATTTCAATAAAAGAGAAGCACATGTAGAACAGTCATAACGCCTGCTTTGTAGCTTCAGGCCAGGCCACTCCAGGCGCTTCAAGAGATTTTATGCTTCAAAATACAGCTGGCATACACATCAGCAACAAAATTCACCTTAGCTTCAGTAAAAATCTCCTTATATTAAAGTCAGAACTTAAAGCAAGGGCAACCCTTATAATTGTGGCAGCACATTGCAACTGTGACCCAGGACAGCAGAGGCAGAGATAGCAGCCAGTGCAATAGCAGGTTCTGCAGTCATTTAGACAGCGATAACAGTTACCAATGTTGTTATCCCCTCAGTCTATGTCCTCATTTAATTTATCCCCATCCACAAAACTCTGGGTGTACTCAAATACTTTGCCTCTGAGCATCCTTTCAAGCTTGGAAACCACCCAAAGACTTCTAGACTCAAGTTTTGAAACTTGCTCCAGGCTTTTAGCCAGGAGCTAACAGTGCCCTCAGGAAAAGTGTGGGGTTGTTGCAGCCAGACCAGCCTGCTGCATCCTTTTCCCTGCACTCTCCAGAGAAGGTTAGCTATGGAAGAAGCTCTGGTGGATGCCCATGCTCTCAAACCCCAGGTACAGGGCACAGCAGCCAGGCAATTGCAGGGACCTGGTGTCAGAGTGAGCCCACTGCTCTGATTCTCTGTCTTGCTCTTTTTGTAACCTGCCATTGAGTGCTAAAACAGTTTAAACCATTTCCAAATTGGAGAGGTAGTATGTTACATGCCCTTTCCCCTTTGTTCTGCGCTGGCATAAAGAACCTGTGTTATGCCCTTCAGAAGCGGTATCAGTGATTTAAGTGACCCCTTTTAGGGATGAACCCACTTTATCTCCCTCTGCCTTCCTGATGTGAAATCTGCATGCCTGGCGTTGCATCCTGGTCCAGTTTCCCCACTGGTGACTAAACAGTATTTTAGACTAACTGCTTCAATGGTCAGACATTAAAGAGGCAGAGTAAACAACAGTTACTCATTTCTGCTAGGAATAGGAAGCTGCCTTCCCTTCCCATGGAAAGATGCTGCTAGCAAATCAATACTAGCTGTACGGAACACTTCATTGTGGGAGTACACCCACACGGGCAAAATGTAGTTTATAGTTTGTAGCTTATATCTTTCAAAAACAACTAATGTAAACCCCTGTCCATAAATAAATATTTATGACAAAACAGCTGGCTTTACTTGGAGATGTTTAACTTGTAAGATCTCAATCTTATAATAAAGGCAAATAAGTACTATGAGCACAGACTGAAATGTAAACACCCATTTTAGTGGTTCTGACTGAAAAACGCTCTACCACATATTCTAAATGAGAAAAAATAATAATAAAGAGTATGCAATATGATGAGAAAAAAAGCACCAGTAATATTTTATGTTGTTCGACCATTAGTATAATTGATGAGACATCAATAACCTTTATTTACAAATAACTACAGCTGCTAATGAGAAATTTCAGTTGAACAAAGATGCATGCATCTTATTTAGTCTCGTTCCGCATGACTACTTGCTTCCATCAGTAACGTAGGGCGGGCTTTCTAAGCTCTGCGGCACCACAGAGCCACTGTGCTCCCAACAACACCACTCCAGGGCACCGGCGCATTCTCAAGCTGAGAATGGGAGACATGGAACCAGCTCCCACAGCCACTTCTACAAGATGACCCCTTGCTCAAATGTGACTCAAGCTGGTCACCGCTGCATTTACTACCAAGGAGAACACAGATGGTGTTACCAAAAGGGATCTGTGCAAAAGGTTAGCGGTGAAAAGATTTTTAGGTGGCTTCTCCCTCCCTGCCCCCCTTCTTTGTCACAGTCTCCATGGATCACTTCAAGGTATTCCCACAATCTACAGATTTACAAAATCTAGGACATGCAAGTTCCTGATTCATGCCAAAACCTCAAGCATTTTGGTATACACAATATGTTTTCTGTCCCTCTTTTTGAAAAACTTTATTTCTAGGAATAATATAACTAGAAATAGCAGCACTTTGTGACCTCATCTGAGAGTTGCAATGTTGCACTAGTATCTTAAAAGACTTTCGCAGTGTACATCAAGAAGAAAAGCCCATTACAAACAGGTCATATATAGTCGTACATGCCTACAACAAGCTGCCGGTCACATTATACTCCGTAATGAAAAAATGTCAATGTCAGAACACCCACTAGGACAATTTTCACCCTTACTAGTAGTCCAGGAAGAATTTACAAGAACTAAATGTACATAAAGACTGGCTTTTCAGTTTGTAAAAATTCCAGCAGTTATAGCAGTGAGGGTGATGACTCCTCCTTTGGTAAAGGACCTTAGCATCACGTTTTCATTATAGCACATGTGCCACTAAAAATACACTTAAGTTTAATGTGTAAAAACTTTAGTTTTTTTAAAGCTATGAGCTATGGAAAATACTGAAAGCTTGTACCATATTTCACATAATATATATTTATCTAGTTAGGTATCTATTTATTGATCTAATGTGTGTGTTTACACAAAATACACAAGTGTTCTACAAAAAGTATATAGTAGCAGATGCTTTATCAGATTAAATGTTATTTTTATATGTCTCTGAAGTCTGTGTCTCATATTAATACAATGGATTGTCAGAATTTTCCATTGTTCCACTTCAAAGCATGCAATTATATTACCTTAATTGGAAGCACTGATGTGTTTTCACCAAGGATGTTTATTTGTATTCTGACTACTGAGATATAAATATGGGACCATTTGCTATATTTAGTTTTCTACTTACATGAATTTTTGTTCTCTGCATTTTATCTTTACAAACTATCATACTGAGTTTCTTTCCAACACAGGAACTATGAAATTAAACTAATAAAATCTAACCCCTTTTTTTTCTTATTGGGATCTCTGATCAATTCCAGTTATTAACAAGATACAAGGAACTTGTTAACCGAAGAGCACAGCTATGACAATGCCACAATTTTTTGTGAATTGCAGCAGAATCCAACAGGTAAGGAAATAATGCACTGAAGCATTGCCATCCATTAATCCAAAAGACACCATTACATCCAAAAGACATCCATTAATCCAAAAGGAGAAGGTGTGTGTCATTTGTTATCAGTACAGTCAACATGGATACCCAGAACTTTTAATCGTTGCCACGTTCATGAAAAAACAGCATATCTGAAATGTTCAGAACTGCTGGGATGGGAATGTAATCCTTCTTTCAGGATTTTACTTAAGACAACATTCTCACCTCATCACACAATATCTATACCAAACTACACGAATCCTTTTCTAACCCCATAATATAAATACATCACTTTGCCTCTCTGTTTACTGCAATATAGCTCTGTTTATCCCAATAGATACATGGCTTGACAGTACACCAAGACCTGTGGTCAATGGCTGTGGGGTCTCTGTATATTCATCACAGAAACCGTCTTATATTTCACTCAGGAGAACAGGCCATCTAACAGTGTGTTTCCTAAAATAATTTGCTATTAACTGAATTGAGATTATTCAAAAAAATCTCA
Organism: Heliornis fulica; assembly: GCA_013399135.1. NCBI lineage: Eukaryota > Metazoa > Chordata > Aves > Gruiformes > Heliornithidae > Heliornis > Heliornis fulica. The sequence goes on along the minus strand of VXBZ01005654.1, from coordinate 594,895 downwards.
AGATTACTTATCAGGTCATGGATTTCTAGACTTACAATCTAATTTGGGTTTTACCCCACTGAATGCTACATCTTCGGGCTTGGCTTGGACTCATCTAATGTTCAATAAGTGTTTTACTGAAGGTTTAGACTTGCTTGTTTTTTGGTCTTCCGGTGATTTACACTTGAATTTGCATAACAGCACCTATGAGACTCTCAGAAATGCAAATCCCTACACGAGTATAAAAAGTGCACATGAAGTACCTAGCTGTAACCTTATACAGTCACATCTGTTCACCTCACAATTGTCTAATTTGACCTTTCAAATTTAACTGGTTTTCTTGATATTCACCCAGTGTTCAGTCCAATGAGAAAAACATTTTTGATTTCTCACAATGTACATCTAGAGATGAAATGTCATTTCTCTGGGGGATGATCAGAACATGTTTAGTGTTATGCTTGCATTAGTTGACACATGAGTCCTGATTAGTTGAAAAGGTCTGCAGCCGTCCTAAGCTGACAGTATACAACACAGCACAGGTACTAATCATGCTTCTCCTTTAGCTTGGAGCATAAGTGAAGAAGAAGAAATTGAGGAATAAACTATGCAAAATCTGAAGGAGAGGAAAAAAAACAAACATAGAAGGGTAGATCTCTGACAGCCCCATAACCTACAGATTCAGCATCCACATTCTTAGTGCTCCCCTGATGTTTCGGGGTGTTGTTTTTCAAAAGCAACAGGAATAAATCAAAATACTGTGAGCCAGTATGCCAGACTCCCCAGTAAAACTTCCCTACAGGATCCCCAAATCTGCAAGTGCAACTACACTGGGATCAAGCAGCTCAAGGGTCCATGTGCCAAGGTCCAAAAATATGTGAAGGCAGGAAGAAACGTGACAGTCGGATAAACAGGAAACATTATCCCTCCTCTGTTAGAACCCAGGCCAGCTACACTGTATTGCTGGTCTTGTTGCATGGGGCAGAAAGTTAGGAACCTCTCTTCTCAAAATTCTGAATCTTTGATAAATAAATACTTCCTGTCCAAGAATGTTTATCATGTTATTCCTGAAAAGCGCCAGCGAACTGGAGGAGACAGTAGAGCTGCTTTGCCTTTGCTGGTATTTATAGTGATATAACTGTCCTTTCAGCAGCAAAAGTTCCTCTTTGTTCTTATCCTCTGTGCATCACTAAAGCTTCAGCTCAACAGAGAAAGGATCCAACCATCTGGAGTCAGTTTTCAATGATGAAAATGCAATCAAATCAAGGGACTGCCCTAGGATATCAGCTACAGAACAAGGTTCTAAAACGGGTTTCAAATTTTAATTTCAGTGCAATACAGTTTTTTATAAGAGTTTCTCTAGGTGCCCCTGCAGAAAACATTCGATATAATAAGATTCCTACCAACCTTTATAACTTCCTACAACAAAAGCTTACAATCAGACAAACACCACAATGTCCTTTCACCATCTGCAAAGGCTGAAAACATCAGTACACGTTACAGATATAACTATGCAATTCCTCAAATATCCCAGGAAGCTGGGTTGAAACACTCATCTTTGAAAGGATACTGGAAGATTTGCTATTAAACATATTGAAGTTACTGGTTTAAGTAAGTATGAGATAGGAATTTCCTTTTTGTTTGGCTAAAGAACCTTTAATGTAAATTAAGCAAGACATGACTGTGCATGGCTGTGTGAGACTGCACGGCCTCCTGTTTTGTGAAATCTAAACAGGAACGGTGCACTGAGCATTGCTTCACTTTAAATGTAACACAAAAAGCCAACATTCCCCACGGAACAAGTAATATGAGCAAAGGTCTGTACAAGTCCTAAAACGATGGAACAAATCTTTATATTGTAAGCCATAAGGATGATTGAATGGTTCCTCTGTAAAACGTAAAAAGATATATGGGGGAAAAATATTTTAGAAGATGCCATAATAAATTGGGAGTTTCACGCCTGTGAAAAAAATCTGAGGAAAATCTATCTACAGGATAGATTTTCACTTTATTACAGTAGAACTAATTATACATTCATTAAAAACAATGACTGCTTTATAAAATGTGGTTCTTTCTGCTACATTTTTCTCTTAATGAACCCAAACAGAGCTAATGCTAATATTAATGTTTTGTACATAACATTTGGAAATAAAATATATATAAAATGGGGCACAAGCCTGCTTTTGCTTAAATTATTTTACAGCATTCTACAAAATCAGGACCCATCCATGTTTTGGCCATACAAATTAGATGAATTTAAAATATTAATTCCTGAACAACTCCAGAAAGCTACACCTGATAGCATCAGTATGATAGCTAGCTTAACATTTTGCTAAGATTATTCATCTGTTTATTTCAGTAGCAGATCTTATTATTTAAGAATTTATCATAAAGAGTGCTTTTCGGGAATTTCTTTTTCAGTTTTGCAACTATTCTCAAGTGGAGATATATTTTTTTTTATATTACATGATTAAATAAAATTTTCTACTCTACGCATCTCATTTCCATAAGGGAAATTTGTAAATCATGCATTTATTAGCCAATATTGTTCTATTTTTTAAATTACCGTCAAATTACATATGTCTGGTAACTCCCTTTGAAGTAAATGAGTAACATTTATTCTCAATAAAGCTTTCATTTTAACTAGGCACATTAGATATCATTAGTACAAATTCATTATAAATTATACTTCAGATTTCATACAGAGTTATTTACCCAGCCCTTTTATACATTTGAAAGTTAACTAAGATAATATTAGTTTTAGTAAATGCCCTGCAGTTACCCTGATTTTAATATTAAATTATTTTTCCTTGTTTTCTATTATATTCACAAAGCACAAATATATAAACCAGGTTTATTTCACAACTATTAAGTTTTATATTTATTTTCATTCTAATGATATTTCTAAATTCATAAGTGTAATTTGAAATGATGCATTACAAACTACCATTTTGAATGCAAATATTTAAAAGGTATAAGAATTCTAAATAATTACCTAATTCTAGATGAACTTAATGCTGTTTTACATGATCCTTCTTTAAAAAGTGATTTCTGCTTAATGTACTGCTTTCAGCTTCAGATGTTATTGTTGCAGTACCTACATCCATTCCTTTATGCAGATTCATGGAGCAGTTCACAATGTCTGCTCTGCCTCCCCTGTGGATACGAGTTCTGATAGGAGCTGTTGTCACTCCCCTGAGCTGGAGGCTCTGCAATGGCAGAGTGTGTGCTCCTTGTCCTCAGCACCTGCCTGTTTTGCTGCTCTCTGAAAGCTGCTAATATCTCCAATTTGTACACCAGAGCTGTCAAGCACCACACACAGAAGTACACAACCAAAGGAAAGAGCAGGACACGGAGAGGAAGACACCTCAGTCTGTCACCGGCAGCACTATCGCCACATCACCCTGGCAAGGCAGCCGGAGAATGGCACCCACACTTCACTGATGCACCTGTCCGCTCTGGAACTTGCCTGCCCCTGGGTCCTTCTCTCTGCCAAGACGTTCCACCAGGCACTTCCACCAAGGCATTAGCTGCACTTTTACTCCCTCCTCCTCTCAGCCAGAGAGAGAGGCACAGAGAGAAAGAGGCCTCTCCCCAGACGAGAGACACAACTTTGCACCAACACACCAGGACAGGGAGCCAAGGAAGCCAGTGATGAGCTGATCCCAGTGCTCCACATGTTGATGCTGTACCAAGCACAGCTGAGCTCCCAGCCATGGTTCCACACACCCCATCTGCCCAGCCTTTACCTTCCATCATGCCTGCCCCTACACCGTGTCCCTGAACAGGAGAAACACAAACAAGGAAGGGAGGCAAGACAGCATGGAAGGAGAAAGGTCTTGTGTAGCCTGTGCATGGGCCATAATTTGGGTTCAAGTAGCTCAGCACCTGTATGAAGAAGGATGTGTACCTGAGAACAAATTGCCAGAATTTTTCTGTCAGAAAGATTAATGAGGTTTTTTTACCATAGAAATGCCAGGAATGAATAATATCACTGAAGCAGGAACAACAGAATAGATGTGCAACATAACCCTTATAATTAAGTAAAGGATGCAAATGGCAAATCTAATGAAGGAGAAAGTACATTCATAATCACTTTACCGGTTATCTTTAAATATTTGTTTTCTCTGTTTACATTTAGGTATTTTTCATTTCAGGCAGACCTCAAATTAGATAGGAAAGAGGACCCAATGTTCAGGTAGGAAAGGAAGCTAGAACTCCAGCTGTGCCTGCAGCTAGAAAAGCAATGTGAGAGAGGTAAAGGAATTCTTGTGCTCTTAAAAACAGAAAAACAGCAACAAAGGACAAAACAACCTTTTCCCTCTGCCTCCCTTTTTCAATCTTTGTTTCAAATGGGCAAACCACTTCAAAATGACTGTTCTCAAACAATCACTAGACTCACAAGATTTATTCTGTCCTCTGAAAACAGGAGAAAAATATATGGAAAAGCTCAATATGAAATGCTACATGGTCTGATTTTCAATAGCTGTCAGCAGCCACAATAAGAGACCTGCAGGTGTTTAGCAATTAAGTATAAAACCTAACTCAGCTTTGTTAACCTAGTTGTTACATTTTTAAAAAGAATTTAGAAAGTAGTAAATTCAAAGAGCTGGAATCTCTAGAAATAAGGTGGGAAGACATAAAGCTTTTTTCAATTAACATGTTTTTCTTCTGGTTCTACCACTCTAGCAGAATATCTTATCCATCCTGAAAACAGAATTGGCCATTTTTTTTTTTTGCTATCTCTGATTTGAATAAATATTCTCACCAAAAAGAACAACCAGTACATGACTGGACAGGAAACTAAAAAGCCTCCATGTGAAACAGAAGAACTTTGAACCTCAGTTAAGGGGACCTATACTCTGGGCTTGCAAAACATGGGCTGTACTCACTGTTTTTCAAACTGCGTGGCACCAAACTAGGCTGGTGCCCAGGCAGTCCCTTCCCGCTCTTGGGACTGAACTGTACTCCTCGAGCAGAGGCAGCCTTACACTTGCAGCTCCAGATGAAGGCTGTTGCAGGGTGAGTCCTCATCTTCACCAGCTGCACCTGCACACTGAGCATGGCAGATATGAGCTCAGATCTCAAGACTTTGCAGCCCATGTCCACTATGTCCTTCAGATCCACCATTAAATCACTTTGAACTTCAGGGTAAAATCACTCCAACCATTGCAGTAGTCCCCACGGAACACTTTGCAGCCCATGTTTCTAACTTGGCCTAGAAATTGTTCACTCTAAGAATCTCCTGGTATGAATAATTCTGGGTGGAAAGCGTGCTACACTTCCAGCCTTCTTCTGGCTTAAGTACAGCACAGACAGCATCATTAAAATTACCTCTATGACAACAGTCATTATTTGGCGATACCTGAAGATTGGTATCCAAATTACAATTCCAAAGTTTGGGGTGATGCTACTCAAATAAGACTCATCAGAGCCATGAAATACTACATAAGAATCACTTATTCCTCAACAATTTTATTATTTTCAAAAGAAATCATAATGTATCCCTACAACTCACGATGAAAATGTTTCACTTGTACATATATTACTATTATTTGGGATACTCAACCCTTCTGTTAGACATTTAAAAAAAAAACCAAACTGTTTTCTATCACAGCTCATATCCAAAGGCATTAGGATTCTCCCCTCTGTGCCCTGAATTACCTCTGGAAAAACCCAAAAGTGACAACTGACTTGTTCATGTAGCTGTTGTTGCCAACCCAGAGGCTCACTGCACATCATTACATGTAGGAAACCAAAACTACCTGTGGTGAGAAAAGACTTTATATCACTATGAATCTAAGTCTATATGCTCTTTTCATTAAGTCGCTTTCATTAGATACTGTTTCACCACATCTCTCAGGTTGACTGTGTCCCACTTTCAACATAGCTGCTTCATATGAATTGGAATGGTGACAGTGGAAGCTCATACTCCTAAAAAAGCTCATGTGGTTTTATGAAAATTCCCTTTGCTTATGAATTATTTAGTATCTCATACTTTTAACGTTGATTTTTTTTTAAGAGGGAATTTAAGAGGTACCCAAACAAAAACATTCAGAAAATAGCAACCTGGATAATGTGAAGTGCCAGGATAACATCAGCCTTACGGTTAGAAATTAACTTTATATGCATTATAAAATACAACTACAAAAATAAAGTAAAAAAAAAACACATCAAACCAAACTGTAAGATAAAGTAAAAACAATACATAATTAATGCCATAATAAAAGAGCAATATGATGGAAAACTGTAATGGAACTAAATACAACACTGTGAAATGCAGCCCATAAATGTGCATAAAATATGCATAAAGGTGCAACTGCTCTCAGCCTGGTCGCACAAAGGAGAATTTCATGAAGTGACTAATGGTTCACTTGTTCCAACCTGTAGTCTAGAAAAGTACTGGGAGACAGAAATTTCATTTGTCACTTGAACCAATGGTATTGACTGAAGGTAAAGCACCAAGGAAGTGGTAAGGGAAGGGTGGGGAGAAAGATGCTGCCAAGAAAGCTGAAAGAGCATCCAAAGTACTGCAGTCAGCACTGTAAAGTTTTATGCCACCATAATTTATTCATACAATGGTAGTACCGTAGTCAGGGATCAATGCCCTGTTGTGACAGGTTCTTTGGAAACATTTTGTTAAAGGTGGTACCACCATCTGATTTTATTCAGTGTATTTTCAATGCCATGCTAATTACTCTTCAACGTACAAATCATCTACCAGAAAATACAAGAAAATAACAAACTGTTATATGGCAATTTTGCTCTGGAGTATTTTAGGATAGCATGTAATAGTTAGGGGGGTTGTTTTGTTTAATCAATTAATTTTGTAATTACTGCCCAATGCCATAAAAACCTTACGAGAAGAGGTTCAAACTCTGGTTTTAATTACAGCCACTCTTCAGAATCAGGGCAGCACTGTATGTGTACTGTTTCTACAGACAAAATCAGTTTACTCAAGGACTCTGATGCCCATGCTAGACTTTGGTATCCTTTTACATAGTGAGCTTGAGACTAACATGAACTGAGTTTTACTCAAGGAGGATGATGAAGATTTCTGAGACAGACTGCTAAATTGTCTGCATTATGCTGTGCTTTTCAGAACTGAAAAGATAATTCATGATCCCCTGTTTTGAGCTGCATCCATCTTCTTTCCATTTGGTTAATTGCCCATTGGCCTGGCTAGATACCTGACCATACACACATAAATTGGGATGCAGATATTCCTGCCTAAATGACTTGAAAACTGGATCTTAAATAGTATTGAAATTAATAGTTGAGATGAAGCATAGTTACTATTTTACACAGCTTCTGTTCCAAGCTAAGATGATGCTTTACTGATTCATATAGGAATGTTTTATGTTACATTCTTTAGAAAAATATTTATATTTTTCAGAATCATAATATGACATATTCACAACCAACTTAACATACAAGCTGTGTGTTAGATCCCCTTGCTGAAGCCAGTGTATAAACAGAAAGAGAAACAGATTTTGTTTTAGGATCAATTATGGGAGAGTGGGCACTTGAAAAGAAATGTGGGCAGAAAAGCTTTATTGAGTAGTAGAAAACTAAAGCCATATCACTAAAGATGGTACAGCACATTTCCTATTACTTTATGAACATACTGCAGCACCATAAAAAAATTAAAGCTATAATTTAAAAGAAAGAAGACTGCATTGCATAGAAGAATATGATAAAGAAAGAAAACCTGGCTTTGACTGGGATGAATTATGCTTCTCAAACACACTATGATTATTTGAAATGGTAAACAAAGCAAAGGATAAAGAAGCAGCAATGAAAGTGATATACTTAGGACTTTTGAAAGCCTTTTGATAAAGTTCCTCACAAGAGACTATTAAGGAAATTTAGTAACCACAGGGTAAGAGGTAAATTCTTGTCAGTGATTAAAAGCTGGTTAATAGGCAGGAAGCAAGGAGGAGGAATAAATAGCCCATTCTCAGCATGGGAAAGATTGATAGTGAGATACCCTAGGGACCAGAGGCAACGCCGATATTGCTTAATATATTTAATTACGATGAGAAAAGGGCCCAAACAAAATGTGCAGTTCTGGATATTTTTGAACACACAAAGGTTTGAAATCGAGATCTGGCACTCAAAATGTGAGCTCTGACGCCTTTCAACAAAGTGGTCAGAGGTAAACAGGGAGGAACATCACAGAAGCACAGAAGAAACTTAATGTACCTGGTCCAGAAAATGCATCATAACATGAAACACACTATCCAAAAAGTCTGTATTTCAGCAGTAGCTGATGTCATTTAAATATACAAGGTAAACTGCTTTAATCATTCAGGATGATACTGACTAGATACAAGTTCTTCAAATTACTGCCCTTCTTGACCTAAGCATTCAGATGAAGTTCAGGACCCTGTCAGAAGAACTTTCTGTTCCCCTTCTCTGATGGAATCCATAAAATGCTTCTTTCTTCAATGGAATGTGCAAAATCCTGCTCCTGTCAGCCCAGGGAACAGGTTTCTTAAACCCTCTGTCCCTCGGTTTGTAGAGCAGCAATCCTCTCAAACTCTTGTTCATCTGTCTATTTGTTTTAGGGCCAAGCTAAGAGCATGCTGGGGAGGGGGCTGGATCTGCATTTCCTTCAGGGTTTTTTGCGAGGAGACAACTGTTGCATTTTTCCTGTCTTTTCACCAGTCTCATTTTCTTGTCACTTCTTTGCAGACAAAAACTTTCCCAAAACACCACCAGTCAATTGAGTGACTGCAGATTCCTTCTGCTTTTTGGGTTTGGTACTGGAGAAAATTGTAATGTCTAATACAGCACAGTATAAAGAAGTATTAGGGTAATAAAAAACAGGTTAACAGTAACTTTGTAAATATTTTGTCTGTGTATTTTAAATTAAATTAAATCTTTGGTGTGAAAGGCAAGGGGCAGAACTCAGTGGTCTTGACAGATTCCTCGGCTCCATGTTCTTGCTGCATTTACACACCTGACAGCAAATCTATGGATACTGTCTTCTCTGTCTTTGTGAATTACTGTAACTCCTGTATGGAACTTCTACGACAGTTTAAATTACAGAGTGTATATATAAACAGTCTATATTTTGCATATTCTGGACCAACAAGGAGAGTTAAATTCTATAATACATTATTAAGAACAGATTGTCTCTCTGGTGATAGATCTGAGAGGAGATGCAATATGTAGCACAGGTGAATATATGAGATTAGTGACTGTATAACGGGTCTCACTTAGCATGGATTTATTGCAGAATCCTACCACTGTATGCTGCCTACTGGAACTTATTGTATCCTCATATATAATATTTCAGAGAAAAATGAAAAGAATGGGGGAAATCTAATTCTTCACAGCTCAAGAGGGCTCACTGGCATTAGGAATTTAATTTGGCTGGATCACTGGGAGGAAGAAGGGAAAGCTGCAGGGCAGTACTGGGAAGTGGAAGGAAAAAAAGAAATAAGAGTCCCTTACCCTGGGCAGTTCACAGCTCAGACGTTGGAGGGGCTGTGTGTGCCAGTATCTAGAAGCAGCAGAGAGTGAGAGCAGATTAAAGTAGATGAATAGGCTATTCATTTCTTTACTTATCTTTTTTTTTTTCAACCACAGCTGAGAAAAGGATGATTAAGAAAAAACAAGACCTGCACCCATAGCCATGGAGATCTATCTAGAAAAGCTACTAAAAACTATTTGCTGTTATATGATTGAGTTTTTAATAAAGTATTCTACAAAAATGAAGACCCGTGCCAAGTTTAGGAATGCAAGTAAAATTTGCAAAGAATTCTGGTGTTCTTGAGGCGACAGTGACTGGATATGCTATATTGCCCATAGCAGAAATTACATTTACATTTGCCTGTGCTCAACTGCATTGGTAAATATGACTTTTTTTCTTCCTAATACAAACTAAAATTGAGCAAGGAAGAGAAAAAGAGTAACAAAGTATTCCTTTGGAGTCTAGATTGCTGCTCTACAAAAGCAGTTAACAAGCACATGTTAATTAACAGACAACACTACAAACTAAAATTGATGAACAAAGGACTGAAATATCTGCGAAAGGGATCCTGTTCAACACTGGGTGTGGTCTTTCATAGAAAATTAAGTGTAAGGAGTCACCTACAGTCACGTAATTATTGCAATACTCTTTAGGACCAACTTGCAAACTTAATGATCACATAATTACCCTACCCTGTGCATAATGGAGATTTCTTGGTCAGAAAATCAATCACCTGAAAATTTCAGAAAAATATTTACTTACTTGGAGGTGAAAAAATAAGTTGTTATTGCTTTTTATAAATTCCCATTACATCTACAGGAATAACATAGAGAACAACGTTTGGGATGGCATTTGTTCTTTGTACTCTTCTCCTTCCTTCATGGGCCACTGGGAAGCAGAGCATTGTTTCAAAGGTCCTGTTAGCACATGCCCTGATGCATCAAGCCCATTGATCACATTCTGGGTTTCCAACTGCAAAAACCAGGAAGGACAAGATGCACAGGTCAAAGATGCTCATCTCATCTGCAGCATTCAGGTTTGTAACTTCACACTGCAGCATATCTCTGCACTAGTATTCATGCCAGTGAATACTAAAGCTGTGTACCTGCAGCAGCACAACATTCCTTTTGAGCTAAGAAAGTCCCCATGTCCGAGCTTATTCTCCACTTATTCCTCATCTTATTGGGCACTCTGCACTGCCATCCTCCACTGAGGCCTTGCTGTCTAACGTTGTGCTGTGGCAAGGAAATATGCAGCTAGCAACAGACACCAATGCCCTTAGCTGAGATGAAAAGCTGGGGGAGGGGGTGGGGAGGAGGGGAGAAGATTCACAGCACATAGTCTATTAATAAAACTTTTGCATTTGTTTGACACTATATTGAGAAACAATCAACTGTCAGTTCTTGTTTTGGTACACAAATGTAGGTAGTTCAGTGCAAACTAAATTGGTAATTTAAATCAGTTAAGTAATTTTTTGAGTAGGGAGAATGTTACATCATAAATAAAAGAGCTACTTTACTTCAAAAGTACATTACAATTAACTATAATAGTCTCATTTTATGAAATGCATCTTGAGACAAAGCACTAAGCTTCGTGTGCCATCATAGTTAAGTCTGCAGGGAAATGACATACAAGCTTTCAACACCTTAAGAAAAACTAATTACACAAAATATAACATACCAAATGGTCAAGCATAAGGAGTAGAACCAGCAGTATTGATGAGCTGCTATATAGCAAAATTCTCCCATTACCTCTTTGTTCAACTGACTATACTATGTAATTATAACAAGCTCTCTTGAATGTCATTGTTGCATGTAGAGCTGCCTAAGGTCTCTAACTAATTGCAAGTCACTCACCTGGATCTCATGTACAGATGACATCACTTCTAAGTGAAGATTGGGGTAAAGACATGGAGTCATGCTCTTTTCCTACATTTCTAATATTGCAGTGGATTTTAAATTACTACTTAGATCAAATGATGTTTTCACCTATTATTAAGGATTTAATGGAACCTCTTCTCTCTGTTGATTACACTTGAGGTAAGATGCTGGAGATTCTTAGCAGAAGGTGTGGTATTCAACAGCTCTCCATCATTAATGATTTGTTAGTGAAAATCTTAACAGCACTTTTTTTTTGTGTGTAGTTCAATGTTCTCTGCTTAGGTTTGAAACTCAGACATTGCTTAGAAAAATATTTGTTCATTTTAAGTCTCAGTTATCTTTTCAAACAGTAATTGTTTTCCCTTCACCTCCTCCTTTCTTTGCAAATTGTGCATCAGCTGAGAAAACTGTGTGGGAATAATCTATATAGGTTATCCTTTTGATGGGTCAGGATCCACAGTACACAATTATACAGAAAGTTTTAGAACCTCTTGATTTGCATCTTAGAATTTTAGTAAGTAAATGTTATGCCTTCAAATGCACAGGAATACATACTTCCATTTCTGGTCCTATGGGAGAAGTCTTCAAAGGAAGATTTTACAGGACTTTATTCTGCACAACCATTGTCCACCATCAGCTACTATCTCCTGCACAGGACCAACTGGTAGTACAGTGTTCCATAATAACAGTTATTATCAGGTGTTTTCTTGGACAATAAAGAGAGGAGGCTGCAAAAACACTCAAAGCTTGGTTTTAGTTTCTATTCATACTCATTTACAAAAAAAAAAAAAAAGAAGATTAAAAATAGCAGCACATCCCAAACTGTAAGAAATCTGCCAGTGCCCACATCCTCTCTTGCTCAGAGGCCAGGTCCAGCGGCTAAACACCTTAGTATGTCACACACTAACCTAAGACAGAAGTATTTTTGTAGGGCTATACTTCTCCACCTCACTTGAAATCTGAAAGGTGATGGGGAAGAACATATCTTATGCTGACCAAGAAAGGGGAACTGCTAGGAGCCCTGCAGATGAGACTCCCCTTAGCTCCTGACAGCACGCACAGCTCTATAAATTTTTGTAATCTGGGCAGAAACTCCTACAGCTTTGCCTGGGACAGGGAGCTAAACAAAGGTTATAAGGAAAATAAAAGCCTCTAAAAAAAGGTTATTTTTTTAGGAGAAAATGTAAATCTAGTGTTAGTGTTCCTCATATGATTGATTGCTATTTTGTGTCTTTAGGATAACACAAGTCCATTTTGTTGTTCTACTTGATGGCACTTTTTGTTCCATGTATGGTTGAGCATAGAATAAACAGGCTCATAACTGTCAGCACATAAATTACTGCCAATGTTGCCTTGGGGTCACATTAACATATATACCTATTTTTTCTTCTTTTTTTTTTAATTAATAGATTTTCTTACATGTATACATTTAGCATTTTCTTGTTTAGCTGACATGGTCTCCTTTTGGGGTTTCCCCTGTGGATGTGGGAGAAAGAGATTGATGAATTATAATTTGATGAAGGTAGTTACAGCAGCAGAAACTGAGAAATGGAATATTTGCAAAATGCCAGAGGTGAAGGAAAAGGATACACATGATTAAAGTTGCTATAAAATCAAAGCTGTCAAAGCAACAATAGCAGTAAAAGAGAAATATTCAAGTAATGTTGGCTTCCCCAGAACATCCAGTGGTGCCATGAAGCATATTATTTAGGCAAGTCTGTTAGGAGTACAGGAAGTTTGTACTGGTTATTTTTCTCACTGACTACAAGAAACATATGTTGAACTATAAACATTGTTTGCTCCAGGAATTTCATCCAGGACAACTGGGGATCGCAATTTCCTAATAGCATTCACAGTGCAAACATTTACAGCAGCCGAGATGAGGGCTGACTGAATGGAAGAAAGTTAAAAAACATGGAGACCAGACCTACAGAAATAAAATGCAGTAGAAGAATCAGAGAGAAACTGGTTTAATAAAGGACTGAAGTAAGCAGGGTGTAAGGGCTGACTTTAATATAAAATATACATAATTGCAGTCAAACTAGTACAGTCAGACTTTAGATGTATAGATAGCTGAGTCACCAGCCCCTCAAGGAAGAAGCAGCAAATAGAAACCAACTTGGTTTTTAAATATAATCTAGATTTTTTAAATTATTTTTTGTAACTTTGTTTCCAAATTTGCTGACAAGAAATTAACGTTTTCCTAGAAGTAGTTTGTTTTCTTTAAGATTAGGGAAAATTGGGCCATGTCTCCAAAACACACTATTTTTTTAGAGTAAAAAAACCAACCCACAAGCCCTAAATGAAGCTTCTGCATGCAGCCAAAGCCCAATGGGCAACTTAAAGACTGGAGAATCTCAGGAGGTACACATATTGCCACATGCCACCTAGCATCCCTCTGGCAGAAGGTGGGTAGGCAATGGGGAGACAGTTCCTATACAGGATAAACTCATGCTGTTCCTTTTTTCTGTCTGCTATGAATAGCTATTGAGAAAGAACTGAAATACATATATATTCCCTTCAGAAAAAAACTAAAGGGAATGATGACTGCAAGAGAAAGCAAAGAAAAACGTTAGAAACGGAACAATTAAATATGAGTGATAGAAAAGAAAGCACATTGAAAATTGCTTTTTTAGAGTAACTTAAAGGTGTCAACATGAAGCAGGGGCTACAGAAGAATAAACCAGATGTGTTTTCCAGAAGAAAGCTGCTGAGTGATTCTTCCCCATTTGTAATGCATATCCAGCAGCTTTATCTATTAGGCCAGGGTAACAACACTTTACTTACATGAAAACCTCAAAAGGTGGAGGACAAGGTTGTCATGAAATCATGAACAGATTTGGTGTCTGGTGTCACATTTACTGTTGAAAGATCCATGCCTTATTGCTCTTCTGTGCCAGTCCAGACTTATGACACTGCTAAAGTTAATACTGTTGCCAATGGTTTGCAAGAAAATTGTGAGAAAACTTACCAAAAAATTCCGTAGAACCAGATTTTGCAAGATTCCAGCTTTTGTAATAAGCCTGGAACTTGGACCAGGTTTATTCAAAGAATGTTTCTGGTATCTCATGTCAAGTGTTGATCTTGCACTTTTTTCAGTGAAACAGGTAACGTATTTATTTATTTCTTTATTTTTATGGATGGACTGAGGAATGGGTTTAGTTAAAAAACAAAACCACAGCAGAAAACCAATCACTGTACTCAGAACCACACTAACAAAGAACTCTTACCAAAAAATACAAACCACATATTTCTCTCCTCAGTACAGTTTTCTAAAAGATGGTTACCAAGTACCAGTGACACGTTTAGACATAGGCTTTAATGGTTTTCAGTCTACCTTTTCTCTCCATCCAACAGTGAATTAAAGGATTTTGGTTTAGCCCTGGAATCAACAGAAATATTCCAGTCACATTACCAGGTTAGTGGCTTACCTGTTCCCCC
>VXBZ01005654.1:435425-580086 GCA_013399135.1 Heliornis fulica | reverse complement strand
AAATTGTACCAATGTGTTTGTTTCCATAGTGACAGCATGATGTTACGGAGGATGGAGGTCTCCCTGCTTCAAGGAGAGAGTTGGGCTGAAATGAAGAAAGCCTTTAGCTAATGACAGCAAAGGGCCTTCAGGGAATGATCAGGTACTAGAACTTCTCCACGAGCAAGTGTTTTGCTTTTTAATGTTGTCCTGCCATGAAGCTGAGATTTCAAATCTATGCAGAAATAAAGACTCCAGATGGGAGTTCGGGCAAAATTATAAGGGTTCATTTTTCAGTTTATCTAAATGGAAAAATAAAAGTTGCCAAGTATTAAGTTTTTCATGAAGACTTTATGTACATCTAAATTTAATTAAGCAAGTCTTTTTTTTTTTGTTTTGTATTAAACCAAGTTTTTTATGAACACAGTAAAGTAACATTCCTAAACACAATGTACCAGCACTTTTGATATATGCTAGACTATTTATGTCCCCATCTGTTCAAAAGATACTGTCTGATCCTTTATTCCTTCAAATTCTTTATTGTCTCCTCATTAGGTATCCTTGACACCACTAGCTGAATTTGGACACTGAAATATTTCTCATATTTTAATGCAGTCTTCATGTAATCTGGTTTTTGCTTTTATTTTCCCTGAAGGCTTTAGCAAACACAGTGGCCATCTCGCTAAAAGCAAGATCTGGTACAAGCAAACAAGCTTCAAAAAATATCTGAAAACAACAACAAAAATGCTTATTGCTTATCTCTTGTGTTCAAACTCCTTGAAACCTTATTCAGTAGAGTTTAGTGATTTGAATCAGAAATTAAATATAAACTGTTCCAACAAACTGAATTTAAAAAGACAATACTTAAGCAAAATCAAAGTAAAAGGTTCTTGGTTCCATCCAGTCACCAAATCTGATTTCATACTTCCGATATGTAGTCCAGGCAGCTAGTTAAAGGATAAGCTTACAGTAGCAAACTTGCTAGGCTCTAGAGAGAACGGATACAACTATGCACAACTAAAATAAATAAATAAATAAAATCTTTGGAATAAAAAAATTCACCTGAATTTGTATTTACAAACACAAAGCTCTTTCCAATTTACTGCAATATAAAGGCTGTGAGTAAATCTCTGTATATTACAAGTCCCCCAACCTCATTTCTGGTGACCAAAACCAAAACTATAGATTCTTGTTCTAGAAGAATCTTCTGGTTTTTGTTTGGTTTTTTTTTTTTTTAATTTACTCAAATCCAGCACATCAAAGGGCGAGAGCGAGGCACAAGATAATGCCCAGCAATGCAATTCTCCAAACATTCTACCTGTGTACAAAGGTGAAAACTGAAACCAGAAAATATTCTAGAATCCACCAGAGACACTGAGCTCCTGCTCTCACTACACAAAAATTCTCTCCTGTGTTTTCCATATGGTATTATCTGTTACAGCCAAGGATAATTTTTACACAGAAAAAAAAGTATATACCCTTATGTATTTGCAGGCACTTGTATCTCCAAAAATATAACAAGGGACATGGGCTGTGGTGGAATTATGCCATAAAATACTAATTCCTGGTACCATAAAATTTACAACATCCATTCTATATCAAGACAAAAGGGACACTTCAAAACTAAGCTTGTAAATTATGCTCTGGATTACATAACAATGTACAAAATTGGAAAGCTACCTCACAACTCTAACATAACACAGTGCTTTAAGTACGACAAAAAAAGTAACTTCAAAGACCCAAATCATACTTTGAATAGTTATTCCATGAAATTGAAGTATGTGTTTTAAAGTGGGTTTTAATGATTCTGATGTAAAATATCATTGTCTCAGTTACTGAATGTTTACATGTGCAAAGAAAGGTAACTTCGTAGTCTTTCTGGACTCCAGATTCTATTAAATTCTAAACTCCATTTTAATCTTTCCAAGCAGAATATTCATTTTTTAAAGGGAATAATCTTAGGATGAAAAGTCTGTAAATGGAAATGAATTCAAAACACATGACACTGGTTTCTCCTATATTCAGCAGTTTTACAATATCTTTAGGTCACTGTGAATTTGATTTAATCCATTTGAAAAAACAAGCTTTGAAATATATGTACAGTGTTACTTCTGTAGATCTTGGTATTACTGTACTGCACAGTACTAAGGCTGTTACTGGAAAAAAAAAAAAAAGAAAAAGATTGCAGCATGAAAACAGTCTCCTTCTACCAACTCTCCTTCACCAGAAGCTCTTTATTGAAGAAAGACAGTCCAAGCATTTAACTATAGTTCTATTTGTTCCAATGACTCTGCCTAAAATCTGGGACGCAGTTGCAATTATTACCCCAAGCTAATACTGTAAACTGGGCTTTTTCACTTAAATCAAAAGCTTTGTAAGTTTTCTTCAGGCATTCTGAGTTTGCTTGCATAGAATCATAGAATTTTTCAGTGAGAAAATACCTTTAAGATTTCAAGTCCAACCCTAGCACTGCCAAGGCCACCACTGGAACACGTCCTTAAGTACCACATCTACGTGTTTTTTTAAATACCTCCAGCAGTGGTGACTTCACCACTTCCCTTTTGCAGCCTATTCCAGCTCTTGACCTACCTCACTAAAACCTCCTTTTGAGTATTTTAGAGAGCATTATGGTGTCACGCCCCTCAGCCTCCTTTTCTCCAGACTAAACAACCCCAGTTCCCTCAGCCACTCCTCATAAAACTTGTGCTTTAGATGTTTCACCAGATTCCTTGCTCTTCTTCAGACATGCTCCACCACCTCAACATCTTTATTGTAGTGAAGGCCCCAAAACTGAACACATTATCCAGGTGCAGTCAGATTCCCATAACAGAAGTCAAACACTTTTTAATAAATAGACCAGTTGGTATCAACTTCCACCTGATACATGGGAAATACAGTTTCAACATCTACCTCCACCTAAACAGAGATCAGCCTATGTTTCTGAAGCACAGGCTTGCATAATCACATACTGGGCCAAAGCAGAAGAAGATTAGGTTTGAACTTGAGTCTTTTGTAACTGAAAAAGGAGACATTTGGAGCTATCCCTTCCCCCTGCCTTCTCTTTGACTTTGTATACAGTATTTAGTGACTGAGACAACAAGATGCTAAAATAATAATGACCGATCTTCTGAAAAGCTGTAATGATGATCCTGTCCCCTATCTCTGGAATGTTGAACTAATTCACAAAAGAAGAAAAAAGTTTCAGTATTAGAGGGTTGGTAATATACTTAAACCTTCTTAGTGTATGAGCTCTAATCCCCTCAGGTGTGTGTGTATAATACATATGCATATATACATGCACACATATATATGTAAGGATCGATCTTTGGTTTTCCACACCTTGACCAAGCATGTACTTCTGAACCACTCAGTGAAAATGCAAGAGCAAACTGATAATCCTCATGGATAATTTTTATTCAGATAATTCCAAACAGATGTTGCTGCAAACAGGCAATGCTTGAAGTTCTCCATAACTGATCCATCGAAAAGCTAGGAAGGAGTCAGATGAAGCTGATCCAATGCTTCCCTGACTGTCAGGATTAGCTTTCTAGCCCTTTGAACCTTGGAGCAGAAAAACCAGATCTGTAATGCAGACCAGAATCTGACTCTAAGCTTTCATGTTTTCATCAGCAGAAAATATGATTAATATAGTTTTGAATAAGCATAATGAACTTCGTAGGCCTGGTAGACATTCAAAGTTAGGGCAAGGGGTTGAATGCAATGCTACGCATTTCTGTCGAGTGTCTAGATTCACGCAACAGAGGTCTCCACACAAGTTTAAATGCTGACAGATAAGATGGAATGCTTTCATGTATTTAATGTCTCTCCTGCCCAGCTAATTTAGAATTGTAGTGCCACAGTTTAACATGCTTGTAAAGAAAACTACCTTATAAAAAATTTAAAATCAGCTTTAGTTTTAAAAATGCAGGAAGAAAGAAATGTTAAATAAACATAAACCAGTGATATCTAAAGTATTTCAAAGTTCTAACAGTCTTGGTGTTTTTTTCCCCTCTTCCTGTCTATTCTCAGCATTTGTAACAGAACTTGTTTGAAATGCAATTAATGAGAGGTTTGAAAAGAAAGCTTGACAATTCTGTTCAATAAAAATATTTATTGTTATTTTACTGGTCTGAGAATGTCATGATTTTTCCTTTGGGGCTCAGAATTGCACTTTAATACCTTGATAGATCATAACTGTTAGGTTATTATAAAATGTTGACAGATAAGGCTGTGATTTGTGAAAGCTCCATATGAATTTTACCTTTAATTTCTGTTAACATTTGACAGAGCTTCATGACATTAGAACCACAAAGTTCATTGAAATTCAGCAGTAGCTGAGTATCTTGCATACGGTTCTCATTTACAGATAACACTTGTACATCTCCTGACACAAAGATTCAAAATGAATCTCGTCAAAAGCTGTAAGAAATACACAGTGTTTTATTTCACAATAAAACTGAATGCATCAAAGGGCCTCTGTGTTGGTAAATTACTCCAGTTGGGCACAGGGAGGATTTTTAATTGGTTTGCATCTTTCCTGTTCTGACAATGTTATATCAAACACATCAAAAAGTAAATAAATGACTGAGGTTGCCCCCAAGGTGGCATGTCAGCAGCAGTGTTCCCAAAAATTATTACCAAAATCATGAACGGTTCATACAGACTAACGGCTTCTGGAATTTTTCGTTTATTTGTGTAATAAAGTATGGACAAGCTTTATGAGTCATGAATCAATATTTAATGAAGTCTAGCTTTCGTAACTGACATATTTACTTATTAATATAAGCTATTTGAATAAAAAGATATGAATACTAATAAAATAAATAACAAGCAATAAATAATAAGCACACAACAAACTTACTAATACAAATATCATAATTTTGGTTTTCTCCAAATTTTGTGCATTAGTCCTACATTACTGACTAGGGTGAAATATTATTCAAAACTACTTTGATATCAGTGATTCATGAAAGTTGGAGAGGTAGCCCGAGAAGAAATTATGAGCAGTTTTTGAAACCTGCATCATATCATCGTGCTTCTTCACTGGTCCCTCAGAGGGAAAGCAACACATTGGGGAGCACAACACTCCCCAACAACAAATCAGCTGTAGAAACTAGAAGTCATGCAGCTGAAGCCTAGAAATTTAGAGACCTTCCCTGAAGAGTCTGCAATACAAAGTGGATAATCCAGATGTCTTTCTGAACATACTAGAAAGAGCATTTCCATATTCTGGCTCAAGTGCTATTGCAGAGGTTACGGCTGCTCTATTTTTCTCCAGTAAATAACCCAAGGTCTAACTTACCAAATATTTTTTTGTGAAACCCTTGAGATACTTCTCCAGGATGAGTATAGAAAATGTCTAATAAGAATCTAATTTTCTTCATCTCCATAGACCCTGTTGACCTTAAGCTACCATTGATTTCAATAGAACATGCAGACTAACGGCAGGTTCATAATTTCATATAATAGCTGCATCATTTTTACTACTTTATTTCTAGTTAATTATCACCTTAACAGAACTGGAAGCGAGAACACCATTTTCACCTTTCTAGGTGGGATGAAGTTAATCCAACTCCATAACCTGCTTCATATTTGAAAGTATCAGACAGCTGGTATTCAGATCACAGCAGAAGGTATTTAGTGGAAACAACTGTCAGATTTGATTTATTTAGAATTATTCAGATTTACAACCAAAGGCTTTTAACTGATGTGTGAATTCTAGAGAGACATTTAAATGCCTTTCTGCTATTTTGATTCTTTGCTATAAATTTTTGCCTTTGACAAACATATAGAAATTCATTATCTTTTATCATGGTGGCCAGGGTCCTTTCAGTTTTGGTGAGATATATGCAACTTGGGCTGTGCATTTATTTAAACTAGTTATTTGAAACATTTCTTCCACAGTCCAGACTTTACTAAGGAGTTCCAATGCACTTCTAATGTTTTTTTTTACATCTTCACAAACATTCATATAAGACAGCAGGTAGCTAGGTATATTTTAGTGAGAAATATACAGGATCATTAAACCAAGTACTGAATGTGGATTTTCAAATGTCAACAGTGTGAATCTCTTCCCCCTTCCTAAATTAATAATTTTATTGGCTACTTTTATATCTGCAAGTATCCTGTGCTGGGACAGGAACTAATTATAGCTAATGAAATGTAGCTAATGCATTACAAATGGAATTGAATAGCTTGACAGATGGACCAAGATTTCAATTTTTTTGGATGCTGATCTGACTTGATCTTCAAAAACCTCCTCAAGTTGTGTTACCAGCACAAAACACAATGTTGTGTAAAACCAGGCATGTTTGTTAAAAGAGCAGCAAAACGGAATGGGTAGCTTCATTCAAATGCTCATCTAACACTATGGCATAAGAAAGGTATTGTGAAAGAGTTTAAATGGAACAATTCTGCAGCAATCTGAATGAATACTCTGAAATAGTTATATTTTCTTTGGCTTTATCCTCAACTATTTCAGATGGAAATGTCGTACTCCTTGATATTTTCCACTGGAATAACAGCATGCCAATGAGAAAAAAACCTCAGATACTTAAGAACATGAGCAACTAGAGGATCCTTCAAATGAGCATCACAGGAATAAGAAGAGAAACACTATTCATTTTTGACAGAGCTGTATGCACAACTCTAAGTGATTCATCTCTAGATAATCTATTTCAGATATAAAACTAGTAAGACCTTTCTTTGAAACATAATCTAGTCAGATAGAGACGAAATCATAAAGGTCAGGATACATTCTGGAATTCAGATACATTCTGAGGTGCCAAACACATTCAACTGGAGAAATTTATCCTTAATGTAATTCACATTCCTGTTCCCTAAACTTTTGTGAGGAGGAATGAAGGGATTTTTTTCTATTTTCTTATGCTACCAGACAGGAAAGCAAGAACAATCTTTAAAGGTCTGTAAATCTAAGAAATTATATCTAAGTGGGATTTAAGACACAATTAGAGAATCAAGAGACTAGGAATACATACATGGCTGAATTAACATCGAACTACCTCTACTCTGGAATCAGATATATCAGAGGCAAGTCATTAGGGCTTAACCAAGTAAGAATATATAACCTTTTATAACATGTCCAATACAGTTTAAATCAGTCATATTCTACATAGATTTTTTTCCCTTTATAAATTATTTTTAAATCTCAATAAAAGAATTAAATTAGGATTCTACCATGCCCTATTCACAGAATATACATATGATGTAAAGTCACTGCAGTAGCAAGGATTCCAGCAACCAGATATATTCTAAAGGTAAATATTCAGGGTATTCTGTTGTTACACCCCTCCATAAATAACGTATTTTCAGGCATTGTGAAAAAGAAGAGTGATTCATGTCAAGCAGCAGTTGGTATCCAGTTATGGCCAGTCACCAACAAAACCTTTAAGTACACAAAAGGATAAAATAGAACTGTACAAACAGAAACAACTTCTGACAGTGATCTATAGCCCCCCTTCAAAAAGGAAATCTTAGTTGAGTGACACATCAGGAATTGTAATAAAAAATTAGAAACTCAATACTATGCTCCCAGGCTACATCAATCTTTGTTTCCAATGACAGTTTCTGATTCTGAGTCAAACTCTCACTACAAAATCTAGGTAAGTTCTTTTGCTCACCAATGTCAGAGAATCAATATTCATGCCATGCATAATTTTCTGAACAGAGGAGCAAAATTACCTAGAATTTTTCCCAACTGTGATCAAAGTGTTAGTCTCACAGAGGCTTTGAAAAAACCTGGATGCTACTTTTACTAGATGACAAAAATGATGATACAAGTTCAGCTGAACAGGATTTAAACATCATCATATATTGTTTTTCATACCATCTCCAGCTTTTATACTCCCTCTCAGCACCTATGAATATAGCACTAGACCAAATGACTCCCTGATAAGATCATGTTCTCTTCTACTTCCACTGGAGGCTGAAAAAACAGGTAGATAATAATTTTTCTCTAATTTAAGTGATAAGATGGTATTGTTTTGCTGTAACATTTCTATTTTCTTACAAGTTGATTATCACCACAATATCCAGACTCTGCCAAGATTCTAAAAATAAATAATGTCTCTCCCTTCTCTAGAGATCAGAAAAAATGAGATGGAAAAGTGTGAGTGTGTTTCTGTGCATGAGAAATTTAATGAGAGAAAGCCAATTCAATGAGCTGAGTTTTGCTGAATGCTGTGAGGTTGAGAGTCATTTTTATTTATTCCTGTGGTAAGTTTCATAAGCTTAGTTCTCTCTGTGCTAGAGAGATTTCTTCTTCTGGTCACAGCCTCATGATTCCAGTGGAATGTAGCTGTCAGAGCTTATAGCAAGGAGTATATTTAAAATACATAGGGCTCTGAATATCAGGGAATAAAACATTCTACAACATATATTCACTAGAGAGGCTGAGTGGAATGTAGAACAGAGAAATGTTTTCAAGTTGCCTGCAATTTCTACCGCTTTGAACTTTCATCATTATTCACAGTTTCTTTTAGAAAGAGGGAATGATAATAAACACATCTGGAGGTCAGAAACCATCATTGCAACATCTGTGTTCAGGCAGCCAAATTATGTACTTGTGGAGTAATATGTCCCAAATATCAACAGGGATTTTGTAGCCATGATCAATCAAAGCTGCAGTAATATTAAGGACCACTGTATAATACACCCATGAAATATATACAGTATAACATATGTTTAAGGATTCCCAAGACAAGAGTAAGATTACCGGGATCACAGATTGAGACATAGGAGGGAGAAAGATTCTCTAGGACCTTGCTTCATCAACACTCAAATCTCCCCATCTCCACCTGGCAGGCAAAAGTGTTTTCCTTCCCTCAGAATTGTCTTCCTTCTTGAGCCCACCTTCTAAATGACACGGCAAGAGGGAGAGTTGTTCTCACTTAGCATAGCCTAGATTCAGGGCTATAAAAGAGTGAGAGGGACAAAGGGACCATACTTATAAGGCACAACCCAATTGCCATCAAATGCCTGACATGGAAATAGAAATTGCTGCATGACCAAAAGTCAAGAAACAAGATCTTTTCCTGAAAACCTGTGGCTTCTGCTTCTTAGTTGTGTGTTCTCTGCTTAACTTGGACCCTAATAGCAACTACTATAAAGCACACTGCCTTTGCTTTGGTGAAAACAGCTACATCAGTCTTTCTGGAGTTCTGAGTTCAGTGGTATCTGAAAGATGCTGTCCTTGAACACTGATATCTTAAGGCAAAAGCTTAAATGTTACTTTTTTGGGGTAGAAAAATCCCAGGTTCTTCGCTGCAATGACCAGTATTTCCAGTGTACTGGAATGCAAGTCATTTTGATGTCTTGATGACTTGGAAATAACCACAGAATAAAATACAAGACGGTGCTCAGGTCTTTATAGTAACAGAACAAACAAGACTCAAACAGTTAAAAATAAATGCCTGATCATCTTGTCCTCCTCTAGTCTTCTCATCAATAATACTTTCATTCATTCTGTTGAGCTCCATCCTCTCATGAATTAACTGTACTTCAAACAAACAGTGTTTCATGTCTTTGCTGTTGGTGTGTTTGGTGGTTTTTTTCATTCAGTCATTTCTGCAGTTTTATACTTTGCTATTCTATAACTTTATTAATCATTGAATATGTTAGGTTGGAAGAGACCTTTAAAGGTCATCTAGTTCATGCCCTCTGTATTAAGCAGGGACATCTTCACCAGATCAGGTTGGTCAGAGCCCCATCAAGCCTGACCTTGAATATCTCCAGGGATGGGGCCTCATGTCTTTTTATTTAAATCTTGAAATGAATTGGTTGAAGTAGAGTTTATGGAAGAGTTGCAGAGAAAACACCAAGACAGCTTTAAGAGGAACACCAAAAGTAGGTCTGAAAAGAAGAAACGCTCATTGGCTGGAAGATTTTACTTTTTAAGCACACAGCTGTGCCTAAGGCCTTTACACATGTACTATGGCCATTCAGCTTCTGTCTTAATTCTGGAGATGCTTAAGCTTCATTGGCTTACTTGCTTCACTGCAATCTTCCCATAGTATTTATAACTGAAAACTGAGTATCAACACAGAACGTTTTAGTCTAGACAAGGTTCAACAGCTTGACAAGGTTGATCCATAAACTAAGCTGCTTAATATCAAACACAGAAACAGAAATCTAAGTAAAGAGGGACCAGAACCCAAGGCTCCACTCCTCCTGGCAAGTGTCCTGATCACTGAACTACACATCTTTGCTTCTCTGCTTGCCAGCTTTCCGCCTAACAGAGCTGCACCAGGAGAGGAATGCAGGCCACTGCTGCAGAGCTGGTTTGGGAGGCAGATTCCCAAGTGGTAGAAATATCTAATAAATCCGTTTCACTAGTAAAAAGGGATTGAAGTACTGGGAAGTCTGTGAAGAAGCTAAGAATTGAGTACAAGCCTGCGTACTAAGTGTTAGACTGTTGGAGAGAAGAGTTCTTCCCCCTGCTTTTATGTGTATTTTAAAAGATAGCAATGCCTGAAACTTGTAAGGGGAGGAGGGATAGGTGTATAGACACATACCTGAGAAGGAAAAAATGTCTCCCTCAGGCCCTGAATGAGCAGTCTTTACTTCAGCATAGGCAAACCCATGATGGCAATTTTGCATCCCATCCTGAGTTTTTTAACTCCCCCATGCACCTGCTGCTGGGAGCCTTACCACTGGGCTTCGACTTCGATTCACATTGGATGCCTAACAACTGAAAGTCAGACAGAAAAACTTGTGCCTCTCAGGGAAGTTACCCTGTACAGTCTGTGCCTCAGCTCTCACTGCAAATTGAGTAACATTGCTCATTGCCAAAATAGGGGCAAGTCTAACTATGGGATGCTTTTACACAAGTAAACTAAAAGATGGCGGCAGAGGTTACAGGTACTTCAAATATACTCACATGTGATTATGATTTGAATTTCAATTAATAGAATCAACCCAAAGGACTGACTGCAGATCTCAACATGGCTGAAGAGCAACAAGCATCAAAATTCAACCGTCATTCTGCAAGTTGTCCCTAATTCCCGAATAGCCAAATGACTACCAGGTTATGGCCTTAACTCACTAGGATTTGAAGCTTCGTTCAGCGTTTTCCGTTTTTTTCCATGCCTGCTTCCTACATTCCAAGTGGTTTGCAAATTTCCACTGGGTTAATGTTGTTATTCTTTTTGGTGAATGTCATCTGTTTGGTAAATATCACCAAATGCCATGTGTTTGATAAATAATGTTAATCGTGTGCCCCAGCTAAATAAAGCGGTCAGACTATTTACATGAGTCTTAAATTGTTTATCACATCTAGGACAGAGGAGCCTTTCTGTGCTACAGCCATGGGGAAAACATACATATGATCAAAAGACAGCTATGTTCATAACCAAAAGCATAAAAATTCTCTATGATACCGACATAACTATAATAACTAGCGATAGATTATAGGTAAGTTTTTCTCAGCAGTCCCAGATTGGAAAATCCAGACTATTAGAAGACTTTAAGAAGTCACTACTTTTGTCACATTCACTGGTAAAAGTCAGATAACAGCTGTAGTGAAGAATTATACTTTTGCTTAATCTGCTTATCATTGGTTAAGCCAAGTCCTCTGTTAGGTACTTGGCCAAGAAAATACAGAAAGATATTCAGGTGTCATTGGATATAATTTTGAAGTTTACACACTTTTTTAGCCTGGCAAGCAAAAATATTTCACCCAGGATATTATGCATGCACAGGGCTGCCAAAAGTATGTTTAAATGTTACAGATCTACAGTGCCATCTGGCCAAGCAGCTTTTCGATATAGTCTAGAGACATAAGAGAGACACACTGCTGGATATCTCATAAGGCACATAAGGGAGCTCTATTTCCAAGGTATCAAAGATCTTATCTAAAATACACCAGACCACTGTCAAAAGTAGCTGTTATCTTTTCCAAGAGAATAAAGGAAACAATGCAGGAAGGAGAAACTTCATAGGCTCTCAAGAATATATTTGCATATGTACTATGGATGTATATGTATGTGTACAGACACGTATATGTATTTGCATCTGTATACAAAGTGCTCCCTGCAAAGCTGTCACTATTCCCGATGATGTTTGTGGCACTAATATTAGAATTAACCGTACAATATAGAACAGGAGACAAATACCAGCTATTCCTTAAACCAGCTCCCAAAACAAAATCAACACAAATCTGCTTAATCTATTTTTCATTCATCTTCATG
This sequence comes from Heliornis fulica, assembly GCA_013399135.1. Lineage (NCBI taxonomy): Eukaryota > Metazoa > Chordata > Aves > Gruiformes > Heliornithidae > Heliornis > Heliornis fulica. The sequence goes on along the minus strand of VXBZ01005654.1, from coordinate 567,901 downwards.
ATGATCTAGATACTTCTATTTGTGCTACCTGTTTTATAGCAGGTACTAGGTACTATTTTACCAGCTTTATAGCTGTGCATCTGAAGTCATTCACTGCCTCTAATTGTCTTCTTTTGCCAGCATTCATAATCACTGCAAAAATATTTTCACAATAAAGAGGAGATAATATGTATTTCAAACTGAGAATGTTTAGGTATTATGCAAGGGAAAACTAGCAACTTTCTGATAAAAGCAAATGCTGCATAACAGCAGAAATTAATACAATTGCTAGAAAATCATGAAGATTTAGTATAATCATTTAATACTAGAATAGAGGGGAAGAAAACCCAAACCTCCACAAAACACCCATCGTCAGCAATGCACTCAGCAAATGCAGCTTTGTTTCCTGATTCCATGAGCTGTCAGCAGACCATGCTTTCACAAAGGCACTCTTGCCAATGAATTTTACAGTTTTTGTTATTTTTAAAATAATTTTATTAAAAGACTTCATTTTATTTAAAGTTTTTAATATGGAGCACAGAAGATCCTAAATGACAAAGACGTAAGTAATGTCATGCCAATTCATAAACAGCACTAGTCTAATTTTTATGATTTTGAATCTTTTTTTAAAAACCATGACGTACTAAGTCTCTGGGAGAGACAAACCTGAGGGAGATTTAGCTGGTAAACAGGATCAGGGATTTTTTAAATCATTATAAACCTAGCCAAAGAGGAAAAAACCCCAAATTTTGTCTGTGTTGTTGCACAAAAATGAGATAAGACTCCTCTAAAATTGACTGGCAAAGGACAGAATCAGTCATCTTAGAATAAGCCGATGAACAACAAATGCATAGGATATAATTTTGGATAGTACAAACAGGTCCCTTCCTAGATCACAGTCCTCTGAAAGCCTGATTTAGGAGCGGGGCGAGGGGTTGGGAAAGCATTAAGAAGTCTGTATTTTTGCTGAACGAGGAATAATGTAATTTATTAAAATAATAAATAGCCATCCATGCATTCTAATTTTCTGTCACCACACAAACTAATTGAGTAGGTGGGCTTGCTATAAACTCAGAGGAAGGCAGTTATCCACTTGTCTGGCTTGCTTAGCTGGGTCTGTGCCAGGGCACAGAAGAATCTGTCATCCAACAGTAAAAGCGAAGTCTATCCTGTGTCACACATCTATAAATAGGCATGTATGTATATGTATGGGCATGTCTCCATGTATTTCATTTTGTGCTGCAAATAAACAAGCACATTTAAAATTCACTCCTGAGCATTTCCAACAATTAATTTCTGGCAATTTTTGAACAACACAAGGGTGGTGGATCGTACAGCTGGTATTCTTTTCAGGAGAATACAAATGGTGTGCATTGCAGTCACTCGTTTCCCATTTTCTTGTTTCAGGCTCACCTGGCTGCTAGTGACTCCCTGCCCACATTACCCCAACACAATTAATGGGCTTCTGATTTTCCGAGCTGCCACCTTAATTGGCAGAAAGGAAGAATATATGCACTCCCCACATATATACGAGGATACATACTTATGTACGTGTGTCGATACAAGAACATAAACCACTAATCCAACACCATTAATCTTCCCCATAAAGTGCTAATCAAACCAACATATAAACCAAACAATTTAGTATTTCTTCTCAGCTATCCTTTCCACAGATGTAGTAAAAGAAACAATTCAATATTGATCTGCAAGCCCTCTCTCCCAGCTGATGAGCGGAAAATTCAGCTGCAACAGCCACTTGGGCCTCTACATTTGATGACTCTTCCTCCAACCTATAACTATTGTATTAGAAGAATCTTGCCTGCAGCTTTTCCTGAGGGGTCAAAAAGAAATTTAGTGTGATTATACTGGGGCAGACACAGTCCCTGAATCTCTTTCACATCAGCCAAGAAGCTTATGGCAGGATCCCTCTCTGCCAGCAAGCAACACCCTTTGTCAGGCCCCATAAAGAAACATTAATCTAACATAAAAAAACCCTTCTTTCCTGTCAGGATTAATAAGAAATGAAGCTGAAGTATTCTGTTGACAAGGATGAAAAGGCAATATTTAAATTAGAGCAAAACCTAGTATACACTGTATGCAATTTGATTAAACAGAAATCTAAGTGATCAGTGTTAACAAGGGTCCACTTTGATAAACAGAGAAACGTTAAACAAACTCTTCCCAATTAAAAATGCGGCCAGACTGCCTGCTGCTGCGTTCAGTGAAATGAGGGTGGCCTTCACTGAGACGGTTGCAGCAGCAGCTGGCAGCCATCCAGCGCAGTGCAAGAGAGACACATCTCTCCTTGCTCAGGTACTTATCAGCACCTCCAGCAGCGAGGCCGGCACCGCAGAGCCCCAACAAGCAGATCCCCACCGCACCCTGCGACAAGATAGCTGGTGGCTACTCACTGTGTCTAAATTACAAATTCTCTTGCATGAAACAGAGCCTGCCCGATGCCAGAAAACAGACAAAGCCTATGCAAAGAGTCAGCCCTCAGAAGGGATAAAGCAGCTCCTAGAGGAGAAACAGTGATTAAATAAAGTCCAACAAATGATGCCAATAAACAAGTTTTCAATTACCAAAGGACACCCAGGCAGCCAAAAAGAGGCTGCTAAAAGCTGTAATCACACCACTCTACAGTACCCACTTCAAAAAGTACAGAAACATATAATATATTTTGGCTGGAAAAGAACACGTAGAACAGACTATTTAAGAAAATTGCAACCTGCTACAAAAACAAGTTTGAGTGCCGTCTATTTAAGAGAGTGGGGCTACATTTCAGATCCCATTTCTTACTTCAGGTGAATTATATCTCTGAATCACACAGCAGTTATCTGCCTGCATCTGTTTTTCCTTGACACCATTATATCCTCCTGTCCTTGACCCCAGCTGAGACTGACAAGCTCTGGGGACTGCTAATGGGGCTAAACTTTCCATGAATATTTGCTTGTATTTATAAATGAATTTACTTAAGCCACATTAATGTCATCTGTGTATTTGCTTTCTGTAAAAAAAAAAACAAAAACTTGCTCATTTGGGTTTTGCTGGCATGAATGTTTACTAAAGTAAATTCCAAAGATGTAGCCAGAGGTATTAGGATCAGAAAGAGGCTTTTAAAATGTATTGAAGTGTGTCATCGCATTTATATTTGCACAAGGCAAATGATTCTCACTCAGCCAGCCAAGGAAGTGAAAGAAAATTTGGAGGTTTTCTGACCAATCATAATTAACAAATACAGCACAAGGAATAAGCACTGGAAAGAGAAAGCTGTTGGTAACCAATCAAAACCGTTTCATCTGCTACCAAATAGTCTTCAAATACTTCTGCAGACTAGATAGATTCAAGGATGCAATACGGTCCCAGCTGACTATATACAGAGAAGCCTATACTTATCAGAAACAGAGTTTTTGGGCAAACTGTTCACTGAGCTGAACTAACTGAACAGGGTGTTTCACCATTACGTCATTTGTGTGCACTCCAGCCTCTAGTGGGAGAGCAAACAAGAACTTCATGGCACAAAGTGGCTGATCAATGGGCTTGTCAGATACAGTCAATACCCTGATAACACTTCTTTGCATCACAGTGGTACCTTTTATCATTTATGCTCCCAGTAAAGATTATAGACTGCTTTGCCACTGATGCTGCCCAGGATTTTAGGTGTTCAATATATCCTCTCTCCCATTTAACTTCAGGCCTTCTTTTGACTGTATTATAGTCAGTAATAGGTTCCTACGTTTTGGTAACAGTAATAGCACTGCTACTGATTAAACACAATGCACTATCATCTCTGGGTATAAATCATGGTCCTGCCATAGGAGGAATCACAGCTCTGACCATTTATACTTTACTACCTACTTTAACTTTTCAAAAAGTTAAGCAGTGAGGCTTTTGGAGGCCACCCGATTGCAGCAGATGGACTAACGTTGATACACAATGAGTTAACACAAATATGCTCCCCTCTCAGCAAACCTCTCCACAGAGGACTTTAGTCATAGCTATATAGTTAGAGCAACTTCAGCATGCCTCATCCTTGGCACTAAGGACAGGAGGCCTAATGCCTGAACAGTCTTAAAAAGAAATAAATATATTTTTCTTGGTTTAATAAGAGTTGAGTAATTCAGGTGTAAGTCCTAACACCAACAAAAAAGTCCTATCAGAATTTAGATTGAGTTGTTCCTCTAGCTGTGGATTGTCTTTAAATTTTTTTCTTTTTTTTTTTTTTTTAACAGATACAAAAACTATGACCCTATGGACATGAATAGACATAAGGTTTAGGTTTTCCCAACAATAAATATTTTGCACAAAGGTTTTATCCTTCATTTGAAAATAATCAGCTGGAATAAGTGACATCAAAATTGATGTAAATCATTGAATGGTCTTTGGTCTCCTGTTCCCTTTGCCTACCAATGTCAAATTAGGACATTTCACTAACTGTTCACTGGCTGCCTCAGTCCCCCTATTCACTGCAATATTAATACACATTGCTGTGCTTTATGAAACTAGAAATAGTGGCTTGAGAAAAATGGTGTTTTTCCATACTAGGTCGCTACAAACCTACAGCTGATAATATTTTGATAGTGTTTAATCTGCTTTACTTATTCTTCATGAAATATTCCTTTTCTTTCTCCATACATACAACCCTCTTACTGTCTTTCAAGTCACCATAATTGGCCCTAACAGAAAAAATCCCAGTGCTGTTACTCCCGAATGCCCCCAAACACAATCTAATAGATGTGCTCTCTACCTCTCTAATAGGACTTTTAAAACAGCCTCCTAGGATTGGAGCTCACAGCCCAGAAGGGATTTAATGGTTTTGATAGGCAAATCTGTATTTGCACATATACTGTGCAACACCAAAGTTCCTAAAGTTTGGTGTTGCCGGAAACCATCACAATTTTTACCTGACCTATGTTTCCTGGCTACGTTGTCTTCACAGAACCAGGTCCCTTGGAAGACCAAATCTGAATGTGGATCTGAACACAGAGCAGGAGGGACTCTGAACAACTAACTTTATTAATTAAAGTACTATGCAATCCTTAAATTATTTTGCTTTTAATTCCATGTACGCACAACACCAGACTAACTATAAATTACATTTTATTTGGTTTGCTCTTTTAGTAATTTGTCATACTGGAAGAAAAAAAGTGCATGTCAGCTCAATAAATTAAAATCAAATGTGGTTTAATAATTTTCACTTTATCCAAGACCATTAGCATGGCACAATTACATAAATCCTAGGAGCTAGGAGAGACTGTGAGGTAGAGCTGCCATTCCTGCTGCTGAGTGGCAAGTGGGGAACTGCTGGGAAACAGATACCAGTAGCCTCTGCTCCACCTTGGCCCTCCCCACAACCACAGCAGCAGCACCTTTCCTTGACTTGACGGAACAGGAGTTTTTTTCTGATGCTCCCACCCATCTGACCATGTCCTGTCCTAGGCAAATATCTGTCTGGAATAGTTTCTGCCTTTAGTAGTCTCAGAAAATGAAACTACCCTCTTGCTGTAAATTAGCAACCTCTCCCAGACTCCCATTAAAGGCAGCCAGGGCATCAGACTGAAAACGTAAAGCCCTGTGGAAATCAGACACACCAGGTTTTCAAACTTTTTTTTTTCCCAGCATCATAGTTATGTAAAGCATTGAAACTTGCTTTGAGTGTACTTTGTTTTACATGATGCTGATTTGAACCTCTCCAGTCTGAAAATTAGTCTGAATTCTTCTAGATTAAAACTTTAAAATAGTACTCATGCAAAGGCAAAATATATAACATTACAAATTATCTTATCCACCACTATAATTTTTCCAGTTATTTGTGAGCTAAGGTTTGAGGAAAGACTTTAGTTCTTTCTTACATATTGAAATTGATTTGCACTTCACTGCTCTTCTAGACCTTTAGGGGCATTAGCATGAGACTTTACCTTGAATGCAACTGTTACATGATCTCCACGCAATATGTTGTAATTCCCATGGCTAGTGAATTGTATTTAGGACTACTACAGTGGATTAACTAACAGGTTAATTTAAATGGCTATGTTCTGATTTTAACTATGTGGACAACTAAACCTTGCGTTTAGGCATAGTTAAAGTTAATAAACAATATATCTGGCAACCAAAGTATGCAATGATTTTCCTAGGTATTTCATTTTGTCAAACATATTTTTATAATGATAAAGAGAGTTCCCAACAGACACAAATCATAGAATCACAAAATGTCCTGAGTTGGAAGGGACCCATAACAATCACTGAGTTCACCTCCTGGCTCCACCCAGGGCCAGACAAATCAGAGTATGTGACTGAGTGCATCACCCGTCCGCTTCTTGAACTCAGTCAATCTCTGTGCTGTGACCACTACCCTGGGGAGCCTGTTCCAGTACTCGACCACCCTCTCAGTAAAGAAACTCTTACTAATGTCCAATGAAAACCTCCCCTGTCCCAGCTGCATACCACTCCCTCGGGTTCTATCACTGGTCACCAAACAGAAGAGATAAGCACCTGCCCTTCTGCTCACCCTCGTCAATTTTCATACTATCTCTTTACATCATCTTGCACAGGAGACAATCCAAAAGGATACAGAGACAAGGTAAGAAACTTTATCACAGTGAGCAAAGCAATTTCTGGTATGCAACCTAAAAATGTTGCTGTGACATGCTAGTGTTGAACAACCGCAAACTCAGTCTCACTGATGCTGCAAGGATTTAATCAGCTGTCAGACTCTAGAATCAGATCCTCCTCTACATATTCTGATGTATGTTGACAATAAGACTGAGTACAGTACTAACCAAACTTAGCTAAGACCTATAAAAACTATAAAATAAGTATATTTTAAAGGATTATATTTAGCTACATTAAAAGAACTACATTTTCAAAAACCTGTCTTTCAGGATGGAGAGAGCCATCGCAGTTCTATGTGCATGCTGGGACAAAGTGTGAACACGAGTCTAGGGAATCTCTTTCCAGGCCAATTCCAAAGGGAAAATGCCCTCAGACATTAAAACAGAGTCTGGTTCACATTTAGGTCACAGAAATCTAACAATGGGGAAATCATACATGTCCTCTGAACACCAGCTCTTCCAGGTTTATTAAAAGGGAACCAAACACAAGGAAACACCACAGTGCAGGACAACTGTCTGCTCAAAGAGCCCAGGGTAAGAGCTCTAGCAAAGCTCTATCGAAAAGCCTGTGATATTCATTGCATGCTATCAGGGCAGCATCGGCCTTCCTTCACCTTCAATTATCATTTTCCTGGTGGCTGAAGGCAAAAAGATACTCTGTCCTTTGTGTTATTCCCTAATGTACTGGCTACCCTGTAACACAACCAAGACTATGTAGCAGGGCACAGCTGTCTTCTGTGTTGACCAGTGGGAAGTTTATAAATCGCAGATTTATTTACAAACTCACACATGACTCTGTAGTTTTTCATATAGATGAACAGATTTGTAACACACATTAGTTACATTTACAGTAACAAGTGAAAAGTCAGGGCCCAAACATTGAGCTCTGCAACAGTTTGTAATTAATGTATCAAAGCCTAGGAAGTTTGAGTTCCATGTTCTGTAGCAACTTCTTCTACCTGAAGAATTTACTTAAACATATTTTTGTTTATAGAGCAAAACAGACTTAAATTATTATCTTGGAATCTTGTGAGCTAATTGAAAAATGAACTATCTTCAAAATGCAGTGATAAAATTACCATTCTTGAGGGAAATGTGTTAGACTGGACCACTTTGGAAATCATCTGCCCTCTTTGGGAGTGCTAAAATAGGATCCGAATCCACCTGAAAATCTGTTCTATTTGTGTATGCTGGTAACTTGAAAAACTAGAATGTTATTGAAATTTTCTTCTCTTATGCTTCACTGCATGATCCATGCATAGAATTAGTGTTCATCAGCGTGGGCTATATGTTGTGCAATGGGATTCCTGCTTGTTATCCAGCTGTGAGAAATGCGCAAACTGTAAAATAAGTTCAGGAAAGAGTGAAAGAGACTGAAACCAATGCAAATGAGCATAGCAACAAAGGAACAAAACTGTAGTCCTATTACTAAGAAGAAATGGGAGAAGACATGGATACTTCAGGGTTAGGAGCTAACAGACATTTTCACACCAAATCACTAGTTCTTCTAGTCTATGGTACCTTCTCAGTTCTGCAAAAATTTTCAGGGATACTTTTCTGTGAGAACAGTTTTGCCGGTTTTAATAACACACAAATTCTTCCCTTTGACTTGACAATTTTGCCATTTCTTTCTACAGAAGTAGCCTCAATATTGATGCAAAAGGTGTTCATATTCTAATCTTGTATTATCATATTTTTACCTGTAACTTGTGCTTTAAAATAACAGATTTTACATGTTTATAGTAAGCACATACTTATTTAAAAAAACAAGCGTTAGGAAATACCCAGAGTGGTTCCAGTGTTTGCTACGAAATGACTAACACTAAAGTAGTAACTCTTTATAGCCATAAACCCCTAACTTATTGCTGCCCACTGCACTTACACACAATCTCATAAACAGCTGAGTTACCCAATAGTTGAAACTTTACTAACTCTTTAGAGATGATGCGCGCAAGTCTGCGCTCTGCAGACTGACTGACTGTCTTTTGCTTCAAACTATAGATTATGAATTGTGAAACAGGAAAAGTTTGGCTTCAGGCAAACTATCAGCAAGAATAATTTCTAAGAGACCAAGACATTATCTCTTTTTACAAGGTAGCAGCTGTTTTCATCGTGATCTTTATTTACAGAAAACAAATTCTTTAAAACATTTGTGCTTTAGAAGAAAAATGCTGTTTTACATACTTGAGTATGTAAAACAGCATGAAGATTTAAAGTAAGGATGTCAACCAGTTTGTTACCAGGGTTTTATGAATCACTAGTGCTTCTCTTTCTGCAAAACTTTAGTTTTAAGCTCAAAATGAAGAATTCTTAAAACTCAATAGAAATATTCTACATTCTCAAATGCAGAATGCTTATAACTGGAAAATGTTTCCAGAACATTTTCTTCTTTGAAGATAAAATACCCCTTTTCTGCCTCTTAAGTGCTTAAAAATAAAAGCTTTTCTTTATAATGCTGGTTGAAAATATTGGCTGCACAATAATGCTATTGTGTGAATTGTGAGATGTCTGTATTCAATAAATCAAATGGAAACAAATGAGCTTTGATCAGATAACCTTAGTACACAGACAGATAAATTAATGAGCATTAAGGCATCCCGTATTTCAGTTAAATCTCAACATTTCTATCTCAAAATTGTACTTTGAATATATTCTTTGAACTAAGTAGAATGTTTTACTGCTTTAAAGGCTTAATTATCATATAATTCTGCCCAATTTTAAACTGCTTACAGACTGATAACATAAATTGGTAACCTACCACTCATCAACCCTTGAATGATATTTTTTTGCCCATTCATAAGCTCTAGAAAGTCCATGTAGGAACCCTTATGTAAGTGTTGGAAGTCTCTGCGTTTTGCAGTAATACAATTTCATCTAGAAATGGTGGCCCCACCAGGTATAATCTCTTCTGAAAGTTTGAAAAAAAGGATGCCCAAACCAAAATCACATACAAGACATTGTAACTGAAGACACTGTCGTTGATCACTTAACTATAGAATGTCTTATCTATCTTGTGTTGTATTATTTCTAACAGTAATAATAAAATATTCATAGCTAACAATTGTAATTATCTTCCTTTTCTTTAATTATGGGGCTCCCTTAAGGTGCAGTCACAAACCCAAGTGGCTGAACTACTGAGAGTTGTTTCCCTAAATAAGCACTGATGAATGATCTGCCAGTCTTTGTGTACGTTTGAAATATTTTTGTTAATTACTTGGAAAGCAACACCTTAAGCATTCTTCCTTATTCTCTCTCCAGATAATTGTACTGAATAATAATAAGCACGCTCTCTATAAATAAAAATCCACTTTCCCTTGACGCCCTTAAATGTCTACGTTTCTTTTGTGCTGAAAACTAGGGCGGTGGTAGGCTATGATATTTTTCTTGTTCCAGATCCAAGTCTTATTTTTAGATACGTTATTACTGCTGAGGAAACAGAGAAACTCAGCAAAGAGTGTTTGTGTACCACAGTTACATATTTTTTCCATCTGGGAAAAAAAAAAAAAGATTTTCGTCAGCCTCCTTTTAACATATGGAGTTTGTCACATCAATCATTGGTGGAGAACATGTAGTGGCACCCATGTCATATGGGTGACAGGGCTGTTTTACATCCTATCAGTATTTTAGATTCATGCCTTCCCCAGCTACAAAGCACAGACATTCTGCTTAGCAATAGCATAGTTCTTCCAAAGAAGAGCTGTCTTTTGTCAAGTATTTTCATCAGAGAGACGTAAAAATGTTACAAACCATCCAAAAGTAATAATCTAGGTACTTGAGCATGCAGTCTTTCTCCAGCTTGCATAATAATTTAAACTGGGTGCTTAATACATAAGGGGATCATCACTAGGAAAAACATACCCCTGGTATCTATACTCACATAGAAATCTTGTCTTGCTTTTGTGTCTGTCTCAGTGAGACAGTATTTCAGAGATCAACAAAATGTCTAACAAAATCTTATCCCATTTATTTGTCTTTTAACTTTAAAAAGCTGAACACGTGCTTTGTCTCAAGCCCTAAATGTATAGTAATGTGCCCATTATGCTCTGCTGCTTTCCTATTATACATCACCTACTACCACCATTCTTATGGCTCCTTCCCTACACAAAAATAATGCCAGCTCTTCACTATCCCTGTCCTCTTGCCTGAAGGCACCACAACATTGTCAGCAATTATCACTTACCCTGGTAAAGCACTTACTGCCAGTTACTGTGTAGTCCATTGGCTTGTTGACCTCTCTGCGAATAACTAGATAACTAATTTAGGGTATAAATGGCTGTGATAATTATAATTCAATTTAATTTAATTTCCTTTCAGTGAATCACACACAGATGTTTTGATGTTACTGAAGGGATCGCACACTGTATAGTGCCTAAAAACTTTAGGGTCTCTCAGGGCATAAGTACAGAACTGCCAACTTCTGTAAATGATAGCTTCCTAGAATGAAATTACAATCCTTAAACTTAATTCCACTAGGAGATCAGGCTGGAAAGCCTGAATTTTGGTGTTTAATTCTTCAAAATTAAACACCACAAAAACTTAGTAGTCATGCAAGAGCCTGTCTGTTCTAGTATGTGTTTTCTAGGTCAGATAGGCATCAAACTATAACCACAGAGGTGTAATTAACAGTGCTCATCTTTCTCTTCATACTTTTAAACTATTTATTCAGTGAACAGAACATTATTAGAGGACAGTATGACTTAGCATCCACTTGCTCACAAGAGTTCGAATAATTTATCCTAGGAAATGCCCCATTCTTAGTGGGCATCGTCTAGTATTGAAACTGCAACTGTGACATAGAGACTTAATTATTCATTCAGCAAGAGAAAAATCTATTGGTTTACTATTAGAATACTAACAGTGAGGTTATACTGGTGAGACGGTCCTGGTTATACTGGTGAGACAGTCTCTTCAAAACAGGCTTTCAACTGCAAAGTTTTGCTTCCCAAATGCAATGTGTGTCAATAAATGAGCTCTTTGTTTTTGTGGGGGAAATTGAGAGCTAACATCTTTGCAAATAAATACCCAGCGACACCAATCCTTGCAATAATAAATGCCCAGCCAGTCAGTGCAAGCAACAAATCCTTTAAGCTTGCCTCACAGAACTCAGAGTGGCAAAGGAAAGCAGAAATCCACTTTGTCACTCCCAGAGACACAAGCAAAAATTAAGAAGTCATTGTCATATGGGTCCCTAGCGAGCCTGATGACAATACTTGACAAAGCACATATGTCATCAATGTCCAGGATAAGGAATGTATTCCTGTCACAGGACTTACCGGCGTTAATGCCCCTGTAGGAGTTTGTCTAGAAAAGCAAGTTGTCACTGCTGCCTCTGAGTGTCCCTCTCAAAGGAAATGTATCACTTTGCTTTTAGAATGAGACAAATAAAACAAAGCACTGAGCATAACACAGGAAAGAAACAAGGAACCTCAGAAAGCACGCATAGAGTTTCATGTCCCTTCCATGGGACTTGTACAAAAAGGGATCAAATGACACACACATTGGATAAAAGGCAAAGCAACAGTGAAAAACCTGCCTATGCCCACGTTGGTAGGGAAGCTACTTTTGACTAGTAGCCTGCAAATTTTGCAAGCACACAAGCATATGAATGTAGAAAACTGCAGATCTTTCTATATAATGCATTTTAGATAGTTTTCCCCGCTTGAAGAAAAGGTATGTAAACTGTCTGCAAAGGTGATTTGTATTCCTGGGTATAACTGTTTCACTGGGCTTCTGGCAGGAAGCAATTGTTTGTCAGTTGTGATGTTCATAAGACCCTTAACTATAGTGATACTAGCAATTGGCTTTATAATACTTAACACATAAAACAAATTATAACAATATCCTTAAGATTAACATATAAGTAATAGTGCTATATAAAAACTCATAAAAACAAAATCTATGGCTACAATAACTGTATTAAAACAACCATAGTTCTGCTTTAAATAACCATATGAGCTGCGTTGGAAGATATTATAGTATTTACTGATTAAGCATAAGGAGATGTCTACTGCTATCATCTCAGAAGAAAAAAAATTCTTCTGGTCTCTATCTTTCCAGTATGTATTAGAAGTCAGGCTTATGATAAAAGCCCAACAGAACCATCTAAGGAGATTCAATAATAATTTGATAGTTAAAAGATTAACTTAAAAAGTTGAAACCACATCCTTTTTATGCATCCTTTTAGGTTTTGGGTTTTTTTCTTTTTTTTTTCAAAAGGGCACAATGATGTGTTACAGCCAACAAAAGAACATAATGCATATCATTAGCTGAACAGTAAATCATCTTCCTTTCAGAAAAATGGACCTCTTGACTGCACTGGTGACTTAAAAGGTCAAACTTACACTGATGCTAAACCAGCATACAAAAATTGATGAGGACAATATATCTCTTTTAAACAGTGACATCATTTAGGGCCTTGGAAACCTAAAACGCAGAATGGAGTCTGAAGGAGCCCTACAAAAGTCTGTACCTAAATGTTGAAAATATTTTTATCTGTGTGGAACTTTGAAGAGGAAACCCTTACTTTGTCACAGGACTGGTACTTCAGTCAGTTTAGCAGTTTCATTTTTCACTTGGCAGCTGAAGTGCTGAAATCCAGTGCAAATGAAAACAAACAGAAATACTGTTTCTGAGACCAGCAGCAGCTAAAGGCAAGAAGATTATCCCTGTATGTTGGGGACCTAAAAGGCCTTTTGCGCCTCTGTTGAGCTGCTCAAGGATGGGCATATGTGTGTGGAGGAGAGGAGCTAGTAGGAGGACTCAAGGGGAAAGGCACAGTCTGCTGTCTCCTGTGCTTCCCATGGTGTGGATATGCTCTAAGCCCCATGCACACCACAGAGGGATGTCACTGGAATGAGACAGCTCCTTACCTTCTGCCTTTCCTCCAGCCCTGGACTCAGTACACTGCCACACTAACAGACCATCAGGCAGGGCAGAGCCAATAAAAGAAACACAAGTCATTTTTCATTTGCTTATGGACAGGCAACTTATGATGATACTCCGATGATTACTTTCTATTGAATGAATCACCTTCTGACCCATTCTCTTCAGTCATTTTCATTGTACACTAAATTCCGTTTGCCATGTCAGACCCTCAATTTTATCAGAGCCACTAACACAATTTTCCAGAGCAGCAGCATTAGCTCAGCTTCCTCATCTTGTCTCTGGTGCCTTGTAGTTCAATTTATAGGCGGAAATAAAGACTTGTTGGAACTTGCCTCCTTCCCCCAAGGGTAATCTTAATCTAAACCCAAGGGCAGAATCTGGGCCTAACCTCCAGGCTTTTTCTCCCACGACTTGATATATCAGCAGATGATCCATATAAGTCATATCACTGTCACTGAATAAAAAGCAATTTGCACTATCAAGAGAAGATTTCCATGATGGAGAGATTCAGAAAGATATCTGAAAAAATATCTGATATCTTTCTGATAAAAATGACAGGAGAAATAATATACAAAAACCCCAAAGCACCAAATGAACAGATAATTACAAATGTAGGCAGAAATATGTTTGCATAAATTAACTTCTGAATCCTCCTGTACATTCATATTTAGCAGCTATATCTGTCTCATAATTACTAATACATATACCACACGCTATTAAAAAAATAGCAAATATTTTATGTTTACAATGAAAGTATATTATGTGAAAATAAAAAATTGTCAATTATAACTAGAATAGGGGATTAGTATAATTATTTTTTTTTTATTTTTGGTCACCTTTGTGTTGAAATTTTAGACCTGCTCAGCACTTAACAGTAGCCTGACCTGGCATGGCATTACTTTAGTCAGAATGTCTACCTTAGCATTGCTTAAAACAACTTCATTGAGAATTAACCATTGCTGAGCTCTCAAAAATATGTACAGGGCAATTTCAAGTTCAGTTAGCAACCAGGAGCTCAGGACATGACTGTGTCATCAGAATAAAAATGAGCATTGCACTCAGTGCACTGACTTGTCAGTTCATTTACAGAGATCATAAATAACAATGGTCCAAGGATAGATCCCTGAGGTACTTCTGTAATGACATCCATTAAATCTGACATGATGCTGTTTAATAACACAAGCTGTATGTGCCCTCCTAAGTAGCTAGCACCCAGTTAATTACAGATGATTCCATACCTAATCCACTCAATTTATCCTGTAAAGGAATATAATTTACAAAATAGACAATAAAAAACAAATCTAAATGCACTCCATACACATCCCCTGGAAACAACTCACACTTAATCTGCAGTGTTTAAAAGCACCTGATTTTCTCATTCTGAATTAACCATAAACACTCTGATATTATTCTACCCGAGAGCCCCTTATTACTGGTACAGCAACTGAAAGCAGAGTCCAGCCTTCGTGCTGCTGAACCCCCAGCAAGGGCTGCTCTGTGGGGCACACCCAGCCCCGTGCTCAAACTGTGCCTCTTCAGGGCACGCTGCACAGTTGGTGGGCAATCTGCAAGTCTGAGCAGGACCAGCCTGGCTCTGGCCAAGCCTCGCTCGCTCTGGATGCCGTCTGTGCCGCCACGCTTCTCCCCAGGGAACAGTGAAAAATGCTGAACGCACGTACTGGTGCTAAGAGGGCATCAGTGCTGCTTTTGGAGACGAAGAAAAGGAGCTGACGTGATTCCCAGTGACAACCAGAAAGTGTGAGAGAGGAAGAAAGGTGAGAAAGAGAGGGAGATCGGAGACACTGCCTTGGCTCGCTCTCCCACTTAAGAATGAAGGGAGAGTAGGATGTCTCCATAGCAACCATCAGAAAGCATGGAAAAGCAAAGAGCAACAATGATTATAATAAGATTAGAAGAGGTCACACAGATCATCAAACAGTCCCCCAAAATCTCAGGCAATCACGTAATAATAGCCACTTGGTCAGGAAGTGTTCTGTGTAGCAAGTACTCAACAGCAACACATAACAAACTTCTTCCCAAGTTATGACTAATTTAATATTTGTAGTTTAAAATATTTTTAAAAAAGAAAAATATTAATTCTTACACTATGAAAGAAAGGACTTTCAGAGAACAAGGTATCCTCGTATTCCTGTGACAGGAAGGAACCTACTTGCTGGGTCTGCTGGGTGATTTTAGGATGCATATCTCACCTCCTGCTCTTGAGCAAGGCAAGCACAAACCAATATCTCCCCCTCTACCCCCATCTTCCCTGAGCAGGCTGATCTCCAGGACAATTACTTCTCAATACCAAATTTAGGAACCACGTAAGCCCTGGGGATGTGAGCAAGATATATCGATCAGATTTTGGAAAACCAGTTCACCCTTTTCTGCTTGAATCTTGTCTCTAGCAAGAGACAGAAGGTACTTGTTTCTTAAAGAGGTATCAGTGAAGAAGAAAAAAAAGCATGGGGACCCACACACACCAGGTTTTAGTTGCAGCACTCATTTCACTTCCAGAAAGCGTCCAGACACCACAGCGGTGAATAAGATATAAAGCTTCCAAGCGAAGGAACAATTTACTTCTCCGTCTAGTGGGCGGGTGAGATTTTTCAGAGGACAGAGAAGGAACACATTCACATGCTCCTCCTAATGGCCAGAGCACAGAAGATAAATCTAGCTGCAACTTGCTAGATAGAATAAAATAGTCTGAAACTGAATGATGCTCCACACATTTAGAAATATGCTGAATGTTGTCATTTCCCTCTGATATTGGAAGGAAATGTGGGAGTGACGAGAGTGTTTATAGTCTAATGCATTTACACTTGTTATTTAGAGACCGGTGACTTTTAATTTTCAAACCTACCGCCATGGTTGTATATTTCTTTCCAAACCACACTGATGAAAAAGCAGACAGGGCATGGTGTAAGTCTCCACTAAACTGACACTGACCTGAGATGCAGTTCAGGGTGAAAATATATAACTAATCCCTGTATGCTCTGTGTGACAGGGGCTAGGAAATAAAGATACTTTTTTAATCTACATTCCTATCCCACACACCTTTACAGAGAAGGTACTTCCTGTTTCAGAATTGGATGTTTCATGAGATCCTGAAAAACTTCAGTGCCCCAGAAAATAGAAAGAGAAGTATATTCTATACATATTTGTAGTACAGGTTTTGAACTGGCAGTCATGTTACACGATGGTTTGTGCTGCATTTTATTGCGGTTGCAACTGTTTCTTCAATAGCAGGTCACATCTAATTAGGCAATTTGCATACCATTTATGCCTATCACACTGCTACCTGTGACACTTTCTCCAGAACTGCCTTGAAAGTACAAGTTACATACCCATTGTGATTTCTGACTATGGGACACTGAGGAAAGGCAGCTCAGCTGAAAGCCTGAAGTCAGTGTGCATAAAACACAGTTTCCACCCCTTTGTGTGAAATGCAGCTAAACTTTACAGCTGCTTTGCTCCAGAATGAGATAATCCACATAGTGTAATCAATTTCAGTTGATTTGCCTTAACCTTCCTAAGTCCTTCTACAGACAGGGACTTAATTTGTGTTTTACCAACTTTGCCCTTCCTTCCTCCGCAGGTATCTGTCTTGGGCTTTTACACATCAGCTATTTGAAGCACCATTCCCATACCTGTTTTCTTTCTACTGATACTTTCTACAGCTGTTGCAGATTGCATTGTTTTTTCTTTCCTATTGAAGGGTGGGGGGTGAAATCCGACATGTTATCTCCTTTTCAGTACACTTGGCAGCAAGGCATATGTGCTTCTGCATCCCACGCTATTTTCACCATCCCGTTTTACTGTTTGTAACAGATGTTTTCTCTGGCCTTTACTTCCTCCTGTCGTAGAGCCCCTTGCTTCCACCGGGACATTTTTACCCTGTCATTTCAAAGCCTCCAACAGCTCCTCTGCCAATATCCTTCTGCCATTACACGTGCTAACAAATAATTCACATGTGTGTACAGGCATGTACAATACATGTCCCAGCCACTATCATCACCAAAAGCTTATGGCCCCCCTGGGGTAGGGATAAGGAAGTCCAACAACCACACCTTTGTGCCATTCATGATTCTATCAGCCCTGGCCTTGGCCATGGATGGTCACACAGAAGCTCATCCTGCTACACTTCTGAATCACTCCAACCATATCTTCTCAGTAGAAACTTTTTTCCCCTCTCTTTTTTTTTTTTTTTTCAGCAAGAAGGAAATATTTCCAATTCCACATCAGCTAACCAAGTGGTAAGTCCACTAATGAGGGGTAAAGCGGGGTGCATAGCATGCCTAGGTAAGGGGAGAAGGGTTGTTGCCTTATCTTTCCCTTTAATACTCTCTCTCACAGAAAAGCACATCGTGGAAGTTCAATACACAGCCTTAAGGTTTAAACTTCTGCTTGTCCTACAGGGGATTTCCTGCCCTGTCGGGTGAATTCCACTTAATAATACTGAATTCCTCTAACAGAACAATTCCTTCCTGTGGCAATTTAAAGATTTTAAGACTGTTTATTATATTTTAACTCGTGATTTTCCCCGTAGCTTCAATTGTATTTGGTTTAATTTAACAGAAAATATTTATTTTCTTCCTGTATTTTTCTTCACTTCTACCTTGCTCACAAAGATAAAAGTTACTTTTAGTTTGTATTATCTAACCAATATGTAGGATGCACTTAAACCCCCCCACAGAGAGGTGTTATTTGCAAAATGTATTACCTTTCTTTTCTTCAAACACTGCCTGTAATCTCTCTCTTGCCCAAGTCTCTCCGGTGTGACATAGGTAAATTTCACAATAACAAAGCAAGCTCAAACACCACTTCACTGTACATTATATGCCCTCCAGAAGCCTTTAGCCTCACACATGGTTATTTTGGATCCCTAAAAAACAAGCACCAGTGGTCTACACAAATAAATTTGTGTACTCGTGTTCCAGTTAAACAATATTTTTGCTTATACCTAACATAAGAGACCTGGAGATATTTTAATATCAGATTATTAGTTCCAAGTGACCTAAGCATCAGAGCAGGGTTAGCAAACCCACGGCTCTTGGGCTGTGCACAGACAGTTCGTATGGTCCCAGCCCAGTCCTAGGCTGGTGTAACCAATGGTAAGCGTGTCACGGGAGCTGTTGGGAAACACAGAGCCCCAGGCTGGGGAAGGCATGAGACCTCTGAGCCCAGCACTGCTAACTCTCCCCGGGACCTCCCTGGACCCCATATGCCACCGCAGCACAAACTGGCTCTGGGCACACTTGAGGCAAGGAACGAGCCGTATGGCTGAAGGAGATATACCCCTATAGCCTGGGTATTAGACAAGTCCTCCTGTCTGAGCAGGCTTACATTAGAGCAAAGCACGTCCCCATGAGTAGATTCTTAGTGCAAGGCTTTCTGGATCACACTCTTTTCTGCTTTAATTTAGTGTAGGAAATACTTTGTCTACATAAAGGAATGTGTGTTCAAGGAAAATATTTATGTAATGCTAAAAGTGTATTACAAATATAAAGATATAATGTAAAGTGCAAAAGGTCCCCATTCTCTTTTTAGTTCCATATGTGCAAGTGTGAATTAACTGAACTAGTATCTCCACCTTGAAAAGGAGGATTCAGCCATAAATGATTTGCATAGTTCTAGAAGTATCTGTGATATAAAATGTATCAAAATAATATTTTACTTATGCTGCACTTATCATGTACAGATTTCTATTTAAAATATATTCAGCTGATAATAAAATATCAAGTAATAAATATGCAGGCTATCCAATGAAGCATATTTGAATCACTACTTAGACATTTTAACTTTTAGTTCCAGCATTAACGGAAGCCAAAGATCTAAAAATCCACGTACTTCAAAAGAGAGTGATTTTTGATACTAGCTTGGTAGCCTGGGACCATCTTTGAGGTATGTAACTGAGTTCTCTGATGATATCTGTTACAATGATATTTGGAGCCAAACATTTGCACAATGTACATCATGATTATTTTTTTTTCTGAACTACATTTTTATACCCTGACAGTTTGTTAAAAAGAAAAAAAAAAACAACAAAAGCAAAACCCTGGATGATCTTATAACATAGATTAACATATAAACTGTTGCAGTGATTTCTTTCTTTTAAACTCAGAGGTAGTACAGAATAATATTTTTGTTATATACTATTACAGTTTTAACAGGAAGATGTGCTCAGTGATTTAATAGCTTTTCCATCTGTAATCTCTGATTCTAATGAATGCAATCATTCTAATTAAAAGCTACAGTAATAGCATAGTATAACACTTTGAATTGAAGAATCCATCTTCAACATATGGCATAAGGTTTTATATTTGGTCCAGACCAACACAAAAAAAAAAGAAAAAAGTACTTTATTTAATATTTGAGGTTGTAGGACATTTTTATTACTGTGTAAAGTTTCAGAAACATTTCTGAACTATGGAAACCAGTTTCAAGTTAACAACTGTGGTTCTGGATCCACTTCAAGACTAGCAAAAATAAAATAATACTTGAAGTTTAGATCTCTCTCTGAAGGCTGTGAAAAACCCTTTGATATTTTCACTTTAAAAATAGTTCACTTACAAATTTTAACTACAGCATAGATAACCATCTGATAGCTGCTCAGTGGATGGTGCAAAATGAAATCAGCTTCAGTCTGTAACATTTAGGTGGTACTAACATTAGTAGAAAACCCTCAACACTTTATCAGCTATGGCAGTATGCATCTTGATCTGAATGGCTCAGGTTTCTGGAAGCATGTACTTCCCATATTAAGCATGTGTACACGCTTTCAAATTATTAGCTGTTTAGACTACACAAACACAACTTCACCCAATTTGCATATTCAGCCCCATATATTTTTAAAATGGTCCCTTAGTAACTGTATCCTGATGGAAAAGGCAGACTTCCTACGTGGCAGACCAAAGAAGAAATCAATAAACTAGTTGGTATCTGCCTGCATGGTATCAGATACATTACAGAAAAAAATCATTTTACTTGGCAAACTAAACAACACGAGAAACAAAGCTATTGGTAGTCATTTTACTGTTGACCATCATCCTATATGGTGAAAACCTCCATTTTCCATCAATAGCTACAAACATGATATTTAGAAAAGATATGGTATGATTGAGGAGAGAGGGAAGAAACTAAAAAAAAATAAGTTGTTCTCACTCTACGATATTTGAAGATGAACTTTATTTATATTTTAATATTTTAATATCTCTAGATGCATTGTCTTTTGGGTTTTTTTGGTTTTTTTAATATAGGTTATGCCAATATAGTTTGAAGAGAAGAAATTATTTACACTCAATTTAAAGTCCCTTTACTGCCAAGAAATATAAAGTAGCCCAAATTTAAATGAGAATTGGGTCACTGGCCTCTAAAATTGTATTACCTTCCAAACCACGGAGTCAATTTACATTTGTACAGAATGAATTGCAATACAGTCAGATTTGAACAGGAATACTTTATGCTCACTTATTTTCCTCTTCTTTTTTTACATATGCAAAAGCCAACACAATGGACTGGAGTGGTGAAGCCAACCTTCAAAACTTAAATTTAAAAAAAAAAACAAAACCCAAAAGTAAAAAATATATATATTTAAAAGTGAGAAACATTTGAGGCCAGAGTACAGGAATCAAAAGTCCCTGAACAAGGAAGGTTAAGAACAATAATGCCATCTTGCTATTTCATATTCAGTCTCTATCTGAATACCAAGAGATGCCATGGATGTGGTATTTCTAAAGAACTTAATTGTGGAAAAGAGGTTTGGGAGCCTCAGAAGCAGCTAGCTCCCTAACCTGTCCTGCCTGAGGATATACCCTACATGCCTGTAAGCATCTTGTCTGGCATTCTCCTGTCTATTACCAGGTTTCATGTTTCTTTCTTTTCTTTTTCAGCACTGATTTTAATTTTACTTGATTTAGAAATTCATACGAGTTTAACTATTGTTTTGAAAAGGTGTATTTTAGTAGTTGACATTCAAACTATTGTTGCAATGTTTATAGTTATCAAGAACACAAACCCTTTATCTCTGAACTGACTCCGCTGTGTCAGTAACACTGTGCTGATAAAACCATAAAGGTTTGAAAATAGTTAGAGGACAGAAAAGGCAGCTAAAGGGAAACAACCACATCACTGTCCATCTTCAATAACTCCTAACTTGATTATTTCACATTCTAGAATTAAGGTTTGATTTACTGATCCCAAGTTTCAGCTTATTTCTCCATGATCACATCTGGTGTGATGCTGGATGAGTAACTGCATGATTCTGTGTGCCTAAAATACATCTGACTGGTGCTCAGACAAGCTCACTGTCCATAACCTCTGGCAGAGAGGTATCCACTGAGGTTAAACAGACTGTACTGAAAACTCAGGCCAAGATCCAACAACGGTTTAGGTTGTAGGTCCAATATGATGGGAGAAGGCCGAGCACTACCAGACTTGTACTGCTTCTGATGCCCAAACAAATATCTGTGCATAACTTCAGTGAATCTCTGTGTCTCTCTTCCCTGCCTGTAGATGGGTAAGAATATTTCCCACCTCACAAGGCTGTTGTGGATATATATGTCTCGTTCTCTGTTTTCACATCCTACTATATCACAGTTATGGAGGAGAGGGAGGCAAGGACTGTAACAGCATCTGACAGATGACATGGATAATAAGTCAGCGCTCCCATCATGATCCAGCATAAGTTCTTTGGAGACCACATTCACTCTGAGTGATCCAGAGTTTAAGAGTCGCAATCATTAGATTACGGAAAAAGTCAAACAGGAAAAGGGGCAGAGTAAACTTACAGGAGCTTTTTTCATACTGAAGCCACACTGATATATTAGCATGAAAGGAAAAGACAGAAGGGAAGCTGGCAGTAACACCAACTTGTTTTCAAAAATATATTTTCATATTTGCCTCTGCAGGAGAAGCCTTTTCAGCATTCATGTGTTAAGCTTCATTTAGAGTCTGGATGGTCGTGTCCATGTTCACTTGCAAATAAAATATTATTTATGGGCTGATCTCGCAAATATTTACTACTGAACATATGGATGAATGTTCAGCTGGTGTAAATCAGCAGAACTACCAATCTCATTTACATTAGCTGAGGCTCCGGCATGTTATGTTTATTACATTAGGGACCCATTCATATGTATAGGATTTACCCTGGTAACCATCCATAGGTTGGTTAATGCAATCTACAGGTTGACAATGATTGCAAATCCCTCTCCTCTTTATGCTCAGTGCAGAGCCTTAAGCTGCTGTTTAATGAATATTTTATCTCATATAGATATTTAAGATCAATGTTGTATTCCTGATATTCTCATAGAAACCAACTGAAAAGTTTACATGATTAGTTTGTAAAGCCTTAAGAAGACAAAAAAAACAGTTGTATGAAGCATGCAGCCATGCTCACTCTAGGCCATAAAGGTGTGAGGTGTGGTATAACCCTGAGCACTTCCTGGGAAAGGCAGTAATCCTTTGGCTGCTGTTCAGGACACTCAACACCTCACAGAATTTACTCAGGAACCTTGGTGTGGAATTAACAACTTGTCAGAATGCTATACCAACATCCCATGGCTTTCTGGAACAAGAGAGACTGGAAGCACCTTTTCCTTACAGACTCTCTTTGTCACAAGAGGAAAGCATTTTCCTTTGTGTGAAGAGCTTTGGAAAAGTTTTCTAACGCAACACTCATAGTGGTCCATTCCCATATGTGAATTCACTTGGCACCATTATTTAAAGAAAAAACAAAACCCAAGGTGCATCAGTACCTCAGTTTGCCCTTCAGATCTCTGAAGTCCAAAAGTAACTCTAAAAATTACCGATGTGGTCTGAGACAGAAGTTATGCAACAACAGCAATTTCATATCTTTTGTCACCAGTAGCGTATACAAGCACAGAGAGCGACATTTTATTGTTAGATTCACCTATCTACTGCACAAACAAGTTATTACATAGTGTGCAGGATCACTGGAGGTGAAACTGAATTTTCTCCTCCCCCCAAGCCTGTCTCTTCTCATTTTCTTTCAATTACCTTATTTTCCATATTGTTTCCTGCAGCATTTATGGCTTACATTTTGAACTATGGATCAAATACTTAAAAAGCATATTTCCCCCAGGTTTTAAAGTTCTTTACTCTTTTTTTTTCTTTCTTTCTTTTTCCAGACAACTATTCAAAGCAGTTGCTTGAGTAAGTAGTAATAAAAGGTAGCAGACAAGTGACCTCCTCTATATTTCTGGAAAAGTAATTAATGACATTCTCTAGGGACCTGGAGACATGGGTGATATATTACCACCTGTAGGTGGTTTAGAAATGCATATTTTACGACACCCACACGGTCATAATCAACTTACATATTTTAATGTAGAAGCAGTATAATAATGTTAGATGGAAATGTGTTTTTTAAGCAATGTATTTCAGTTCTCTTGGACTGATACTGTCTCCTTTAAAACATCTGTTATTATAGACCCAATGTCACAAAGACAACTGATGGTGGAGGCAGACATAATCAACTAAAGTTTTCAATACTTCTTATCTCATCCAACAACCAATAATGGTCTCTCTGCTAGGATTTTGCAATAGAAGAAACAATGTAAACTAGGCACACTCATTTTTCATCTTCTCCTTTGGGGATTTTTGCTTGTCATCATCACTGCGTGCATTTGCCCCTTCATAAGTAAGACCTAGAAGCTGTCTTCAAAACAATATTTCAGGTAAAGTGTTGAAAGCATGATTGCCAGCCAGTGATTTCAACCAAGACATCTTATTTCCTCTTTTAAGACTAAAACTAAATCTTAAGTATCCTTGAAATCACATCCCGTTCCGTACATATACATTCCTGATAATGTTAAGGATTCGCCTATTTTTCTCCTTTAAAAGGGAAAAAAAAGTTTTCATCTTAACAATCTCATTTTTATAAACCCGAAGTACTATATATTGTAACACATCATAGAGTAGTTCAAGTGAAAACATCCAAGAAAACAACCACAAACCAAATGAAAGCACTAACAAATGAAATACACAACGCTTTTTCCCAAGCAAATGATTGAGTCACAGTGGATTACCTGAAAAAAGTAAATCATATACCTGTACAGTGACCTGCAGAGAATGAACATAGGAAGAAATAAAAGGAAAGGATGTAACTGAGCTAATACAGAGTAATACGTTAAAGGAGAGAACTGAGAGATCCTTATGACATTGAAGGCAGTGGAGCAGTGTTCAGTCTTCTTTACAGGTATGTCTTTTGTACTGCTGGCGGCAGAGCCTCCACAGGGAAAAGGAAGAGTGGCCAGCAGGGTAAAAGATGAGTGGTTGTATTCTCACTCCCTCAGTGCATTCCAAGAAAGACTGAAAACGAGTAGTTGCAATTGCCAAACCTTTTTAGTTCCCTATGCCTGTTGCTGGACATAACTGATGCATTAACAGGAACATGATACAACAGCCTTCGTCGCATTGCTCACCTACTAGTTTTGGGGCTAGACAGTGTAAGGGGAGATGGGGATGCCTGGCATATGTCAAGAACAACTTACATGAGCTTTTGTTATTATTGCAATTTAAAATGGGGCAAGGAACACACAAGAAAAAGCACCAGCAGCAATTGAATTCAAGGTTCAGTTCCAGAGAAGTAAAAATCAATTTCTGATTGCATGAACATAAGAAAAAGCTTGGATATAGTTCTTGATTAATAACTATCATGTTATGAATAGATTTACCAGAAGGAGAAATGCAAATCAAAGATTACATGATGATTTCTATGAGAAGTTCTCAGGGCAAGAATCCAGACTGAGATTACTTGGAATCCATATAGAGTAACTGATTGACTATTTGGAATCTGTGAGAGCAATTAGTTTTTTGATATTAAATATATGAAAATTTCTCTTGATGTATCTCTGCTCTGATTTTTTTTTGTGGGGGGGGGCGGGGGTGTGTAACTGAAAATTATATTCCCAGAAGCAATACAGCCAGGGAGATTTCTTCACAGTGTTAAGAACATCTATTCTTCATGGCTTCAAAGTGATGTAAGCCAATCTCTGTTTCAAAAAGGCACATAATCGCAGCACAGTTGACCTTGCTCATTGCATTTGTCAGATTGCCATGCTAAAGCAGCTATGGAAGTTTGGGATTGGGGCTGACTTTAGCCTGATGAAGTGAGACTAAGTCACCCCTCAGGCAAAGGGTCCTACACCCATTTACATTTGTCCATTGAGACAAAAGATGGAGCTGAATTGTAAAAGTAAAACTCCAAATCAGACTAGGTGTCAGTGAAGTCAAGAACTTCTAGCTGTTTTAATGCTGAAGTTAATCTGATTGTTAAATTGGGAAGGAGTTTTTTTGGTTTTTTTTATTATTTTTATTTTTTGTGTAGCATGCTGGTACTTAAAACTGACTGCAGTGTTTATAGTCATACAGCTTGTCGTGGACTAAAGACCTTAATAGTACTCTGCAGCATTCCCTGATTTAGTTGCCTATGTTACAACAGAACAACAAAAAAACAATTTTTTTTAATCCATATAACATATTTTCAAGGGGTGATAGAAAACAAATTTGTAACCAAGAAAAATAATTTATAGAAAGGTGCAGTTACCCACTAAGACAATATAACAGGTCTGTAGGTAACCTGAGAATAAGATCCAGGCCTTTCACTTCTCAGAGCATGTGAATCCTGTGACTACATTTTCAAAAGTAGCCCAAACCTCAGCAAGGGGTGAACGATCTGAGTCAGTTGAGGTTTCACAGAGTAAATCTGATGATCCTGCAAGCATGCTATTATGCTTTCAGTGTAATAAGCACACACTTCCAGTCCTGTCTCAGTGCATCAATGTCTAGGTTCATTTGCTTTGTATGCTTTCTAATCTTTCAGATCCTTAACCCCAATACTCAAAAGTAAGTGTACACTGACACTGCAGAAAGTTTCAGGCACACCTTATATAAGCACACCAGTTCCCCATCCTGGGCTGTGCTGATGCACTCGCAACCTTTTTGGGCAAGCCCTGGTTGGAAAACTTGTTATGCGAGTTGGACTCACCCAAAGCGAGTGTGCACGATGCATGCTGCTCTAGGAAGCAGAATGCAATGTGAAGACATGTATGCAGCTATTTTTCACCTCACAAATATTTATCTGTAAAAATAACTCTTTTCCACCTGTGAAAACTGCTTTGAGTTTTCTTTATGATCCCGAGGAGGAAAGAAAAATGTTTTCCCTTTTCGCAAAACTAAGAAAATAGGGTATCCCTGTGCAGCTGAGAAAAGGTTTCTGTTCATCTGTCACACTGCTCATTTGAATAACTATAAGCCAAATTTTGCATTTGGGTTGTACATAACTCTTGTTCATTTAAGAGGTGCCATCTAGGAGTAGAATTTGACCTAGATTTTTCTCGAGAGCATACACAGAGGAAAGGAACAGGGAAAAGTGATGAGTATTCACAGCTGTGAAGCCACTAAATCTAGAAGAGAATCTCACAAACACTTCCTTGAAGATCTCTAGTGAAAGGAGCTATCAGAAATGCCAAATAGCTAATCCTGGGAAAGTGAGAGAGTTTTTCTTTGGTTCTGCATCTCATGACTTTGTCATGATGTGTATATTATTTGCCTAAATAGACTTCCTCCCTACTTTTGCCAAACACAGCTGTAAGGAGCTGTATGCCACAGTTACTAAATAAATTGACATATTACAAAAACTGAATGTAAACATGAGTTAACCGAACATGAGTTTTGACTTTGGCTGCAAAGTCAAAAGTTTGGACATCTTGTTTTAATTTTTACCAGAGATGGAGCACAAAAGATGCAACTCTTCCCTCACAGTTTTTCTTAAACAGCTGCTTTGAGCCATGTGGCATAAACCTGCATCTGCTGACACAGAACAACCTTCTCCATTCATGCATACAGTTCTGGGACTAGCACAAAGGCTGAATGGAGTTTATATCCCTCGATCATTTTCTAATCACTGCTTGCTTATCTATCACTGGGGCAGTTAGGCTGAAGTAGTTCTCTTCACATCACCCACACTCCCGATCTTGTTTGCCCTGGGGCAATAGCAGAAATATACCCTGTACACATCCACACAGCAACCAACAGCTGAGAAGAGACTTTGGATATCAATGTCTTTTTAATCTCTTCGACTGCATTACATAGCTCTTGAAACCTCACCCAATTAGTTAACTAGCCTACAATAGTTTTAAGAACACAACTTCATTCTGCACTGCTAAAATTATGCACTACTAAGTAGATTTTTAGGCAATTATTATCAATGTTTCTAATATCCACATTCTTGCTGAACACAAATTTACTACTCAGTGTCTTTTCCAGAATTACTTTTTGTTTCTTACACATATACAGGAATTATTTTCACACATTCTGGCTCTTCATTGCTAACCTGCCTTAAGTCAGCCGTCTGAAAGATTCACCAAAGACCCTACTATTTCCCTAGCTACCTACACCCAAACTCTGGAATCTAATGTATTTAAGCCTGGTGCTTTGTCAAAGTTAATAGTCATAATTGCCTAATTATCTGCTCTAGTATGATGGTAAAACCTTTTAACATTTCACTTGTCCCCAAGGAGAGTGTATTGCAGTTTCTGGAATGCTGCCTCACCCTTCTTTTGGGAATACTTAGGCAAAGAATTCATTTTGCTCTCGGCTAAATGAACCTTATGCTCTCCCTCTGTAGCCATACTATCTCTTTGCCTGGCTGTTTTACATGAAGTGTATACATCTATATTGAGATATATAGCAAAAATGCCAGCGTGTTCTGTTTGTCACATTCCCATCTCACAGTGATGTAAACCACAATGCAAGTTGTAGTGTAGAGCTAATCAGAATTACTTTAGCTGTGTAAATTTATGATAGTTGGAATTCCCTCTGATTCAGCCCCTATACATGCTGAATGCCATTCAAAGATACTTAAATTAAAGGAGCCCTGTGATGGCTCTAAAAATTACCACAATGTAAGTTCTGGTCCAAGCTGTCAAGAAGGTTCACTCTATAGGTGACCTGAACACAGTTCTAAGATACCTAGGCTAGATTCTCCATCACCTTGCTCCAATGATGTGACCAACATCAAGTCATAGTTAGCAATATCGGGTATAAAAAGTGTTGATACGAATAACATACTAAATAGGTGTTGTGAAAAATAATTACTTCTCTTTATGACACACTGCAAACTTTATATAATGACACTCAAGTTAAGGTTATCAGCTATGGTAATGTCCTAATAACAAACCTAAAATCAGAAGCACATTCACTCAGAACTAAGATTTGTAAACCACATCTTCCTTATTTTATTTTAACTTTTTGTGTACCACCCATTTTGTTAATAAAAGCTGTACCTGGTCTTTACTGGCTGAGTTTCAAGTTGTGACCCCATAATTGCAGGATTCTGCTTCTGTCCCTCCATCCCACTGCAAGACTATTTGACTGACGAGACACATAAGATGAATCCCTGGGACCAGGACATCTACACTGCCCATTTTAGAGTTGACTTAGCACATCCCCTCTGGCAATTGGCTGGTCCAGAAGATGACTCTGTAAACCAGGAAAGTGCAGCAAGTGATCACACGTGGATCACTTTTATTAGGCTAATAGAGAAACGACGACCTTGTGGGAGGACATCCTTTCAAAAGTAGCTAAAACTGCTGATGACACAGAGCTGGGAAGTAGTAAATACAGAGGAACAGAGCAAACAAAGTCATAATGATTTGGATAGAATTAGGCTTATGGGATGCTAAGTAGTTTATGCAGTTCTATGTCAAGAAGTAAAAGGTAATGAGGCTGGGGACCAAAAATAATCATGGAGACTGAAGTCTAAATTAAAGCACAACACAGAATACAGACCAGGAAAAGGAAGTGGGAATAAGATAGTTTAAAGTGTTTTCCACAATCATGCACAATATTTGGCAGCATAAAAAGGCAAACAAAAGTTCAGGGCAGGAAATTGGATAAGGTAGAGGGGAAAGAATAAAGAGGGAATTATAATTTATCAATGGAAGACATTCTGGCACCACATGAAAGAATGCTGAGGCCACATGTGGGATATTGTGTGCAATTCTAAACACCACATTACACTGAAGAAAGGACATCAGTAGGATGAAATAAAGCATTAGATGGACATCACAATGCCTTACAATTTAGGAAGATGATTTATCCATTCTGATGAATGATTAGTCAGCTTCAGCATTTGCAGGTTTTCAGAAATTATTTACAAATCATCATAGTGTTATATCTCATCCAAAGAGTAAGGGCATGGATTGATGACAGGCTGATAGTGAATTCAAGTAAAATGTTAAATTAGATATTAGAAAGTATAAAAAGTAATTGAGTTAGACAATAAAATATTTTGCCAAGGCATACTGAAGCAGTTGTAGTTATTTTAGATTCTGCAAAGCAGGCTGTATTTAGTCTGATTCTGCAACTTTTAACAGGCAAACATCCTGTTAACTTAGCGAGAGTTCTGCATGAAAAATAATTAGAATTGAACTTCTAACCCATTAGATTTTAAAGGAGTTGAAAAAAGTTAAGGGATACAGTTCATACTGACATCAAGGGCAACTGTGCAGCTAAAATTCCAGCACAAATTATTAGACATGGTGTCGTAACAGGCTGTAACTCTGAGTGAAGTATTTAAGTACATGTTTAATTTGATACATGGTAGACTCAGAGACATGGTCAGTGAAGTCACTCAAAGGTAAACACATGCTTAGGCAACACAGTGGGTAATGCATAAAGTATGTAACTACTTGCAAGGTTTTTTTAAGTGTGCAGTCTACAAATTCCTCATGTATTCTACAACATGTATGGCTCAAATATATACATTTATGTTCCTAGATGCAAATAATTCCAATGATAAAGTGGAAAATATAACAATATTTGTGTGACAACCTCTTTAAAACAGATTTTTAAGCATTCAAATAATTCAGACTACCACCTAACACAGACTGACCATGGAAAATGGGTACTTAAACACCTAAACCTTCAAGGAAAAAAAATCCCATATTATTCAAAAAAAGCCTAACCACTTAAATACCTTTGAAGCATGTACCCATTTCCACTTACTTCATACTCTTGTATATCTTCTAACATCTGGACACCACAGATCTCTGAAAGATTGTGAAAACACAACTTGGTGGTGAGATGCCACCCCAAAGAATTTTTACAAGAAACGATACAAAATATTCTGCCTTCTAATGTCTGTGCTAAGTAATACACACAGAAGTTTAGATAAAGTGACTTAGATCACACCTTCCTCTTCAACTTCAGCCCTTAGGAATTTAGAAATTTTCAGAGCTTTTCAGAGAAAGAAAAACCAAGTTAAAGATACCATCATATCTGCTTTTCTATTAAATTACAGCACAGCCTTGTTACTAAATGTATGCTCTATTTAAAGTCACCTGTAAAATAAGCAACTTGCAAAGAATACAAATTTTGTCAATAAAGCCTGGATTAAAAAACAGTACTGTCTGATATTATACAGTCATTGGCACTTTGACCACCATAAATTCTCTGAGAACAGCAAAGTTGAGAGACATCTTAAAGATGCAGGGAAAAATTAAATGCCAAAAGCTCCTAAAATCAAGCAAAAGGAAAGGGGAAGAAAAAGAAAAAGGAAAAAAAAGCCCGCTAGAAGCTGAACTTGAACTGAAATATAGGTAGGACATGAAAAGAAGAGAGAATCAAGTGAAAGGGATGCAAATGAAACAGAAGGGCATTTTTCTAGAGAGAGGGAGGGTAGCCTGGGGGAAGCATCCAGTAAAAGAATTGCATGAAAGCCTTACCAAAGAAGAGGAAAGGTGGAAGAAGGCAGTAACAAGGAATCAGAAGGCATACAAAAGCCGTAAAGCACAAAGATGGAAAATGTAAAGAAAGCTTTTCCTTTCCTTTTCCTTCCCCCTCAAGATGTAGTCACTCTCTAAGCATCATTCTTTCACTTATTTTTACTTCTCCAGAAACTGCAAGGTGGGATTGTGATAGAAAAAAGGGTTAAAACCTGTGTCACTTTTAGCCTTGTGTCCTCACATGTAAAAACTAAAATCTGAATTCCAGAGCTGATTGCTGACAAGCTACAAAGCTGATTTGCTTGAATGCTTAAAGGCCTAGCACCCAAATCTTCCAAGGGGGAATTTACCGGTGTGCCGAGTCCCTGACAAACAGCTCCTACGTGACAAGACATGTGCAAGGAAAGCTTTTCGCTCAAACCTACTCGCATTCCGTGACTTCACGTTCAGCATTTCCTGAACATCACAGACAGACAGCGCTCTGTCTAACATAATCTGCAGAAGGGCTTATCAGTACTGTTGTAAAACATGCTGGAAAAAAAAAGAAAGAAAATTCCTTGATAGCAATGGTTTGCAAGAGTGGAAAACATTATCTCACTTTTCTGGAGGTCCGGTTTTCATAAATTGTTTCTCCTCATGCTCAGAAAGGCACTGTCTTCTGGCTGCCCTTACAATCTCTGAAAATAGTCTGGGCAGTAGTTTTTTCCAGGTTTTCCTTCCTTATCAGTTTGGAATTCCAGGTTCTATAGATCCTACACACACATGTAGCAATGTTGAATGTGTGAGCTCTGAAGTAAGGTAACCAAGCTGAAGAGTAACATTTCTGCATTTGAAAGATTTTTTTGAAAGACAATCCTAGAAGTGTAAAGATTTGTTTTAAGATTTTCTCATTAGAGTTCAAAATAATTTGGTTTTTTTCCCCAACAAAAAGAATTCCCAAAGCTCTCCATGAATAATAAAGGGAGAGCTCTAACCCAAACTAACACAGCAGCTTGGATACTTCTCAGTTCTGCTTCTGACTAAAACTCACACCCAATTGCCTACATGCCAGAAAACATTTTAATGACCAAGCTATCATGTAGTCTGGAATGCTCTTTTCTTTTTGGCTATTAGCTAAAAGACTTCAACAGAAATTAAGCCAAGCAAACAAGTATACAGAACTTCCACATGCGGCAAGATGATTATCTGCTCATGAAAATATATTGTAGCTATAAATCCCAAATCCGGACTCCTTCATGGTCCTGTGTAGTTCTCAGATTTTTATCATCTTTGGGGAATGCATCATCCTCTAGGCCCCTCCCAAGTATTTTAGCAACCGTGTGCCACAAAAGATAGAAACCATGACAAACATGCAGCTTAGAATGACCACATTACCTATAAAGAAATGATAGTTCAGTTCAATGTACATGAGATCTTGGATGAAAGAAATGGAAGTGGTGACCATATAGTGAGCAGATGAATTGCTAACATGCCCACAATGTTCTGTACATTTCCTAGGTATTTTCTCAAGGCATTACATTGTGCTACTTAGTTCCTAGAAAACAAGGCAATTAATACATTTATTTTATTGTTATTGATATGTATTATGTATTATGCCACCTTGATATACTTCACTAAGATATATTTCTCCCTGACAGGGAGAGCTATTTCCTGTAACAGTATCACAACTTTGTTGTCTGGTGCTGGCCAAATGGAGTCTCGGTGGTTTTACGGAAACAAGAACTTGACCAGAGGGACCACAGTCCCTCGCCAGACAGATCCATCGAGGTTTGTGGGTGATTCAGAGTTACTTACAAAGCTGAAAGGAAGAAAATGTTTGGCAGACTATAAAACTTCAAAACCAAAACAGCTACCCAGATCTGGAGCTGGTAGAGCTGATAAGAAGCTGTGGAGAAGACTGGTGAGACAAGCTGTCCTCCTGCAGCCCATGGGGGATGATAGTGGAGCAAATACCCACACTGGAGCTGGTGGATACACACAAAGGACCCATGGGAAGACAACATTGGAGCAGGCACCTGGCATGGCCTGTAACCCCGTGGAGAGAAGAAAGCAGTTTGTGAAGAACTGCAGCCCATGGGATAGGGTTGGCAAAGTTCATGGAGAACTGTCATCCATGGGAGGGACCCAGAATGGAGGAAGGGAAGAGTATGAGGCATCCTCCCCCTGAGGATGAAGAAGTGTGATGAACTGTCCCCAATCCCTATCCCCCTGTGTTGCTGGTGGGGAGGAGGGGAAAGAAACTGTGGGGAAAGTTAAGCCCACAAAGAAGAGTCAGGGGAGGTGTTTGGGTTTATTTCTCATCATCATACCGACTTGATCATAAACAACTATTTTTCCACGATTTGTGTCTGTTTTCCTGTGACTGGCCACTGGCAAGTGAGCACTCCCCGCCCTTATGTCTACCAATGAACCTGTCATTGTATTTTCTCTTTCTGTCCAGCTACAGAGAGAAGTGATGGAGTGGCTTTGGTGGGCATCTGACCTCCAGCCAGGGTCAAACCACCATAAAATGACATACTTTATTTCAGTTTATTTCCCTTCCAGTTCCTATGAAGTCAAAAATGCTTCTGTTAATGGGTCCACTCTGGGGAGAGAAAATGCATGAAAACTAGCAGCCCAAAGGAGCACTCTAGTTCAGGTGTAAATTGGTCATCTGTATTTGATGTGTTCGTTAAATCTATCCCTTACATCACTGTAATTCTCAGTGGTTCAAACCATTTTGAATAATTTCTACACAGCAGATTAACTTCCCAATATGTGTCATTCTCTACACGCTTCCTTCTAAAACGTAAGATCTCAAAGTTTAATTTTAAAAAAAAACCTGTAAGACAGACACTGTGACAGGAAGAGGATATTTTGAAGAAGAACATGCTATTAGGGTTCCAAGGCCTCACAAAAAGTGAATGGTCAGTGTCCCAGAAGGATCAAAGCATATGTTTGATGGTGGATGTTCTGTTTATTATATGAAAAAACCTCTTCCTCCTGAGATTTCACAAGCTGGAAATGCAGTTTCTCTGCTGTCTGTTACACTTGGGTACTTCTGCTTAAATTATCCATGCCATAGATTCCTTCTTGTCTTTAACTTGAAGCTTGTCACATTAAGACATGATAGAACACTAATGCAAGCAATTTTTATCTAACAGATACAAATGGTATTGACTGCTATCTCCCTAAACTTCCTTTTCTATTGGCTTAATGTAAACATTTCTAGTTAAAACATCTAGGAAGTCACAGATATAAAATATGTTTCCAAAGTGAACTCAGACACCATTTACATTCCCAGATAGTAAAAGCAAAAAGGATACTTCAATCTTACTATGTTAATATCTACATAAAATAGGTCACTGAATTTAATGTAAAAATCTTGCATTGAGGGTTTGTGCAACTCGCAAAACTCCTGTCCCTGAACGGGAAACAGGGATCATTACACAGATAATGCAGGACAACAGTGATTCTTGGCAAACAGATGCCTTCATACTAGGATGGCTAAGAGAGAAATTTCACATTATGATAAGTTTTGTCACAGCACAGGACAGCAGTTATGGCTCAGAGCCCTGTGGATGGGAATAAAGACTGATTTCCTTCTACAACTATTATAAGAAAATTCTCCTCTAGGCAAGTGAAGCCAATAAAGTTTTGAGACATCTCTTAGTGGTGAAAGAATATTCTAGGCTGAAAACTCAGTCTCAAAGATATCCCCAGCACAGCCACAGAGCTTGTCTGCTAAAAGAGCCCAAACAGAATCACAGTGATCACAGAAAGAGAAGTCGAAAAAGGAGGAGGAGGAGAAAAACGATTGCATTAAAGGGCATATCCATCAAAGTACTCTCTATTGACTTTCATTTTACAGAAATATAATTTGAAAGCATTTTGCATTTCATGTAAAGGTGCTTTGGTATAAAAAGGGTACTCTAATTGTTTGCACTGTCAAATCTCATTAAGAAGTTTTGTTAGTGAAAAAAGAATGAAATATTTAAAACCATAGCATAAACATATATGATTTATTTTCTCTAAAACCCCCAAACAGATTGCCACAGAATTTCCTTAGCCCATGTGTTTTAACTTCTATGTGAACTCAGTTTGACCCAACTGGCCTACTCCTTGTTTTATGGTGATACTGCAGGACCCGTATTGCACCTCTTTTTTAAAGCAGGACTTTTCAATTTCTCTCCAAACCAGTTTATCTTTCCACATTAAAGAATAATCAAACAGAAATGTCATTTCCAGGAACAGGTTAATATATTAGCTACTTCTGTTTCTAAAATTTGCTGTAAAATATCATGCAGTGCTTTTCATTAGGAGAGATTCTCAGCTACAAGCACCACTATGTTGACGATACTCTCTCATCTGTACAGATGAAAAATTTTATAATCCAATCCAGAATTTATTGCTAAAAATTCCAGCCAGCACAACATACCTTAAGTTACAATGTATATTTATAACAATTCTTTGGAGTAAATGGGTAAAATACTTGGATAAGCATAAAATACTTAAATATGACTAGCATGACTGGATTTTTACCATCAAAAGAGCTGGTACTTGACTTGAGCACTGACTCGGAAAGCACCATTCTTTATTCTGACGTTGGTCCCTTTTTGGCCCTAATTAGACAAGACAGTGCTGTAAAGTGTCTTTCTAGTTTGTGCACATACCTCCACTGATGTTTGCATGTATAACAGCATCTTATGGCTCAACAGCAAGATATTCCGGATTGGAACACACATACAATTCCAGATATCAAAGTTAGCTTTAGTTTGACTTTGTGAGATTCTAAAAGCAGCTGTGCTTTGTTGCACTTCCTCAGATCCCAATAGTGATTTAGTTCTGAGGATTATATATTTGTCTCTTATGTGTCAAAAGTCTTATCCCTAGTGACATTACAACTCTGGTTTTGTATTTAATGTAAAAGCATGATAGCTTCACATTGATGATTGTCAGCAGTTGCTATTTATCATCTGTCAAAAGTTTTCCTCATGGGAAGACAGAAAATCAAATGGATTATGGCTGGTTTTTTAGTTGCTTAAAGGAATCTTACATGACACAGGCTAAAAAGAATGGTGAAACTGCTCCTGACAACCAAGTTAGCATTCAAAGCAATATGCGATTTTATGTACATAGCAGGAGAACTGTCAGCCGCCTTGACAAAGCAGCACATTTAAAACTGCTATGTCAGTTCACTCGTCTGACCTCTTGGTTGCAAGACCACCCGATACTGCAGTCGCGTATTTCTAAAACTACTAGCAGCATTCTCAAGGAAAAAAAGAAAAAAAAAAGGTGAAAAACCAAGACTGCAACACAACATATGAAATATCTAATTGTAAATGGTAAAAATGTATAATAATTAAATCTCTGCAATAGCTTTTAGTTAGGATTCGTCAACTAAGCAGGAAATCCTCTCCAGAGAGAGAAAGAAGAATGAGAGGGCCAGCACCTGCAATAAGACTTGTCTGTGACCCCAAGTCACTTCCCTGCACTTATACAATAATGAGGGGAAGGTATCCTTTCTTGAAAAATGGGAGGAACTTTATCCTATTAAAGGTGTTTTCTCCAATATGGCTAGAGAAAAAAAATGAGAAAAAAACTAATTTAAACTTAAATTTGCCTCCCTACTTGCATCAACAGACAGACACGTAAAATTTGATCGCAGAAAGAGCTATGAATTTTACATGAATCTTGCACAAACTTTCTGGTTACTCCTAAAAATTTAAGCCATTTTCTGACCTGTTTCAAAATATGTCAATCTGTATACACAACTAAGATAATGAAGTGAAACGTACTGTCTGTTATTTACTCATACTGTCTGGAAATACAAGGTATCTGAGAATTGGAGTTAAAGCTTGCACAGGCACGACAGGTGAATCTCAGAAACTTGTAAACCCATGAAATGTAAGAGTTAACTCTATTATGAATAGACTCTTCATTCATCCTGCATTCTGGGAACAACCATGGACCTGGTTCATGCTGTAATGCTGTGAAAAAGGCTGTTTTAATGACATTTCATTTGGAATCCAAACTACAAAAGTGGTTTGCTGGTCCAGCATTCTCCATGATCTCCTTAACCTGTTTCAGGTTTAATATCCTTTTATCTTTAATAAACCTACTGAAAGGAATTCGGTGTTTCACAGATAATTGTCCCACCTCTAATTTCAGTACATTATAACACAGATTAAGGGAAATTCAGGGAAGCAATAGGGATTTAAATGACACAAAAAAGAATGATAGATTTAAATTCAGTCTTTTTAGTCTCACCTTACATTGTCAGCTAGAGAAACCAGCTTTATTTCAACCTTAATGGTCGTGTGGAGATTACTGGTCAAAGTGCAGAGAATATAAAGCTCCTGTTATAGCAGTACTTCTGAAAAACCTGAAGCTTAGATCTGGGCTTCCACCTTCTTTGAAGCTTATTATGAAAACCTGTTCTATGACAAATGTCCAGATAATGATATACTGTAACAATACCTTGGTTTTCAAGAGCCATCTTACAGACTTGTGCTGCACTGTACCACCATTGGAATTATACCTTTTAAAATATTTTATGTCCTTCTGGAGTTGTTAAAAGTGACAAAAGTCAGAATAGCTCTACAAATCTGAGTTTGAAAAAAGTGACGTATCCTGTACACGGCCACAAAGGGATGGTGCTAATATTAGGCTAGAGCACAAACACCCCCCCCCCAAGGTTTAAGCTCATTAGAAACAAAAGGATGCATATCAGAAATCAATAAGTAATGATTTGGAGTCATGATAAGAAAAAAACACCCACACACAAAACCCCCATTCATTTTACTTCTCTGTGAAGCTTTGGTAAGGCTATTTGCTTTCTGTACAGACAGTTTTTGAGGATTCAGTGGTAATACATGAAGCACATA
This sequence comes from Heliornis fulica, assembly GCA_013399135.1. Classification (NCBI taxonomy): domain Eukaryota; kingdom Metazoa; phylum Chordata; class Aves; order Gruiformes; family Heliornithidae; genus Heliornis; species Heliornis fulica. Next base: position 529,807 of record VXBZ01005654.1, on the reverse strand, counting down.
TATTGCAATACTGTGGCAATGAGTACCATTGAGAAATGTAAAAATAACCTACAGTGTTGACTTTACAATTTATGTGCATTTACTGAGCTGGAGGATTTCGGTTTCTCTGCCAGGTATCCTAATACTTGGAAACAGGAAGAATGAGAAAAGATGTACCTAAACATCTTTGAATCTCTCTGGGTGCTACTCATAGGAAAGCATCTTAGAGATGAAAATGTAACAAAACCAGGAATTTCTAGGTTTTCCTAATACTTTTCCTTAGATCGATTAAATTTAATGATTGATTCAAAATTTTAGAATAAAACAGGACTCTTCTTGACTATCACAACAGATTAAATACATTTTGCTAGATGTCTAGACAGTATTTTTCACTGTTTTCTTCATTATATTCACAGAATTCACTACATGAGTGCATGGTTATTTACAACCTCACACACACTGGGATTTTCAAGTACACACAAACTGCAAATTACACTGGGACTGTGCACTGATGCATAAAATATCATTCCATGTAAGGTCACATCCAGCACATGCATGGATTGAATCCAGCAATTGCCATTTTTACATTAAGCAGTCATTGCTGGAAGCCCATGATTACCTACCTATGCTCAATAACCATTTGTAGGATTCCCTCAGCTCAGATGGTGCTCTTAGATTGTTCCTTCCTTTTAGTAAAGCTGCAGGCAAGAGGGGACTTGTCCCATCCTTGCTGTGGGCTTTCTGAACAGTGATAAAGCTGTGATGAGCACTACGAAAAGGGCAGTGCCTGTGGGTGTGAGTCTGTGGGAATTAGTCCATTAAGAGAGCTACCCCTAGGCATTTTTTTTCTAAGTTCCATTTTTCATACTGAACTTTTAATGAGCACTAATGTCCACTCTGATCAATATCTGTAGCAGAAAGCATTACTGTCACTTTCTCTGGTCATACCCAAAGTAAACAAGAGAAAGTCCAGTGGGGTTTTTTTTTAACAGCTTAAGAATTCCAGCCAAGCACTTCTTGACAATGAAATATGAAGAAGTAGAATGAACATAAACACTCATGGATCTTTCTTCTCGTGATGGCCCTCTTAATTTCACAACAGCCCTGTGATTGATACTGTCAATATCCATGACACAAGCTGCTTCTCCCCGTTTGTCAAACAACAGCAGAGCAGCAGCAAACAGCTCGGAACACACATGTTATAAGACATACTGAGCACAAAGGATCCTGAAAGTATTTTTATAGGAACAGACAAAAATGAAGAAGAAAACTCACCCTTAGGCCTGCCCTTTTTTTATGTTAGCATTTTTTTTTTCTCTAGGAATTCGTGCATGATCATGTCTCTTGCTAAGAAAACACTGATACTTGTTTTATAGCTCATGTACAAAGATTTTACCATTTCTTTGCTCACAGACAAAATGCTGAGAGCAGTAGCATGTGATTTACCATCATGAGAGACTGGCTGCCACACGCGGTAAGAAGGAACCACCACAATTCAGAAACCTGGACAATGAATCAGTCAGAAGTCTTTTTCAGCACCACCTTGCCACTTGTTACAGTCTTCACTGATCAAGAAATTACCTACTTTTAATCCTCATACCAGTCCTCAGGTATTGACCTCACTAAAGAGAAATGAGTGTCTGAAGAGATGCTTAAGGCCAGCCCACACCGCACAATCAAGGAAAGAGAAAAGTTTCCTACATCAAGCAAGAACCTAAAACTTCTACTGAACTCCATTTGTTGACAAAGTTATGCCACGATCCCATTATTTTCCACAGAGTTCATCAGTTTCCAAGGCAGAAACTTCATCAGGAAGTCTCTGACACACACAGCATTACACTGACCACATCAGCACAGCCTGAGAGGAGGTCGCTTGGTCTCTCACCTTGAAAATCTGCCTTCAATTTTTATCTAGTCCTCTCTATCTAATTTATCTTCACCTAATACAGTCCCAATTCCTTTAAAGTCCTCATAGACATTCAACTTAAAGATAGAACAGAGATGAAGGGTCTGTGATTCCACCAATTCCAGCACTGAGAACATACCTGACTTATGTCAAAAGGAGGGAGTATGGAAGCAAAGGATATTCCTTTTGCAGTGTTTCTGACATTTTGGGCAAGCAAGAAATTAATATCCCAGCTGCATTTGGGGGAAAACAATCCATGCTTACAGCCCAAGTTAGCATTGCCTGAATTCAGATCCACTCATCATATGTCCACACGTGTCTATCCACTGAATTTAAATTTAAAGCATGTCAAAGGAGGCATATTTTATAATTTCACTTCTAAAAAGAAAAGGCGAAGTGGAAAATTTGGCAGATACCAAAGCAGTTCCAGAGATCAACAGCATACTCCTATGCAAAATAAAGCATGTAATCATCTTTAGGTACTGAACAACTTTAACATACACAAGTTCTCTGTGCGTAGAGTATATTTCCCAATAATAATGACATTCCCACTCTCCTAGCCATCAGTGAAGGCCAGTAAATTTATATGTTAATATTGAACAGTAAATTCATTCACTTGCAAAAGTAAACTTAATTCCAAAAATTTTCATGTGCCCTGTCTGCAAAGAATTTAAATTAATGTAGTTTGCATAAATAAATATGAATGTCAAGAATTCCAGGCAAGGTCTGGAATAGTTTTATGTTTTTGCAATACATTCATACTCTCTGCTGCTACACTGAGAATAGACTGTTTTTCATTGCTTCATTCAAGATCAATTTTTTTTTCCCCATTAACATCCTTACCACCACCACCTTCTAAAGTGTCTCTCTTGCATTGACTAGTGGTCTAACAGGAAAAGCTTGCAACTTTCTTCAAAGGCTTTTTTTTTTCCAATAGTATTTTGAACAGACAAGAAGCAAATAGATGTTACAATTGTTCCTCCTCTAGCAATCCCTTAAATACCCTTCAGGTATGCTTTGTCCCCCAGCCTAGTTAGCTATTCTGTTGGTGCTTGCACAGCAATGACAGATTGCCTGTGTAGTCTAACCTTGTCAGCTCTTTCTAATTACTGCAGCAGTGCCACAGACTATGCTCTCTTTATAGGCCCACCAGTCTGGTCTCATGGGATTTACCAGTCCCACTGATAATGGACATCATTCAACCATAAACATTTAAAGAAGCAACTATCCCTTTAAGAGACATACCTACATGTGAAGCAAGCTGCGTTGTGGGAATGTATGGGGTTTGCATGGCAAGGTTTTGGTAGCAGGGAGCTACAGAGTGGCTTCTGTGAAAAGCTGCTAGAAGCTCCCCCAAGTCCAACAGAGCCAATGCCAGCCAGCCCCAAGACAGACACATTGCTTGCCAAGGCCAAGCCAATGAGCAATGGTAGTAGTGCCTCTGGGACAGCACAGGTAAGAGACAAACAGTTGCTGTACAGCAGCAAGTATAGCCAGGGAGAGGAGTGAGAGAAACAACTCTGCAGGCCTTTTGTTCTGTTTTCTTTTCCCTGTCCAGTTAAGGAAAGGGGTAGAGCAGCTTTGGTTGGCACCTGGCCTCCAGCCAGCATCAACCCACCACAAGGAATAACTACACTTCTGCTCTCCAAAATGACTCTGTGCACAGGATGTATTTAAGCATTCCCTACTCAAATGCATTTTTGTACTAATCTATTTAAGACAGGGACACGGCAATGTGAATTTTCCGGCTCAGGTCTGAAGTTTTTACATCTGTGCCTTCCTACCTCTTGTGATTTTACTCTGAGATGGCTAACAAGAGAGAAGATCCTGCTTTCCAGGTTAAATGGCACCGAAGAGTAAAGATCTGAATCCTGTGCCTACTTAACTTCTACCACATGGGAAGCACCATTCTGTAGTACAGATTTTCTGTATTTTGTTGTTACTGAACCTGAAACTCGTTCCCTTTGCCTAACCATTTTGTCATAGTCTTTATGGTGGTGCCCCATGTGTTTAACCATGAGTGTGTGAATACTCTCTCCAAAACCAGTGGGACTATTTAATCTCTGTGTTATTAAACACAAGTCAGCATTTGCAACACTCATTACTTGAATGTGATAGTTTGGCTCATCTCCACTAAAAGCTTCCCATACATCCTTTGTCTTAAAAATAATTTTGACTGCAGAATATCTGTAAGTAGAATAAATTCCTCATCTGTATTACTTAAAAAAAGAAAAATAATTATTCTTCTAAAAGTTTTAAACATACGGCTAATAAAAAAATAATTAGTTGTACACAGCACCCCTGAAAACTGATCATGCATTATAGAGAAAACAGGGAAACTACTATTTAGGGGCCTGGTAAGAAAACAAGGTCTCTCCTAGACCCATTCTGAATACAAAGTCTCCCAAAGCTGTTTTCTTTAGTTATGGCTAAACATTTAAATCACAGTATTTTTTTACTGATCCTGTGATGTACCAAATATTTCTAGCCATAACAGTCCCCCAAGTGAATTTAGATTTGCTTTTTCTGATTCAATTTAAATAGAGATAATTTTGACATAAAGTAGGTTACTATTTTCAAAGCGTATTTTTATGGTTATGATTTATTAGAAGCAGTAGGGAATTTAAATTTATGGATCAGTTATATCAAGTATTTAACTAAACCCATGAGAGTCCTGAACACTATACTGCTAATCCCAAGATAAATATATTAATCCACTTTTCAGCAGAGTCTTAAAATAATGCTTCTTTCAATGTGTATAATTTTATCATTTATTTTTCCTTGAATAGAGTTCTATGGATGAGTTAGTAAAAAAGCACAATTTAGAAAGAAAATCAATAGTTCTCAACTGAAGATCACTTACAAAATACAATGGGGTAGTAATTGATTTGTAGCAAAACTTGCTGTTTAATTCTAGTCACATGTAACTGGAGTAAAACTATGCACAAGAGATTATAATTTGTCTGTGTACTAATGCTCCCAAGTGTATCACCTCTGCTATGATCAGAGTATATCACCAATAAATTAAATAACATTTGAAATGAGCTCAGAGCTTGCCCAATGCACCTTTTGTTAGTGATGGGAAGCTGCGTTTTGGCTGGGATCCACCATTGCCTTTTACTGGAGAGATGTTCCATGGCAGGGGAAAAAAAATGGGGAACATAACGATATAAACTGGGCTCAGCATCTATGAATGCAGAATATGATAATGATCTAATGTTATGTCAGAAACAAATGGGTCCTGTATTGCATAAGTTGATAATAATCATTTATCCATGGGAAAAAGTACTCTGTGGTAATTCCAGAGGGAACTGGATCACATTAAACCAATATTTGGAATTTACAAAAACCAACACACCACCACCAGATAATGTTTCATTTGCAGTTCTTTCTTGCAGCGTCCACAGCAAAAGCACAACTGACAAATGGCTTGCTATTAGAATGAGTTAGATACAAACTTAAGGTTACCGTTTATTTTAAAAATGTTTCTTCTGCCTAAGTTGCCTTAGTGTAAAACACACTCCAAGAGCCATCCATTAAGCACAGTATTACACTATATTATAATCTTTTGACCTAACACCTGCACAGCCTTAATTTATACTCTGTGGCTCAAAAGGTGCAGCATATCATCAAGGTCATTTAGAAAGGCTTTAACTCAGGGTGCTTTATGCAATAAATTAAAAACTGTAGTGGCATAACAAACACTACTCCTGTGAATCCAGAAGCAGCCTGCACTTCTGCACATTTCAGCAGATGCTGTTCTTCACTCTATACATTATTAGCAAAAACTGCATGTTTGCAACACATCATTTCTGAAATCAAGCATTCAGAAATAAGAGACAGCAAAGTCATCTGGATTCAGCTATTTTGTACTTTTAAATTATCTAGGCACATCATGGTTCTCTAATAATTCTGGATTCAGTGTTTAGCATAACTGACACTCATTTAGAAAAGGGGGTATTCTGCTTCTCTGTTAAACCTTTCAGTCCCATGTTAGGGCTGTAGGCTAACTAGTCCTGACAAATTTACTTCCGTCATCAACTGTTCAGTTGTTTCCATGACTCTGGAATCTAAGATCTTTACATCTTCCCTCAATATCTTGAAAAAATGAGAGTTGGCACTGCCGCTTTAGTTAACAAAATAAGGCACAGAGAAACTCAGTTTAACACTCATTTTAGATGTCTGATGTGAAACACCCAATGCTTTTCAAGAGGCTGCAGCATGGGATCTCATGTGTCCTGTTTGAAACTCCTCACATAGCTCATTTACAGGTAAGTGTACATGTCATTCCTTCAAAATACCATGACATACAGCCCAAGACCAGCTACTAATCATGCTGTACTACCTTTTCCCCATCCCTTTCTACTTAAGTCCTACTACTCTTCTGTACCGAACCCAGTCAGTCTCCTTCCTAGCAGAAAGAAACTGGAAAGCATGGAAGGCAGACAGTTACGGGTGAATAAATGATTAAATTACAACCTTTAATAAACTACAACTCATTAGAATCATAGAATCACTTGGGTTTTAAGATCAAGCCTAACCACAGCCTAACCCTGCTTACTCCACTTCTAGATCATATCCTTCAGCACCTCATCTGTTCACCTTTTAAATACCTCCAGGGATAGTGACTCCAGCACTTCCCTGGGCAGCCTGTTCCAATGTCTAACAACTATTTTAGTAAAGATTTTTTTTTCTGACTGTCATGATCTGACTGTCAGTTCCATACCAGGTCACCTTCCTTTTACAGTGGTAGGAGCACAAACACACAATGAACTGAAGTGGTTCAGCTGGTGAATGGCAACTGATCAATCCAAAGAAACTCCATCACGTTCTGTGGAATTTGCCTCTGATTCCTTCAACTACTTTCAAATTTTGGATTATTTTTGTTTGCTTGTTTCCAGTACATTTAGCTGGGCAGCAAAAGATGTGTTTGAGATCTTGAACCATTCTGGCAGATGGCGTTCAACATGGGAATGTATAGCATCCTCCAAAAATGGCTGCAGTTTTTAAAATGTGAGAATGTTTTCTCTTTAATTCCTTCTTTCAGAAACAATGCTGAAGTACCAGAATTAAAAAAAAAATAAAAATAGAAAATGGATTCAAGATTTGCCACAGAGAACAGGAGAGGAAAAATCTTTCCAATTGGTCTGAGCTATTGGCTTCCTGTGGCTCATTTAGTGTTAATCTCTCACAACAAACAGTCTGCCATATTTTATGGTTAACCATAACCATTTTCTACTGGAAAGCGCTGTTTCTTACTTCAGGCAATGTTACTGCCCAGACAGTTATGCAAGGAGTTCCTAATAATGTGAATAAACAGAGAACACTATTGTGTAGACAGAATTATTTTTAATAGTGAATTACTGTACAGTGGAAACTTTTCCAATACTGCATGTGTTCTCTCAAGCAGTTATACTGAAAAGGTTGAAAGGACACTAATATTTTGGTCAGCATTAGTGGTAATGGTTTCCTGTGATGTGGCATTTATGACAGTAGCACAGGTTCACATTTTAAGTCAGATTTGCCTGGTGGTAGTTATTTGCCCTGGTTATTTGTTAATATTTTCAAAAAATTAAGAACATTATTGTGGTAAATTAAAAGTTTTGGTCATTTCTACACAGTCTTTTTTTTGTATATTTCAAGGTCCAACATTTTTATCTCTTTCAAACATACAATAATACCAAGCTACTACCGAGCTCTCTGGAGACTGACATTTCCTCTACTGAGGAGCAGCTTGTATTTTCATGTAACTTGACCATAAGATTCCTGTAACCCATGCAGCAAGTATGACAATCAGTTATGAAACCAAAAGTAACATTCACTTCGATGCCAAGAGCCTATTCAAGATTTCATCGTGAGTTTCACATAAATTCCAAGATAATGAAGTTACTTACAAGACAGTATACAGGCTGGTCAAAGAGATTGCACTTTCACACACACACATGACAGAATAAATTGGGTTTTGTGAACGGAATCCTGTGATTTAACAGATAAGGACTACAAAAAAAAAAGGCAGTGTGCGGTTATCTTTGCATGGAAGTACTATTATCATATGCATTTATCTTAAAACAAAGGCAGAGGCTGTTGCTACCATATAATGAGAGTAAATCCCACATAATTCCTCTCTCCAGTAGTGTTCCACCATGATAAAGTCAATATATTTCTAGAGAAAAAGTGTAAAACATTTTTCATCATCTGATTTCAGGAACCTTTCTCTCAGTGTAACTACAATTAAGGATGTTACAAGGGTTTCTCTGCATCAGTCCAATGACCCCCTGAGCCTGTGCTAAAGTTCCTCATCCGACGGGGTGAAGGAATAAACCAGATGTAGAAGTATTTTAGTCATGCAGAAATAGTCTTCCAAAACCAGTGGTAGAGAAGTTGTGAGGGAAATGAAGGGACAAGATGGCAGTATTAGGGGAATGACTATCAAATTCAGTCCATTTTCTGGAAACATACTCTTTTACTATAATTTTTTCAACATGGATAATTTGAAGTGTGTTGCCTAGTGTGCAAGTATACATGTGAGAGGGAAAGATGACTTTATAGAAGGTAGTTTGGGCTTCTTCCCCAGGAACTCATGGGAGTCAGTGCATTTGCTCCATTTAGTTCGCCGAGTTACATTGTGAAGGCAAAAAAGCACCTCTTCAGATAATCACAGGCAAGGGTGATTTTTATAATATCAAAAGAAGGGATGACCCCTCCAGAAACAGCCTCCTTTAAGTCTTATAGCAGGCTAAGGAAGAGGTTGCCTGAACCACTGAAAACCTGCTCCAGCATATCACTGTAAAGCTATAATCCATTTCACTGGTGCTTAAAGTTCAAGCTGAGTTTTCTGAATTGCAAATAAGTTTCTGTGTAAAGAATATTTCATGTATGTATCCAGTCAGGGTGGTAATGTTGTTATTACAGAACTGTCTGCAATAACTCAGCTGTCAAATTCACTTCAGGCTGAAATTCAGTCTACACGGTCTCAGCTGGCCAGCAATTTCTTTTTTCATATACAGTATGTTTAAAATGTATTCAGACTCTTATGAGTCATGAGATGGCAAGTAAAAAAAAAAAAAGAAAGTGTTTTTAAATGTAAGAAAAAAGGTCTTAGGAAATTTTAAATATGGTGTTATCAGTTTTGCCTCCTACTTACTCGCACCGCCAGATATCACATTAGAACATAACTTCGTGACATCATGTATTTTACTTGTTCATTATGTTTTCAGCACTGATTTTAGAGCCAAACCTCCTTTTCATGAAACATTTGTCTGTATTACCTGTTCTGTTTAGCTAGTTTCTCCCTTAAAACAGCACAATCAAAGCTCACATTCTAGTCTACCTACAGCAGATAGAAAAATTATGATCTCTGTACCCCCTTAAAAACAGATCGATAGTAGTTTGAGACCAAATGAAAAAAGTAATTGTTACTTCGCATCCACACAAAATTATTTCCATCTGCAGCTACCAAAATTTCAATTAAATTTCTATGCACGAGTGCAAATATAGTTGTGCCTTGAAGCCTACTTGTTGTTACCTTCTTGTTTGACACTGAAATTCCTTAGCAAGTGTCTTCCATAAAGAACCATTCATGGATCATCAACAACGCTTCAAGACACTTTGATCAGATTCTCCCTTTTCTTGAAGCATATGCAGCTTCTTTATATATCAACAGAACAATAAAAAATGCAAACACTTCAAACTGGATTCAGTATTACTATTTAGTGCTTATGAAACATATTAATTGTTTAGATCACCACGAGCTTTACAGATCACAGTCGACAGCTGCACTGACAGAGACGCCTATGCACTGCCTACGGAGGCAAACATGAGACTAGAACTTTGCTGCATTAGAGATATGGCAGAAGCATAATTTTTACTTAAACAGCATTTCACTCATCAAATCTCATGTAGTTAGAATTAGACATAAAATTGAAGATGTCATGTCTCAGCATTAAGAGAAGTAGTTGGATGAAAACGATGGAACATCAGAGAATGTAATACATTATAAATAATGTATTTAAAATTTTAAATGCTTTAAATTATTTCAGTATTAAATAATTAAGGGAAAATTAGTAGCTAAATCTTATAAACTAAAGGTTAGAAAATAGTCTCTGACTGCCCTATGTCTTCATGCAAGCACAGCTACGCCAAAAAAAAAAAAATTATTCAAAGGTAAAAAAAAATAGAAAAATGAAGCAGCAAGCTGTATCTCATAAAGAACTTAGGTCAAATCTGAAAAAAAAATTAAAAGGCATAACACAAGATGTGGAACATCCTGTTTGAGACAGAGCATTTGCAGAAAAGAAGTCCAATTTTGATGCCAGCGATGGACAATGACCACAACTTGGTACTTTCATCCCTGTGATGATGTCTGCTCTTTCCTACACAAATCCGCTTGGCTCATCAGTTCCTAGACAGTATCGTTGCATCTTTGTATGCCAGCAGAAGAGCACACTCAAACTCCTTTCTTCCCCCTTTATTATAGTGTGGAGGAGGATGACAATTAAGGCCCACTTGCCATCATTCTAGAGCAGCAGTGCCTTGCCTAGCATGTTTTGACAGTGCAAGAATGGGATGCTGCATCTTTATATTTGCTACCTCTCCATATTGCTAACTCTCCCATTAAATCAGCTAAAATAAGAGCAACATAAGAGTAACAATCAGATGAACAGGTGATGAGAACATGTTATTTTATGACAAGCCAGTTTATGGAACCAAATTCATCGTATTTAACTGCAATGAAATACAGCTGCAAGAATTGTATAATCTGATCAGATAAAATATCAGATATTAGTAGATTACAACAGTCCTTACATCTCCTGCCATGTTTTTATAGCAGCTAGCAGTCCTGCATAAGGTTGCCATGCTACATTAGTCACCTTTAAAATATTTAAAGTTTTCATTTAATATTCAGGGCAGGAATTTTATGGCAGCCTTAATTACCCGTAAATCACACGTACCTACATTTGGTTACTGTGTTGCTTTACAATTTTGCTGCTTAACTTTTGTGATACTGAGAGGTTTCTAATCTTACCTGTATTCTGCACCAAGCACAATTCACAGACAATGTAACAAAGTTTGTGACAGGTCTCAAGGATGACTAACTACATAAGAAGGGTAATTGAAGGCAAAAGCACAAAAAAAAGGAAAAAATTAAAAAAATTAACTCATGACCTTTTTGCATCTTGTTTCCATAGAGCCAAAGAGAAAAACAACAATGCAATATGCCCAGTAACAAACACTGTAATAGAACAGCAAAAAATCCATATTTCAGAAGACGATTGTTTTATTTTTAAATTCAAGAGCTCTCCAGTCCTTAGATTAAACCTAGCCTGACTGTGCAAACTGACTGAAGATCTTTTTGAAAAGCTTGCTGGGAAAAATAAAATAATAAAAAAAATCAAGATCAATACATATATACTTTAGATAGGGTATTTCTCTCTAATTCAATGCCCTTTTTACTCTTATGCAGGCTTCAGGAGGTATATCACCATACTGATTATTACAGTCAGTATAATAAATTGAGATCACCTTTGTCTAAAATGACTAATGAACAACCTTTAATGGCTTCTCTATTTAATTTTTGTTTCACATAAATGTACATTTTATGGATTACTTGAGTCTGTTTAAATCATTTAGAAATTGCCAGGAATATACTGAGAAAATGAAAAGTCCATGAGAGTTTTTAAACCTCTGCCTTAGATTTAAAATAGTCAGACCCCCTCTCTGGCACTATCCAAGCAGAAGGAGACTAATGAATGTTGAAAAAAACTTAAAGAGATCAATAGCAGCATTGAACAGATATTAAAATATCTGTTTTTGATTAAGATTTTATAAAGGATGACATAACGTACTTGGACAAGCAGGTCCTTGTCCAAGTATCCATGGGAGGCTTCCTACTGACTGCATCCAATGTGTGAACAAAGAATACAAATAAGAGCATTCACTTAAATGCCTTGAAATTCAGCCTTATTTTATATTTCTGCCACTTTAAATACACTTCTGTTAATACATCCAGGAAGTTATAGAAATCAATAACATCTTTATGAGTATTTGTTAACAGGCACACAAGCATAACCAAACAATTTTCTGAAGTACACTCATAATGCTAGAGAAAACAACACTCTTTTCTTGGTTGACCTATCAAACACTTCAGAAGTAGATTCAGAGTGCACAATAATCAATAAGCTACTTGCCACAAATGAATCATAAGCATTGCCTAACATTCAATGTTCACAAAACTGTTTCACAGTTATAATGGATAGCAAACAAATCTGAAACTCTAGTTACAAAAAAACCCAAACTACTCAAATGAGCAGTACAAATTTCTCAAATATAATAGCAAATGGTTTTGAGTTTGGAGCATCAAACCCTAAAGTAGACCATGGGTTAAATGAATTTCAAAGCATTTTTCATGCTAAATGATATGTAAATGTGCAGATTACTTGGGCAATGTTTAAATAGAATTATAGAAAGGCATAATCCTTTAACGTTTTGTTGTTGTTGTTAATGTCTGTCTCTCCTCGATTTTCCAAATGGGGTGAACTATTTTAGGCAGCTTCTTGAAAAATATTAACAACTATCTTCCTTTACCATAACTGTCAGATTCCCTCATTGATTACCCACAGAATATGCAGCTTTGGGTCTATTCTACACATCACAGTCTATTATTGTTGACTGTAAATTAAGTTTTCCAATTCTTGCTAGGTTATTTGAAATACAGAACATGCTCAAGATTTTTCATGATCTTTATAATTGATTGCTTCTGACTTGGTCTTTTCATGCTTTTACGTACATGTCCTTCTATGAACATATTTCTAAAGTACTAAAAAGTACTTGACAATGTCACTTTAAAACAGTCTTTTGTGTCTTATCTCACTAGCTGTAATCACTCAGGAATATTAAAGCCATGTCTTGTGCTGCTAAGGAAAATGAACTACTGTGCACGGACAGAAAACTGGTGTAACAAGAGCTCCAAGGTACATAAGAGGTTACACAGTCTGTCTTCTTCAGTTCTGAGGTTAATGCCGGGGAGCAAGAAACTTACAATAGCTGTACTTTCAGATCTGACATGAAATGTCATGAGACAGATGAGGTAATCATAAAGTGCAGTTACCAAGACTAGACTAGCTTGAGTATGGCAGAATTTAAGAACTTAATGCATCTCCCAATGAAGCTGTTACTTCTGAAGTACTAGCTCCTCTTGTAAAGCCAGCAGGCAATCAGTTCTTAAACTGGAAGCAGGGTCCTGCAAAGATTTGGGTTTTCCTCAATATATGGGGGTACTGAAGAAGAATGTTACTAGTGGGGTAAAAAGGAGAAAACAGAATGGCTTGCCTTTCTTAATTTCTTTGGTGACCGAGACACAGCCGTGATAAGGAAACACAATAGTTGAAAGTGTCAATGGAAAAGGTAAATGAAAAAAAAAGAGATCTCTTGAAAAATAGAGCTGACAATTAAATCATATGGCAAAAGAAATCAGTGCCTTAATGTACAAGAGAAGACAAAAAGCAAAACTCAGAACCAGAGTTGTTCACAGATTCATAAGCAAAAGAGAAAAAAATGGGTTCAATATCTTCCTGCTAGTGAGCTTCTATGAGTTCCTGCAGCATCAACAGACCATCACAAAATTGGACAAAAATGATTGCTAAATTCTTAAAAGCCCTTTTCCAATGCAATGCAGAAATTTAACTGATGAAGTACATCACAGGCACAAAGAAAGACAGAGTTCTAATAGCACACTGCAGGGGTATCTTGTCTCCTGTACTGATGTAACCAAACAACACTTTTTCAAAATACATGCACAAATGTAGAGCTTATGCTTCTGAATAACTTACAATGCAGTACCACAACTGAAGTGGGTCCCTCCTGGACCAGATTTTGGTTTGGTGGTTGGGGTTTTTTTCCCAAATAAGTCCTGATTTCGGTGGTTTTTTGGAGGTATTTTTGCATCAAAGTACACGTCCCAAAGCAGAGAGAAGGTGACTGAGTATGTTTTACTTTCCTTTTCCTTTGAGTGAGAAGTTTAATTATTTACTGAAGTCTCATGCAGTGGCTGTAGCAGTCAAAAGGAAAGGATGCTTTCTCTTAGCTACCAACTAAGCAATCTTTCATAGTCAATAGAAAGTTAGACTGTAAAACATAACCCCTGAACAACCCATCCAAAAAAACTTAGAAAGATGAAAAGACAAAAACCCACAAACAAACAAACATACAAAAAAACCCAAAAAACCCAACCCTAATCTTTTTAGTTCTTCCCTGGAAGAATATGTATATAAAGCAGAAACCTTGCCAGCAAACTGCTGTAGACCTAAACGATGGAATATGACACCAACTTCTTTGGAAGCTACTAATCTCTAATAGGGGTTAAAACCTCAGTCTAGAGGTTTGTGTTCATTGCCCTTGAACATAATTATGCTACTTATTTCAATAGTTTGTATTTGGAGTAATTTCTCATAAGATAGCAAATTTATTGATGAGTAAACAACTATTCATAGGTCTAAATGAAAGGCCACAATTCAGATGTGTACATTCTAAGAGCTGGAGGAACATGCTTCTGCAGGAGACATATACTTTTTACAATAAACTGCTGCAAAAGAACATTTGAATTGGATGCAGTCAGACTATGCATGACAAAGTTCTTATATAATGTTTTTATTGACGTAATGTTTACAAGTCCTATTTCTCAAAACCATATCTGGAATACTCTGTTAGAGAAGTGAAATGTGGTTTGGGTCTGGGGAAAACAAAGTTAACAAGATCATTGTATACTTACTCATCCATTTCATTCATTTAATTATATTCTGCTTCTCCAGATCAGGAGTATTTTGATTTCATATGGTCAAGGTCACCTGAACTCTACAGAATGTGAATAGCACCACGTGGAGATGACTGGGTGGCTGCACTGCAACCAATCACTTTAGATGGTTTAAACAGATCATCTTCATCATCGTATTAGTTGGGCACTGCTAGTGTCATCTGGCAGAAGAAATTATGTTTCAGCAAGAACTCAGTGTTTCAATTCAAGCAAACTTACAGGAGGCCATTTGGCCATTTTAAACACCATTAGCTGTAGACTCTTAGACCTACTGGTTCCAAAACATTACTTTCCTTCTGACAGTTAACTCTTTGTTAGAGCCACACTATTACGATTTTTTAATGGAAATATTAGAATTGTAAATATTGAAAATCGGCTGCTGCTCATGCATTGCAACTTTTCATATATGTTAATATGCATATTAAAATCATGATGGCTCCTTATTCGTAAAGCTGATCTTGACAGACAATAATAATTGTTGAATATAATTGATAACACTACTTATCGAAAGTGATCAAGCATTTAATAGTTTTTCTTTCATTGTCTTTAATTCTGGAGAAACACAATGAGTTTAAATGTTCAGTATGGTAAATTCAAGATTAATAATTCAATTATCATTAAGCACAGACTGAAACAATAGCATTGCCTTGCCTTACAGTGTCAAGAGTTTTAGTGAACCATTTAATAACATTAGTATTTTTCATATGCATGAATTGTCTGGAGTGGCAATACCATACAATGGCTTCAAAACTAACATTTTGCAACAGCTACAAAGGAGTTTTGAATCCGAGGTGATGTACAGGTTATTTCTGAGGTTTGAGTTCATTTTTTTTTCAATCCATAACTTCAGAGATTTGCGCGTTGTAAAGAACGGGGCAAATTTAGAACACGGGGAAGAATGCTCCCGGGGGAAGGGTGTCGCTTTACTGACATACAACAGAAACATGGACTTGGTCTGAGCACCAGCTCCTCAGAAAGGAAGCGTGACTGACAAACAGCAGTACTTTGCAGCTATGAAGCAACTTACCTGCCTGCCTTAGAGTAATATTCAAACAAACACTTTTTGCCTCACAGTAAAATAAACTAAACCATCTCCCTGCTTTCTCCAATTAGACCAGCACAAGGCAGTAGCCAGGAGCAATCTCTTAATTTCATTATGGTCAAATTTCAGTAAGGATTTCATTTTCATTTGAAAGGGACAATTGCAGACTAAGATCATTTGAGCTTCCTGAGGAGTTCCCTCAAACAGAGACAGAAAGCTGAAATTGCTTATCTTTCAGCCCTCAGCAAACCCTGGCTTTCAGACCAGTGGTCTTAACAGAGCTTAGGTGGACTTTAGTCTTCGGCTTTTGATCTTACCAGTCTCTTTTTTTGCTAGCATAAATGATCAGACAGCATGCACAAACATTGCCAGTTGCATATCTTTTGAAAATATGGAAGTCAAAAACCTGAGCTCCTGCCTGTTGCTTTTGATCTGAATCTGTTCTTTACATTTTCATCAGATTCATAAATGTGAAGATATCGCTTGAGCGGTACATATGATGTCTCATAACCACCATTTTCACAGGAGAGTCTTTGGAAACATTTATTCTTGATGATGGGACTTTAAAAGAACTCTAATTTTATTACTGAACTAGCCATTACTTCTTTCCTTAATCTGTTTGGATAAATTGTTTTGGAAGAAGTGCATAATCACAGATCAATCTTCCAAATGCTACTGAATATATGCAAGTTTAAATTAATGATCAGAAAACATAACCTCTCAACTCTACCTTATACTTATTCATAAAGACCATCCTAACAGATAGTAATAATTATGGATAAAATTGATAATAACACTTATCAAAGGTGACCAAGCATTTAATAACATCTACTTAATTCTCTATAAGGAGAATATGTACCACAGATCATAAATATGCAACATAGTAAGTTCAAATTTTATAATTCAATTAGCATTAAATATATTTTATGT
Organism: Heliornis fulica; assembly: GCA_013399135.1. NCBI lineage: Eukaryota > Metazoa > Chordata > Aves > Gruiformes > Heliornithidae > Heliornis > Heliornis fulica. The sequence continues at coordinate 513,142 of VXBZ01005654.1, read as the reverse complement.
CAAAACAATGTTTCAGGTGAATGGCAATTAAATATTATCTAATTCTCCAACAGGAGGACAAGATACATTGACCCTATTATAGAAAAATAAATATCAATAAAGCAGCAGGCTTCCTGTAAACAAATACATCTATCAGGAGAAACTATCCATTTATTTGCACAGTTCGTGTGGGCATACATCTTGTGCTTTGTTATAGACTTCTGCTCAAATTAAACCGCAGGAAGAGAAGTGATGAGGCATAGAGCACACACAGATTATCTAAGGGCACAAGGAGCAAAAAACACAAAAACTAATGATGATGAATGCAACCTAACATGTGGATAAAAAAACCCCATGAAGTAATCAGGATTGAACCTTGACTCCTACCCCCTTTCCTGTCAACTCTGTGGAGCTTTTAAAGAGCACCCACGCTGTGTGTCTGCAGTGCTTCAGACACAGAGAGTTACCTGTCCTTCCTCTCTAGCTGTTTTGATGTACCTCCAGGTAAACATTTCGCTACATCTATCAAAAGTTTGAGGGACTTGGTTTTTTGTAAGATTTCTAGAAAGGTTTTTTGTAAATGTTTCTAGAAAGCTGCTTATGTCAGCTGAGCAGTACTTATGATGTATTGCAACGCTCAATTCTTTGAGACCATACACCCATTCTTTAGACACTAGATTGAAAGATTTCTTCCACCTTTGAGCAGAACCAACATCTGCCACCCACCCCCTGCTGCCATTTGTTTCAAATTTCAGAAGAGGAGAAAAATACACATTTTTTTATAGTGTTTCAGAGCAGTATTCATAATCCCCACCCCCATCATTTGTAAGGCCTACACTTTTTTTTTTTTTTTATCCACGATAATGTGCTTTTGCTAAAGTGGGCCAGATTCTGCAGCCTGGGGAAAAGAGCTGGCTAAACGCAGCTCACCCTGGCACTACTACAGACAGGGGAAAGGGGGAAAAAGCACATGTCAGGAGTCAGAGCAACAGAGCACACCCTAGGTGAAGATGCCACAATTGGAGGTTTTCCCCTCTCCACAGAGAAAGGGGCTGAACTCCAGAGCTGCAGTCCTTTCACAGGTGGTGTCCCTGAACTTCCACACCCACTACTCCTCAGAGCAACAGCTTGGTGCAGGGAAGTCTAACAACATTAACTCAAAAAGTTACTGGGAACTGCCGCAGAACTGGAGCACCGGGGTAATGAGATCTCCCTGTGTAATGACATACTGAGCTGTGCCATTCGATAGTAGTTTCCATTTCTAAATGATCTCAGGATGTAGCCACATGCAAAACAGATGAGAGCAATCTCATTTCAAGTGAGAAAATCGTGGCTAAAAGTGGCAACATTTGTACTGCAAAGATTTTATTCTTCTCACCAGGCTCTGGTGAAGGAGTGAGCTCCTGGCCAAGTCTGTGGGCTGCGCATCTGGATGCAGCTTAAGATGAAGCAATTACTTATCCCACAACAGCTCTGATGCTTCAAGATGCTGTACTCCATGTGTATCCCATTGTATGAGTCTGTGCAGCACATGTACACATGACACTTTCCTAGCAGTACCAGCGCTCGGCATCGCTATGCGAGTACATTCTGGTCCTTATGTTCCCATATGAGAGGACATAAAAGGTGGGTTAACCATGCCCAATCATCCCCACAATGCTAACCCTATACTACCGAGAACTCTAACAAGCCTGGACAGAAACCAGACTAGAAAAACTTCACTGAGAACAACCGTAATGGTAGTAAATAATCCTGTTTTGCAGAAAAAGAGCCCAACTAGACAGAAATTTCTACCTTCTCAATATAGCTACCCATTGGGTGCCAGTGCCTAGGACATAAATCTAGTGGAGGGTGCCTTGCCATTGCCTAATAGCTTTCACTGACTGGTACATATCTGTAGCATGCAAACAGAGTCTAACTCAGCCCACTACATTGATATTTTGAGGGAAAAGAAGTCAAAGCGACTGGAGATACACTATGTAATCTAGTTCAACAAAATTCATTTCGCTTTCAACTACAGTACCCAAAACAGCAAAGGAAACCCTGAAATGTTTATTTTCCTGTTGGTATAGTAGAACAAAACTCAGCAGTTGTGAAAATATTCTGTTCTGGCATTGAATCTGGATGAAAAGGGTTAGGAAGTTAAGACAGATTAGTTTCAAATGCTAAGTGAAGTAATGCCCTTCAGTTAGGATCTTGACAAGAAGGCAAGTAAGAAAAAGGTCTTGACGTGCAATATTGAGCACAAACTGTATCAAAGACAAAATGGTTGATGCTCAGCAGGGTGAGTGGTATTAACCACTTCTGCTTCACATACAGAATCAGATACTCTAGACTCTGTTTGGCCTTTGCAGTCAATGTGAAAAAATAATTGCTGACTTTTTTGGGTCACTTTCTGCTTTATATAAGAATTTTCTGAATTGGTAGGGATTAGTTGGGTTTTGTTTTTCACAATCTCCCCATAAAAAAAAAAAAAACAAAAAAGAGGTTATTATATCTTTCCGAACCAGTGAAAGATGCAGTCCATCTTAAACCTACGAAGCTACAAGAAATAGTCTGTTAAAACTAGTTTTCCAGACCCAGCAGGTGTTATAATTATTTCACTCCATTCTGCTGCTGCAATGTTAGAGTCAAGGAGGCCCGCAAAATAGCCACAAAGATGAAGTTCCCCCAGAAGTGTCTATATATGACTAGAGCTTTATTTTGCTGTTATATTCTTTTGATTTCAATAGGTATTTTGCTATCTAGCACCCAGTTTAAACTCAAGGATGGTAGCTTGTTTTCCTGACCTTCACATGGCCCAAATTTAGCCCTTTAATCTGCTGACCAACTGAAGCTGGAAATAGCAGAACAGAAGGTCACAACTACCTTGCAGTGCAGGATCGTCAGTAAAGGATAAATCAGATCTTCTCTCTCCTGTACAGCTACAGTGATTACCAAGAAGGCTCACATTCTCAGAAGGAGTTGCTGTTGGTAGAGCAATCTCTGCTATATTAATCAACCAATTTGACCAACACTAGTCATAAAACCAAGAGATCCTGAGGAATGAGGTTGTGAACCATTTCCTACTTTGTTCTTGCTACAGTTACTCAAGAAGCCAAATCAATTGCTTATTTTCCCATTTTTTAAAGTCAAAACTATTAGTCCAGGAGAAATATGGGTCATGTACATATGGGTTAGCTAGAAATGGCAAAGAACAATCTCAAAGGGTTTCCACTTCATCTCAGATCCTGTGGAATTCCCAAATTGTGAGGGATTGCACAATGAGAAACCCCTCCTTCCAGGTTGCAGAATCTCCACCTGGAAGGTGAAGGGAGAAAAATTCTTGAGGTCATTCCCAAACTCTATATCCTGCATGGGAGAATGTGCAACTATCAGCTGAGCCTTTGTGCTGACCCAGAAACTGCAAATATCTTCATTTCTTCTCTTTAGATAAAGGAACTTTTCCTCTCACTCTTAAGCTTTTTAGTGAGAAAAAAAGAAAAAGCAACCAACATCTTTGTTACCTGCCTTTTTCTTCTGTGTTCTCTGTCCTTTGTAATCTACTTTGACTCACTGACAATGCATGACTTTCTGTACTCTCACTGTCTTTTAATCACACCCCCCCTCTTGAAAACCTGCCACCTAAAACCCCAGAGTGTCCATCCCTCATTATTACAAACCATCTCATTTATCTAGTGGTCTGGGGAGGAGGAACAGCAAACCTTCTTCTTACCTTGGCTTCTGCCCCAGCAACATGACTTCATTTGCTCCCAGTTTTCTTTTGTACTGCATCTTCACTGAGTATAATTTTCAGATACAGCTCATGGGCAGGTAGGCACACATATAACAGCAATGCCATTCCCTTTATGTGCATTTTAAAGCAGACACTGAGTATATATTTTTATTTGGTAACACGCATTTCCACGATTGCTTTATCTGTATTTTGGATTCTGTTCTGTATGCTTTCATTCTTAAATTTGAGGAAAACAGATCTACTGATGTGATAGTGATTTTTTTTTTTTTTAAAAGGGGCAAAATAATAATCATTATAAATTGCATCCTTTTTAATTGCTGGGTTTAAGCGTTCATACTGTGGCAATGGTGGTGTTATCTGTGGATTATAGTAGTGGGCTTTGTTTGTGTACATCGCTGTGAAAGACTCAGACCCTGCAATTCCTGTTGAACAAGCAGTATAGCTGATCAAGGGCTTTTGTCCAGGCTCTTCAATGACATCCACACTGTGATTTGCTGTGACTGCCTACAGATCAGTGAATGTGCCGCTAGAATTTGCTTGGTTGGTATATAAAGCTGTAAGTCACACAGGACAAGGGAGAAGGCAGGACTGCCCTGTTTGTCATCCCACCGGGATTTGTACTTGCTGAACGTGAGTAGGTGACTGCATCTTCCCACAAAACCTATATCTGAAACTCTTTCCTGTACTATTTATCTCCCAAGAAAGATACCTGACCCTTGCTAACCCCAAGCACTCAAATACGCTAAATGTAAAGCTTCTTTTTAAAATGCTGGCCTAATTGTCCTTCTGTTTTTGTGGCACTTGAAACTGAGGTTTTCCAGTTGTTTCTCCAAACAGAAACCCCCGTCCAAACCCCCTTCAATTCTCACTCCCAAATACCTCAGGGAGTTGGTTTTTTACTAAAACACAGAAGTCACAGTAAACCAGACCATGGTTCACTCCATAATTACAGGCTGGCATCTCTGCCTCTACACCGTGCTCAACATTGCAGTATCAAGGAGTATGCTATGCTGTTTCTAAGTTTTAAGTCTCATTTGGCCACATAGAAGAAGTTCTACCTTAACAACAGTACTATGGTAAGATCTGCTGCTGGCAAAGCTTGCATTTTGGAAGGAAGGATTATCTTTGGGATTACTGTCCTCCAGTTCCTCCATAAACCTGCCATGTGACTGATCAGTCACCGACTTCTGAAGCTGAACTGTACTATATCAAAGTCCAGATTCATTATCTGTGAAATAAGTATAATGACATTCACTACTCTAGCAGATTAGGTTTTGAGGTGATAAATGTCACACAACTATCTCCAGTAAATCATTACAGGTGCACACATGGACACCTGCTTTTAAAAATGCTTCTTTGTAATGCAACAGCAGTAACGAAATCCTGATCATGCCATTACAAGGCTCCTCCTGATGTACGCTGTGTAGCTAAGAGACACAAGACATTTTGAGTGCATTCTTTATGTGAAGTTACAGAAGAGGTAGTGTTAACACGAAGATCTATTTATCTTATCTTAGTTACAAACATGCCCTAATGGTATAGCTGTTACTTCCATGCACTGGTGCTCTCTAATCAATAAAATAAAAGGAATACTGTGGGACACACTTCCCCAGTGCCAGAATATAACTTATATTAAGAGCACTTTTTCCAACCAATACCAGAGAATAAAGATGCAAATTAAATTATCAATCTTTAATTTAGTTAGTGATAATCTCTGCTAAAACTTTCCCTCATGGCTTCCACTAAACAGACCGTTAAAATCTCCATTCCTCTCCATACTGTTGTGGTTTAGCCCCAGATGTCAGCTCAGCCCCACACAGACACTCGCTCACTCCCCACAGCGGAATAGGGAGAGAATCCAAGGATTGAAAGTGAGAAAAGTTGTGGGTGAAATAAAGACAGTTTAATAGGCAAAGCAAAAGCTGGGCACACCAGCAAAGCAACAGAAGGAATCCATCCACCACTTCCCATGGGCAGGATGGTGTTCAGCCATCTCCGGGACAGCAGGGCTCCATCATGCATAATGGTGACTTGGGAAAACAAACAGCATCACTCCAAACATCCCCCTCCTCCTTCTTCTTCCCCCAGCTTTACTTACTGAGCATGATGCCATATGGTATGGAATATCCCTTTGGTCAGTTGGGCTCAGCTGTCCCAGCTGTGTCACCTTCCAGCTTCTCTTGCACTCCCAGCTGAGCCACTGGTGTGGTGTGAGGAGCAGAAAAGACCTTGGCTCTGTGTAGCACTGCTCAGCAGTAACAAAAACAGCCCTGTGCTGTCACCTCTGTTTTCAGCACAGATGTGTTTTCAGCTGTGTTTTCAAAACATACCCCAACCCCAGCTACTGTGAAGAACATTACCTAGCACTACTAGCACAACTACCAAGCACTCTTTCTGCATAAAGATGCTTGTTCAACTTTGAACATGGTACTCACTGGCTCTTGGGAAAGCAGCTTTCTGCTCCAAAAGGGGTCTTTACATATCATTGTGTGACATAAAAGCACAAATTGGTCACATTGCATCACTCCATTAGGAACCAAAAACTGTAAGACAAATACAGCTATATTTGTAGCACAAGAAAGAAAAAAGGAAATCCTCTGTACATGCCTTTTATCACTGGAGACAACTTTACCAGTTTTTCCATGAAACAAGAGCTATTTCCTGGGTGGTGTTTCAAGAGACAGAACATATCTGAGTGGCACTCAAAGACAAGGACATTACAGGCAGCTGCATAACACTTTCTCTCTGTGGAAGAGATTCCACACACACTTATTCTTTTCACTGTAGAAGCGGTACTAGCTTGGATTAGAAAGAAGAAGACGCTTCTGAACGCCAGCACGAAGAAGTAATCGTCCATACACAGTGCCGACAGGGATATAGTGTAAATTACGGGAGAATCAGAAGGGCAAGATTGGAACTCGCACAAAGTTAAAATCAATGAGACTGAGGGTTCACAGAGAGAAGCAAAGATGAAAAACAGAAGAAAACATTTGTAGAGGTACCAGCAGAGAGAGAGATCCCTGCTCATGCTTATAAAAAAGCTAGTCTAACTCCTGGTTTAAAAATATCAGTTCTGAATCCCCATTACTTCTCCCCATCAGTACAGCTTAGCTATATGTGGGAAAGAAAGAGAAATTTCACCACAGCACAAAGAAAACCATCTAATTTCCAGGTTCATATTATTACAGGAAAAAACCCTCTTCATACATTGTTGAGGCAGATACGTCAAAAATGAAAAATAACCTCAGTTCCTACTTTAATATAACTGAGATGCATTTGCAGTAATGACCAAGATTTGGAACCGTGTTCAAGAGTCCCTTGGGCAGCATGACGTGGAAGTGATGGAGTGCAGGATGCTACCTCCAGTTTTATTTCCCCTCATCTCTGTAGACACAAAAATGAACTGACTCCGTTTCAACATCTCTCTACTCTGTACCTGTTGCTGCCACCTTCCTCAGCAGGAGAGACTGACCACACTCTGGAAGGTCTTTCAAGTGCTATGGCCAACCACAGACTCCACAGCGTACGAAAAAGATGGGAAGAGCTGACCACGGAATCCTATGGAACATCTATAAACTCTGGACAGAAAACAATTTATCTCCTTCCTCTCAGTGTGACAGCAACTTATCAGCATGCACCCAGACACCAATTTACTGTTCAGAAGAGCAAGAACTAAACAAACTGAATCTCTTCCTTGTCAGTGAAGTTTCTCTGCTTTGTACAAAAAGCATATGCACTGGTAAAGAAAGACACCCTCTGACAATACAGAAAGATTCTAGATGCCTTCAGGAGCATGGAAATGATGTTCCTTCTCGTGCAGGTCCAGAGATAATCTGGAGTCTAAATAAAATCATAAATCTTCCAAGGCAGAGATGATTCAAGGCTCTGCTGCATAACAAAGTGAGGCAGGGCTACTGCAGCCCTGAAAAGGAAGGGATGGAAATGGGACGGAGAGTCTCTTTCCTGTTATTACTGGAGAAGTGGGTGGAGTGAGGAGCAGAGTGGGAAGGAAAGGCAGCCCCTTCTGCCCTTCCTCACACCCACCTCTCCTGCACCAGTAATTACCCAATTCTAGCAGGCAGTGATGGGCTACAGATGTTTGGCCATATTCTGCCTGGTGTCCTAGACGGTCACTTTGCCTTGCATTCTGTAGGTCTTACCCCAGCAAATGCTTGAAATAATTAGCTTTTCTAACCACCACCAAGATGGGAGAGACTGCTGACAAGAGGAGAAGCCCCACAATACTTTCCGAACTTCTAAGGAAACAGAGAAGGCAAAATGGGAACCTTCAGCCTCACATCGTGGGGAAAGAGTTAAGTTTTATTTCTAGTAGTCAGTATAATGCTGTGGTTTGGATTAAGTATGAGAATGATGTTGATAACACAGGGATGTTTTAACTGTTGCTACGAGTTGTGCCTACACTAATTCAAGGACTTCTCAGCTTCTCAGGGCCTGCCAGGTGCTCAAGAAGCCAGAAGAGCACATCCAGGACAGCTGACCCAGGCTGGCCAAGGGGATACTCCCTGCCACATAACCTCAAGCTCCACATATAACTGGGGAAGGTAGGTGGGAAGCAGATTTGCTGCTTGGAAACAGACTGGGTGTTGCGTGGGGGTTTGGATTTTTTCTTTACTTTTGCGTGTGGTGAGCAATTTATTTACGTGTCACTTGTATTATTGTTATTCTCTTCCTGTTGTCCTATTAAATTGTCTTTATCTCAACCCACAAGGCTTTTTCTTTTCCTTCTCCTCCCCATCCCCTCGGTGGGGGGGAAGGGCTGAGTGAGTGGCTGCATGGTGCTGGAGTCAATCCATGACACACGGTTTCACAATATCGAAAAATAGTGAATATGCAGAGGAAGCTCCTTCTATGCTAGAAGAAACATATGCCTATAATTCCATACTTTTAATCATATGTGCCACATCAAGTTAGAATTTTCTGCTCCCTAGTCCTGCATAGGGGAAGTTTATGTCCAAATCACCAAAAATTCAATTGATGCCACACAAATGGATGCTCAATACTCATAATACAAGGTTTACGATATTTGGCTCCCAAAGACCAGTGTAAACGTTTCCACTACTTAGTGAATATAGCTGTGCTCCTCATGCTCTGTCATGAGCATAAACAGGACTGTAATGAGCAATTCCATATGCTGATGAGTCTTTCCTTGGTAATTTTTTTGAAATGTAATTTACAAAGTTATCTTAAATATAGGCATGTGTAATAAGTTCTTTAGTTCAATACCTAACCCACTGCAAATTGTATTGAGCTCAAACAAGTTGAGTATCCCAAAATATTTATATTGGCACAGAAACTCTATAGTCCAAAACCTATAAAAGCCCTTGCTTTCTTCAATCCCAAGGGGTTTTTACACTTGTAAACATGCTACTGAATATGAAAAATCCCATTGCTCACATCCCCCACCCCTTTCAACAGGAAGCTTACAAATACGACATGAGCTGTAAGGGTTTAAGCACTTTAAGCCAGTATAAGCTCTTGCTTGTACCTACAGTGGTCACATCAGCACATTCACCCACTGCCTTTAACAGCCACTCTGACAACGGAGGCATGAAAATTGTTGGGATTACATGGCATGTATTTTATGGCTGTGGAGCAACAGTGCTGCAGGTCTGCAGCCATTTCCCAGAGCCCCACAACCATTGCCGAGGGCTGGCTGCTGCAGCCAGCTCTACCCCTCTGTCTGGCAGTGCTAGGAACCCAGATGAAAACACTGCTTCTCTACAGAGTTGCTACATGTTACCTCTTGCACTGGGAGACTGTACACACATTATATATACACACATATGCATAAATAAACTCACTATATTCTATGTATCCACTGTACATACATTAAGGTTTCTCTTGATCTACACAAGGATCACTCTGGGGCTAGGTAGATGTAACATTTCCCACCTGCTTGCACAGTTTCATTGAGCCCTCACCTTTTCCTTCTTTTTAAGCCCTTTCCCCAACTCCAGGAGAGCATATATTCTGTTCCTGAAATAAAGCAAAACACTCGTGCTATGGGCAAGTGGTTTCTAACCAGGGTGATACCATGACGCACCACAGGCGGTTGCGCTGCTGAACAAGACTTCCCCTCTTTGCGCAGCACAAGCTGTTAAGACCACAAGCAGAGTGGCTGCAAAACTCATCAGAGGGAACTCTGCAACAGAGGTTACAGATGTTAGCCCAGAAATAATGGGAGTCCTGGTCATGTGCCAGCTCCTTACTGTTTAATGTCTCTCAGACACTAAGCTGATTTGTGTCCTTTCTTGTTCTGTCTCCTTAATGTGGAAAAAACAACAGTAACTACGGGTGTCAAGGAAAAAAAGAAAAAGAAATTAACATGTCCACTACTTAACTAACTTAACACAGTAGTAAGCAGTCCTTCCACTGTTCTACATTATTCTACACTTGATTGGAAAAGCACTTTGTTTCAAACAGATCAGGCAGAATGCATCAAGTTTTACTTCCATTCTAACTTTTTCCTGCCTCCCATCTATAGTAAGGTGAAAATCCACATTAGCAACGAAGTTTTTTAAAAAGTATAGACAAACAAGCCAAACCCATTAAGCTCCTGAATTTAATTATACATTGTGGCAGCAAGTTTCATGAGCTCATTATCTACCATGCAGAAAAAGTATAAATTTTTAAACACTTGTATTTATTTTTAAAGCATGTTCTTTTAACATCAGAAAGCGCAAACATGAGCAGACACAGTACGTAGCCATCAGTCATAAAATTAATATGCACGAACCTTTGACATGTATCTTCTCATCCATCTTCTTCCCAAACTGAACTATCCCTTTTTTCCCCTTTTCTTTCAATGTGCCCTATCCAGAGGTAAATACAGGCCTTTAATCACTTTGGTTGCACTTTTTTTCACTGTCTCTTTCTCCTTACCACAAAATATTGTAGTCATATATATAAAAATAAGCATATCTTCACTAAGTTAATTTCCCTTACCTACATTTCTCTTTCAAAATGATACATCAATAATGAAATGTTACACTGTTCATTACAATTAAAGCAAAATGTTACACTCATAACCAAGCAATTGTTCCAATCTTCATCACAACTCAAGTGACGTATACTGCAGTTGTGCTGGGAAGCCTTCACACAGCACCATTACAGATGGAAGAGGGGCTTATTGTTACCAAGTATTTTTATTTTTAAGCCAACATCCTAAACCAGAGCTCTGACTACACTTCTTGTTGATAGAATACACTTTTGCCTCTATGATATTGTATTTCAGCGTAAGGTGGAGATACTAGATATTTTTAAGTATATAATTTCAGATAAAATATTTGCATTAAGTCTGTTGATGCTCATATGTTTCTCCAGATACATGTCTGACTGTGTTCCTTTCTGTTTTTATAAAAAGAAATACAAGACTTCAGTCAGAAAACTTTTGTCTCAGGATGTAGTATACACCCAAAAGTTTCAAATTTGAATTGGCAGAAGTTGACGCTGCCCAGGGGGGGTGTGTGGAGTCTCCTTCTCTGGAGATATGCAAGATCTGTCTGGACACCGACCTGTGTGATCAGCTCTAGGGAATCTGCTTTGGCGGAATTGGGGTTGGACTTAATCTCTTGAGGTCCCTTCCAACTGCTTCAATTCTGTGATTCTGTGAACACAAATGAGTCTGGTATATGTAGAAATGTATTTCTAGGCCCTGGTGCATTATTTATTGTCAAATCATTTCTAAATAAATAGCAGGGGGTTGATTTTTATTAAACTGATTTACAGGGACGCAGTATATCCTCACCTGTAATTCTACAGCTATTTAAATTATAATTTCAAAGTAATTTCTGGATAAAGTCACCCAAACAACTAACTGAATGCAACAGCTGGGTGTACAAAAGGCCTCCCAAAAATTGGGTAACAACTGCCTGGACATTTTCAAAGTTTTGGAATGTAATTTTAAGAACGCAACTAATAAAACAAAGAAAACAAAAGGGGGGGGGGAAGCACTTGACTAGTAGGAGAAGAGAGGAGGTTTCTATGTCAGCAATATGTGTTTCTCCAAAAGAGACTGCTGTGGTTACTATATAAATTTTAATAGTTTTAGTTGCAAGACACATCAGCTTGCTGGAAACACAGTTTGGCCTTAAACTTTTAGCACTTCCATTTTGTGTCATACTTGCTGATTTATCAGGGATGATTACTTTTCACTGACTTAGAAATAAATAATACTGAATAGTTATGGGAAAGAGAAACATCTGCAGAGATATAGGTGTGGTCACTTGAATTTCACACAAGGAAACAGAACACAGACGCTCATAAGTACTTAGAGTAGGTAAACTGAGGCCAACAATGTGTACTTGAGAACTCCTTAAGAAGGATATTAATCAGAATTGCAAATTGCTAAATTGATATTTTCTCCAAATATATTTTAATATATGCTTTTTAAAAAAAAATCTCTCCTTTGGGTATTTCTCATAACATTTAATGCAGTTTGTGGCACACAATCAAAAGCAGTGCTACTTCTTCCCAACTGAGGATCCAAGCTTTCATAAAACAGGAAGAAGGATGTCTGTTGCATTAAAGACCAACTCTGTATTTGATTTACATTAACATTAAGATTTATGCCAATGCATGGATAACAAAATAGCAATTCCTGTAATTGTTCCTGAAAACAGTTTTGAAAGAGCAATAGATTTCTGATCAGCACTGAAAATTATTATAAACATTCAGACATTTATCCTTTAGAACTTTGACTGAGAGAGAACATAGTGATAAAACATGTATTTCACACCTCTCCCAGAGCTGCTGCTTTCAGCTCAGACAACTACTACAGTCTTGGACAACAATACATCAGTTATTGCTTCATTTTGTGTGACAAGTTAACACTGCCAGTTGTTCATTGCCAGAAACTTCAGGGGCATTTTTCTTTAAAAGGGTGTTAGATGGTATGGGTTGATTCAAGGAGAATTATTCTGCACCAAGTTTAGGAAGCATGAAATGCAGAATCAAAGAGACCCTGCATGTTTCCTTTTATATACATTTTCTGTTTACTATCATACATCTACAGTCTCTGCAACTACTATTATAGGTATTATAGGCTATTTGTTACAGTAACTTATAGATGTATGAAGTATGGATGCTGCCACTCTTTAAGTTATGAAGTAGTTCAGTTGTTCCATGAGTTGATTTTAATTTAAGAATTAAGCTGGTCATCTGATCATAGTTCAGTAAAGGAATTAAAAGAAAAAAGGTTTGAAAGTGCTTTAGTGAAACACAGTACTTGCACATGTAATTAGTGTTTTCAAACAGATTAATTTACAGACTTTAGAACATGTAAGTAGAGACAACTCAAGGACTGAAAGACAGCTTGTCTCAGCTGAGATGAAAAACCCTACAGTTGATCGGTCCTAATATCCAGGATTTTTAACAGCCCCAAGCTAACTTGAAATAAGCAGACACTAGATATTCAGCAGATCTGAAAATTTGATCTAGTCTTTCTTCAAATGTCATTCCTTCTGAAAGGAGTATGAAGATTTAAGAGATGTGCAAAAATCACTTTTCAGCAGCAGAGGTGCCTTCAGTGTCCATGTTCTACATACAAAACCAGCTACAATATTTTCCAATATTTCCTAATCTGCCACATGACAAACAATTATATAAAAATCATAATGCAAAACTTTCATAACATTCATATCCCTCTCTCCAGAAAAGCAACATCATCTCCACCTATCCCCAACAAATAAAACCACCCCCTTTGTCACCAAAGGACCACTCTGGTATGCAAGTACCAGAAGATGCCACTGAAATAAAACAACTGACAGTAGAAACATGTTACTAGACCTACTATAGTATACTGAAATCTTCAACTGATTACATAAAGGGATTTGAGGGATGCAGGGAGGACCCACAACCCATTATATCAAGATAGATATCTGCAGATATAGATAACTTTGCAGCCTTTTCCTTAGTTGTGGTATTTTGCTATTAGCACTATTTCTTATGTAGTTTCAGGAACAGAAAGGACTATAACACTACAGAATAAAAATAAAAAGCATTTTGGGGGAAAAAAAAGGCCTCCCCAGGTCTGATAAATCCCCATGCTGATTTCAGATACGTGTGTCAGCACAAGAACGGCAGACCAACGGTAAAAAGCTCAGTGATGAATGTCAGCACAGCAGCAATCGCCTTTCTGCCAAAGAGGAACATAATGGACAAGCTGCAGGAGCTTACACGTTTGGAAGGGATCTGCCAGGCAGAACTCAGAACGATGGTGAATGTCTCTCTGCCACTCTGCTCAACATCTGTGCTCACACTGTGCAAGCCACTGGCGTCAATCTTTTTTGAAGAGCGTCTTTTCCATGTCATGTTGCATCATTAACTACCCCAAAGAAGTCTCCCATTATATTCCTTCTGTAATATAACATATTATATATGTTTATTGTAAGCTGTGCTCAGAGACAGCCATGAAGTAGTCATCCAAAGTAGACAAGAGGAAGGGGACCTGAGCTTGAGGAGGTCTGTGTTCTGTCCCTGATTTTATCCATGCCTCACTGCAAGGAATATTCTGTGGTTCTCTGAATGAATTCATGACCCTCTCCCAGCTGAAAAATAGGATTAAAAATGGCTACTTATGTAAAGTAGTTGCTTTAAAAGAAAGTTGAAATAAAGTCAACATTTTGGGGTGGGGTGGGGGAAAGGGGGACCAACAAAAAAAATATTTTGTGACTGGTAAGAAGAAAGATCAACGCAAGAAATAAAAAATAAATCATGAAATCATACAGAAATGTATTACTGTAGGAGATGCTGACAATGTTTTACATCAACGACATTCTGGGGTATTCTGCTTCAAGTATTTTTCTCATCACTACTTCTAATGTTCTCCCATTGTGCATTAAGATTCAAGGTTAATGTGACATGTCCTGTCTCCAGACAATGTGTCTTATGGCAAGCTTTTCAATAAGATAAGAAGCCTGTTGTAACAGGCCAGATCTTGTGTGTGGTTTCCAACAGTGCTCAATAACAGATGTCCTGGGAAGAATACTAGAAAATATGATCTGTGCAGTTTGTTTACACTAGTAAAAGTGTTCTGCCCTACTGATCAGGTGGTTTACTTCTATATTGTATTTCTAAGTTTTCATCAATAACCTTGAATAATTCCTTTACTAACTAAATCTTGGGGAGCTAGCAAGGACTGTTCTATTCTCTCCTCTGCAGTTATTCCCTTACAAACACTTTATAGCAGATCACAAAGAGAAAGGCCACTGTCTTCTAGCCTGTGACTAGGTCAGCTGCTTCCATTCTCTTTCCATTTATTTTTCATTCTCCTCCCATTTCACTCTGTTTCATCTGGTCAGGAATATTTCTGTCTCTGTTTTTATGAAGTGTCAGCAATGTTTTCTTCACTTTATGAACCCCTTTGCCACATTTGCGTATTCTCAACCAAATCCATGAAAATCACCTACTAGCATTAATATACACTTTGACTTCACTGATTGCTCTGTAAAGTTTACACAGCTACTTGTTAAGGTAGGACATGCCACTGGAAGATACTAATTGAGCTGCTACAGTCAAGAGAGTTGGCAAGCAGAAAATATTCACTGAAGTAGACCCCAAATACTACACTTTAATTCTTAATCACAGTTGACCGTAGAACTATTATGCTGCCAAACTATTTATAACCTGATTAACTCCACCCCAGCACACTTTGTAGGACTGTAATAAGTGCATAAAAATAAAATATTGATAACCTTGGCAAATTTCATGAACATCTTTGCCTTAATGTTTTATCCTCTGTGCTAAGGTTGGCCCAGTCCATTTCCCCATATCAATCAGTTCTTTTTAGAACAAAAGCTGTTGAGTTTCTGTCTGTCTTTTTGGTAGTAATTGGTTCAGTTCCCAGATTAGGGAGATGTTTGTGTACCAACTAGTTCTTATTTACTCAGGTTGGTATTTGCGTTAGTTTTGTTACAGCCAGATTTGTGCTTAAGCTGTTCCTGATATGATTCAGGAAGCAGTAATTTGCAACAGCTATTATTTCCACAGTGTCTCAAAGGTATTCAAATTAGTATTATGGAGGTTTTATCAGTCATCATCAGTGTTATTATCCATACATAGCTTTCTTATCATATAGTATTTCTTTTTTACCCAGCTTTTCCTGTTGTGGTCATCTGTAGCATGGTCTTATTACAGTCCTTTAATCCTTCTACCTACTAACTCTGTTTTGATTGATTCATTACTGAGACTTCTAGGCTTAAAAGTTTTCATTTTCTCTATATGAAATGCCATTACTTATTTCTCTTTTTTATTTTTACTGATTGATCTGTATGCATACAGTTTACATTAATACCTATTTCATCCCCTAACATTTAGTCAGATGGACAGAAATTCCCAAGTGGCTTAAGCTCAGCTTCTTTAAAGCAAAAAACAAAAAACAAACCCCCAAACAAACAAAATCCCTCAACCCAGCACTCACTAAAACCATTCCACAAGAACCATTAAAGCTAAAAGGGGGTTCTTTTCCACTGCAATTTGAGGATAATGCAAAACCCAAGAGTATTTCACTAACTTTGGCTTTTTCCAAGGACATTATTTTGCTGCTTTTTTGCAGTGTTTAAATTGATGCATCTGAAAGGGAGCATTCTTTGGGCAGTACATATGATCAGAATAATTTGTGCTTAGTCTTTCATTTGTTCAGACTTGACTTGTGAAAACCCCATTATGGTATTTTTAAGATATTACTCAAGTAATTAACTCTGTAATTACTTGATAGCAGAGTTGTCCAATGCCTATTAAGTTCTCAGTGACTGAGAATAAGCATTGCTTACTTGGTCTTTTAATAATACATCATACATTGCAGCACAGCAACATCTTTCACTAACTTTAATTTCACATACAAGACAGAAATCCCCTTTCGGAAAGATACAGAAAGAGTGTGACAACTGCAGTTCTTCCTTAGGTTTTAAAGAACTTAAAGCAATTTCTCAGAGACTGTCTTGTCATAGATGTATTATACTGTCTGCACTGAAGGTACTTGAAAACGGAGAAGTACTCAAGAGGTTTATGAAAGACTTCGGGGGAAAAAAGCCCTCTGCACCATGAATATTGATTTTAGTTTTAAATAAAGCACCGAGATGATGCAAGATTAGAAAAACGCACATTTAATAATGAGGAAGTGACTCCGTCAGTCCACTGGCTGCGCAAACTTAATAAATGTCATTTAGGGTTAAACAGTAGGTGCTCAGCAATGCCGCAAAGTTATTGAGAATCCTAATTCTAGGCAGGCAATAATCAGCTCTGTTTGACCCTCAATCCCAGAGGGCTGCGACTGATATCCTCAGTAAATAGCTGCTTTCAGTACATTTCTGAAAGCAAGTTCATTATAGTGCAGTAGTCCCCAAACTTTTTCCATATTCTGTATGACATCTTAATAAAGAGATGCATATCTCTCCTCCTGCCTGTATCAGACATGATCTTCTTTTCCACTCAGTCCTTCAACGTCCCTGGGGCGAGCACAGCAATTTCTTACATGGAAAATCTATTTTACTTAATATAGCTTTTCAGCTTCTTTTGATGCAACTGAAGAAGTACAAACAACGGGACAACATCAGATCACATAACTAACTCATCATACATGGAACTCAAGCACGCCCCAAAAGAAGGCTTCCTGGGTAGCCATCTGCTACTTCTGCAAGAAGAGATGATATAAATCTGTACTAAAAGGAGAATATGGACTTCCACTCTCATTCCCATGCTTTTCAAGAATAGGGAAAAAAGGACACATGCATCTCACTAAATAACAGATCACTATAATAAGAAAGATGTGGAGATATCAATGGTGAGGGCTTCCAGGCACGAGTTCAGAAAGCTAGGGCATACATGTTCACTCCTGAAGGGTCCTTTTTCTAATCCAATAGATCTCTGTCATCCAAGCCTTGCTGACTGCATACCCCAGCACTTACTTTCTGGGTCTTTTGCAACAAAGCAGCACTTTCTAGCTCTGCTTCTCCATTCTCACTGCGGCCCACTTCCATTTAGCTTTTGTATGGCTGCTTAGGTTCTTACACCTCTACACACCAATGGGCCATTTAAGTCAAGACTAACTAGCTAGTCAAGACACTAGGACTATTTTAAGGGGCCATGACCCCTAGGTGCTGTGTTTAATTTGCATTACCATAAAGCTATACATCAGGTAATGAAAAGATTCATTAAATGGAATATATGCTTCTCTTTACCTTTCAAGTTCAGTTGCCTTCACCCTCTTCATTCAGAATGTGCCACATTTACAATGCTTTAAGTATAGCAACACCATTACTTTTCCATCCCCCAAAGAAGCAGAAAATACACCCATGTTTCAATGTTTTACAATCTATCCTTGAAAGTCATAAGACACTTGGAGAGGAATATGACAATGCATCAAAATTTGAACACTTCTCAGTAAGAAGGAGCACAGGAGTATAATGTTTTAGGATAAAAAAATAAAGGAATTGGGTATGTCTCACATGTCGGTGATCTAATCTTCAACACCAACATATGACACTTCTCAGTGTAAAATACTTGGTTATATCTCACTTCAGTGCCAGTACTTGAAACATGAAAACTAGGGTTCATCTCAGTGTGTGGTACGAGTGCTTGAAAACAGCGTTCTTTGTGCAAAATGCATGGGGGGAAGAATCCAGGGAATGATCTAATATTGTGCATCACCATATAAAAATATTTACACTCTTGGCAAACTACAACAGAACTGAACATTCGCATGTCACTGTGTCTCCCTGGGAAGTAGATTTGCTTCCCTCCTGATACATCGCTGGAACTCAAACATTGCTGCATCTGTTTATATGGTCTATATATGGCTGCAGTAGAGGAGTTCCTCAGCCCTGCTCTTGAAGCGTGGGCGTAGGAAGCATCTCTAGAGTACAATATATAGTACTTCCATAGAGCCCCCTGCACATGACACACAATTCCAATACTTTAAAATAAATCATAATGGTATCTTTCCACTAAAAATGCAATTAAAGGGCAGCATTGTAAGCAAGCTGCTGTAGAAACTTACAGGCATTTCTTTAAAAACAAAGTGTATTGTTTCTCAAAAAAATTATGAGCTCGATTCAGCTGTCCATTACACTCCCTCCCTCTTCCCCCCCTGCATCTACCCTTGGTATTCCACATTTTTGCTGTGACACAGAATTATGCAAGTTGTTACATTGCACTAATAATGGAAAACACATAAACTAGATCTAAATCCTGCAGAATCAGCCTTTGTAACCTTCCATTAAGCATTATATTCTGGCCTTTAAAAAATCAGCACTGTGTAACTATTACCAAACTGCTAAAGATAACAGATGTGTGCGTAGGTGATAATAGATCAGCACCTCAAATAATCATTTGCTTATGAAACAGCTTAGAAAAAGATTCATGAGAACTGCCAGTATATGAAAACTTGAACACAAACAGAATAATTTTATCCAAATTTAAACAACAGATACTAGTTAAAGAATACTGCTACAAGCAAGTTACTGATCAAAGTATAGAATTCCTAGTTTAAAAGAGTCTGATGCAGCTGATAGGTTGATTTCATTGGTTTCCAGACTTATTTTACTCACATACATCTCAGAATATTATTGGAAATGGCAATCCTTAGCAAAGCAAACCAAATGTTAAAAGGACTTCTCGCTCTCCAACAACTATCAGACATGTTTAAGATGGCATTTTAAAATTCAGAGTACTATACAGGATACTTTTCCCTTTTTACAGGAAAGAAAAGTGTTTGCCCTTTCAACATACTGATCACTGCTGAAACTTGGGTCTTCTGTTGGGAAGAAATGGCAAAAGTCTCAGCAAAATATTCTGCACCTCAAAAATTGGGGCTGTGGGGTACTAATATAAAATTATGTATGCATTGACAATATGAGCTCAAAAATCCTTCAAAACTTTGAGCTTTACAGAAGTCTGAGGAAATAACCAACAAGTTCTTGGTGACACACATGCCAATTATCTTATTGCTGCATTTTGCACATTTACATAATCCACTAATACAAACTGAGACTTTGCTAGAACCTGAGTTGAAGGAAGCAGAGACCACTACTGCCCAGTGCCTTTTTCCAAACATACATCTTCACTTTTTGCTAAAGAGCTCGTGAATAATTTTATAGAAGGTCTGTACCCAAACAGAAAATGTGAGTAACATTTAAAAGACTAAACATAGTATTCATACATTTTATTTCTCTTTATAGCTTGTGTATTGCACATGCAGGATCTGAAGGGCAATAGTTAAGCCCAGCAGTTTCAGTCAGTTATTAAAAATATATTCTTCACACATATCAAGAATTGAGAGACTGAGCTCAAAACTGAAATTATGTGAGTTGTGTTACACAGCTGAGCTGAAACACAAATGAGTTTGTAGGTATTGCTTGTGTTTTTATAGGCATAGTTGTCAACATACAAAATATAAAACCCATTTCCAAACTTTTGCAAGGAAAGTGGCATGTTAAATTTACCCAGAGCTAATTTTTATTTATATGTGCACACATATATGTATTTGTGTTTTTTTTTTTCCTCTGAGTCACAGGAACCAGGTTTCACTGCATTATCATAGCTCTTCTGCTGTATCTGCTTTTTTTTCCCTGACCCATCTTTGCCTGAATCTTCTCATCCCAGATACTAACTCTGTAGAAACATCTGGATGGTGTTCACATGCCTGTGCTTGCAAACCATAACCTGGTGTGCTCTTTCCGTTTCCTACCCCAGCCCACACACTTCATACCGGTATGGCAGTAACAGTAAACAAACTTCAGTTCATATCCACTAACCTGCAGAGTGACACAAACACACGCCTACCGCTTCACACAGGCATGCATGATGGTGGAGAAAAACAACGTAGGGAAGCGTAGCCTAGTGGAGAGCAGGCTGGGATACTGGCACACTGCTCTAAGATCATCAGGGAGCACAGCCAAGGATCTTTGGCCCCAAATCTTTCTGCTAAACAGGAACACTGCTTCCATTCTTCTTCATTTCCTTTTGTTTACTGTTGCTTGTAAATCTACTTATGCTACGAGTAGAAGCTATTTTGCCAAGCATATGAAAAGGCTAAATGGACAGAAGACCAATTTTAACTGATATTGTCTTTGGTAAAGAAGGATAGACAGGCCATGACTCAAGTGCCATTACGTCATGGCTGTCTCCAGATGCCAGACCAGCAATCCAGATAGCAGGGTACAACTCACAGATGCAACTGAGACAACAAGAGCAGAAACACAACACACAAGGGAAAAAGTACAAGTCAAACAATTTGGATATTTCAGGGTTTTCCTTTAAGAAAATCTGTATTTGTTTTTTTCAAACCAAACCAGAACCTGAAAGACCTGGAATGCCTGTGGATAGGGACTGAGAGGCATTTGGAGACACTGAGTACCATGGAAAATGACAGAGGAAACTAATGCTGTCAGGTGCAGTCACATTTAACAGAATCAAACTGATAACATACAGGCTTTCATTACTATGGTTTCTGCATGTACCCAGAGACTTTTGTTAGATAAGAGAAGAAATCACAGCTGAAATAAAATAAAAACCCCCAAACCTTTCTTCTTGGCCTGCAGCCAACTATGGCTATTTCCTGTTTAAACAGAGGACGCGATGAGGAGCTTCCCAGATATGAGTGGGCTGCAAAAACAGACAAAAGAGTGCCTGGGGAAGCGGGCAACTTTGATGTGTATTTGCTATAGCTATTGAAGAAAGTGTTTCCAAGTAACCAGGTTTCAACATATGCAGTACCAGTGTTTAGTACAATATTAAATCAGATAAAATTATACACAAATACAGATAGTGGGTTGAGGGTAGGTTTTTTCTTTCCACTTAGTCCCAGGTTGACAAGAGAAATCCCCTCAGTTTAAGACATAACTGTGAGACAAATTAGGATGTTTACATTTCATAATTAAATACCTGCAATTATTTACCTGAATGCTTATCTGATTTCTAATAAGTTTAGCTACAGTAAGCTGTTTGGTCAGTTAAAATGCTGCCATAGGATTATTACTCCTTGATCGTTTGATTATGACTATATCCTAAGATGTCACTTAGGCATAATTCATTGAAACGTGGATACTGAATTATATAGGATAACCATTACATTTCTGGTGATAATGCTTTATTAAGTTTTGGTTTTTCAATACATTTTGCTATTCTTCATACTCAGGAATGCCCTACAAGTTAGACATTTGACTCCTTCAACACAAAGTAGTTCCACCAGCCAAGTGACCTGAAGCATTCACTGCTGAGACCTGTCGTACACGCTGTTCCCTTCTCTAACCTTATGCCCTATTTCCATGGTACCAGACACACAAATGCACAACAAAATTTTGAAAGCCTTGGCTCAAAACCACAACACATTGTTGTTTATCACCCTTGGAGTATAATCTAATACAAACAGTAGTCAAGTTTTAGGGACATAGGAGACAGTTTACTGAACAGAACCACAAAGTCTAGGCCCAGTCTCTCCACTTGTATATCTCAGCAGTCTGCTCTGGTGTATACGAATTTAAATGAGGCAGTACTTTTCCTCTTTGAATATTTCACCATTTGATTCCCCCTGGCTGAATTCCCAGAGACTGAGTATCACAGTCCCCTAATGAAGGCTTCATAGCATTCTTTTGAACTGATTCCTGCCAATATCAAAGCAGCACAGCAGAAACAAAAATACTAATGTGATGTTAGAAGTCACAATTGTTAACTTAAAAAAAGAAGCCTTGGTATGCAGGTTAGAAAAACATGTAGTTCTAGAAGGAGATTGATAAATTCATGGAAAACCTGGAAACAAATAAAATAGCCATTAGAACTCATAACTCTTCCGTCCTACTCAAATACCAAAATGTGATTACAAATACAGAGTACAATATTGTTGTATTTAAAACCATTTGTTCCACATAAAGAGCGGGACTAAGAAATGGGAACATGAGGACAAGTGCTTAAAAAAATTGTAATTATCAGTCAGGCTATTTCATGAAATGGAAGGCTGAATAACTGCTCTCTCTTGGCTCAGTTGTATTAAATATAAAAAGATGCTGCAAGAACAAAATATTTCTAATTATATGTGCTATCTGATGAAAGCTGCCACACATTCAGTAGCACACAAGGCTTGCCCATGTTTCTTTAATGTTTTCATGCATTGCTTACATTTCTAGTATTTAATTAAATTATAAATAAAGTTTGTTAAAACTAAATGCCTTCTCATGGGGCCCTAAAAAAGAGCAATAATTTGAGAAGAAACATAATTCAAGATTTTATTTCCTGTTTAAATTACCAATTTCAAAAATTCCAGCCAGTTTATATTTTAGTGGAGCTGAAAAATTTAGGATGTTGGATATGAGTTTATAATGCTACTACCTCCATTCCCCTTGCCTTGAGATTTTGTATTGGTTTTGTTGTTTTGGGTTCTTTAAAACCATCTCAATAGTTTTAGCCTAAAATAACTTTGCTTATTAAAACCTGAAGTTGTCCTTATTATTCTAATACAACCAAATGACATTTAATTTAGGAGAAATTACTTTGAATGTGAAATCTAGGAAGGGAAGAAATTGAACAGACTTTCTCTATGAAGCATTTGGGATATAGTTAAATTGTTTCTGGTTGTTCAGAAGGGTAGAGCAAATTTAAATCCTACAGGCAGAGCTAAACTAGCAATCCAAGGTAGTATAGTCAGTTAATCTTGTGTTGTTCAGTTTGTTGGGTCTGCGCTGTGAAATTGCTCCTGAGGCTTTCATGTGGAAAATGAGAATGTTCTTTAATGGCTGATGAGGGAATAAAGAAGTAAATACAAAGAAACTCCTACAAGCTCTTAATATTAACTGCACTAAGTAAGTGTAACTAACTGCATTAAGTTATTGATTTATCAGGGCTTGACCAAATAGTATTCTCTTTTGTTCTTTGGGGGAAAAAAAAGGATGAAAAAAGAATGCTAGACAAGCCAACTGCTAACAGGTTACTGAAAAACTGCTATTGCTTATGCTTTCAACTGTTCCTGTAAGCTACTAAAGGAACTATTAATAACGACCTCACATGTACTAAAGCTTATTTGCTTTAGCCAACAAAGTTTATCATATCTCAAGTAAGATGTACTTTCCTGAGAGCTTGTATCATTTTCAATTACGTTCATCCTCTTAAAAAAAAAAAAGAAAAAGAATAGTAAACAAGAACAGGACAAGACATTACAGGAAATCTATTTTGTTGCTATAACCAGTTCAACACATCTGATGATTTTGTTACTGCCACGTACCCCAGAGACTGAGGAACTGAGCTAACTACATCAGTTTACTTACAATTAAACTCTTTGAATTACATGCACTTACAGAAAAGCCAGTGTCCTTAGAGCAGAAGCAACTTGGAGACTTTGCTTTGAATATGTTTGGGTATTTTCCACTCTGTTAAAACTTACAGCTACAGTGGCTTTGTTCACAGGGAGATCTGACAAGAAGTTGCAGCCACACGTTGGTCCCATTTGAGCTACAAAATCAATTCTAGTTGGTGATTAAACTTGCGAACCATTTTAAAGGCAGAACAGCATCCGGGTAGGGAAGTTTTAGGGCTTTTAAGTGCAAGTCCCAACAGTGAATTTCAGCAAATTTGAATTCTGATTACCTTTCCCGTCCCCAATTAACAGAAAAACAGGTTATGTGCACATACTGTAAAATCACTAAAAGCATCTTGTTTCCTTAACTTGCTAGAAGTTAAGTTTTGGTGGTGAATGGAGCCAAATCCAGCTGGCGACTGGTCACCAGTGGTGTTCCCCAGGGCTCGGTGTTGGGACCAGTTCTGTTCAACATCTTCATAGATGATCTGGACGAGGGGATTGAATGCACCCTCAGTAAGTTTGCAGATGACACCAAATTCGTGGAAGTGTCAATCTGCTGGAGGGTAGGTAGGCCCTGCAGAGGGATCTGGACAGGCTGGATTGTTGGGCTGGGGCCAACAATATGACATTCAACAAGGCCAAATGCCGAGTCCTGCACTTTGGTCGCAACAACCCCAGGCAACGTTACAACCAACACAAAATATTAACTATTTCACATATGTACTCTGGTTCTTAACGTAAAAAAGGTTAATCAAAGAGTTTTCTGCTACTTTTACAGGAAGTATAGAGAGGCAGCCTCTAACATGTCTTCAGTTTAGTGCAACTGCTTTCCCATAAAGAAGAAAAAAAAAAAAACAACCAAAAAACAAAGCAACCAGAAAGACAAGAAAAGTCCCAAACAGTACTTAAAGCAGGAAGCATTTTACAGACCAAAACTTAACTTCAATTTTCCAAATACAAACCGAAACATTAAGGTGTTTGGCAAACCAGTTCAAAGCTTTGGTTTGAAATGGGCAAAGCACATCTAATCCTTCTAATCAATTCCTGTCCACCTGTTTTGTTAAAGAGAATATATTCAAATGTGTGCTGAAGGTAAGGAAGGATTTTAGAGTGGTGAGAACCAAGATACATAAGCTTAACCATAGGGCATTTTAAAACTTCCCTCTGCGAATTGATATTATACCCCATGCTCGGTCCAGGCTGAGTTTTCACTCAGGGAAGCATGATGCTGTTGCAGTGTATGCTACTGAGATCATTTAGAACAACTTCTTATAGCCTCACAAATTATAGATAACAATAACTTGAAAGAAAACGCAATATACATTATGTGATTGCCTACATAAATGAAAACACTGTACATTTTCTCTACTTGTTCATATGTTCTCCCTATACCAGACAAGAACTATTCTTAAGGAAAGCATTTAATTTAAACACAGCTCTAAAAGACAGGTTTGGGCCAGCCATGAAGACAGTAAAGCTAGTTGCCTACTGCCAGAAAAGTGTGTAAAGTTATGCTTAATAAGACACCCCTCAAACCCTAAAGAGCTCCTATGTACCCAAGGCTGTTAGAAGTTGAGCATCACACTTTCTGAAATAAATATGAACCAAGTCATGTGAATTACAGTGATGAAGAGTAAAGCATTTCAGCAACATCATTTTCTTCTTCTAATGCTTCCTTTACATAGCTTGTGAAAGTTATAAACATTTCAAAAACACTATTTTATGAATACTATTCAGACAGTTGTACTAGCAACAAGATCAGGACGTGTTGAATGAGGTGTGTGCCCTGGTGACCGAGAACAGTAAGAAGGCAGAGCTACTGAATGCTGCCTTTGCCTCTGTCTATGCCGCTGGAGACTGTCTGCAGGAGCCCCAGATGTCAGAAGTCCCAGAGGAAGCCAGGATAAATGAGGAGTCGGCCTTGGTTGAAGAGGACTGGGTCAAGGAACAGTTAAGACGTCTGGACATCCATAAACCCATGGGTCCTGATGGGATGCACCCGAGGATGCTGAGGGAGCTGGTGGGAAATGTGCCTGAGGACTGGAGGAAAGCAAATGTCATTCCAGTCTTCAAAAAGGGCAAGAAGGAGGACCTGTAACTACAGACCCATCAGCCTCACTTCCATCCCAGGAAGTGATGGAATGACTTGTTCTTGGTGCTGTCTCAGACACATCACAGATAAGAGGGCTGTTAGGAGCAGTCAGCATGGTTTTACCAAGGGAAAGTCACGTTTGACTGACCTAATAGCCTTTTACGAGGATATAACCAGATGGATGGATGATGGTAGGGCAGTGGATGAGGCCTTGACCTCAGTAAGGCATTTGACACTGTCTCCCACAGCATCCTGGTGGGCAAACTGAGGAAGTGTGGCCTGGAGGGTAGAGTAGTGAGGTGGACTGAGAGCTGGTTGAAGGGAAGAAGCCAGAGAGTTGTGATCAATAGGACAGCATCTGGCTGGAGGCTTGTAACTAGTGGAGTCCCTCAAGGGTCGGTACTGGGACCAGTATTGTTCAGTGTATTCACTGATGACCTGGATGAGAGAATAGAGTGCACAGTCAGCAAGTTTGCTGATGACACCAAGCTGGGAGGGGTGGCTGACACACCAGAAGGTTGTGCTGCCATTCAGCAAGATTTAGACAGGTTGGAGAGCTGGGCAGGGAGAAATGTAATGAAATTTAATAAGTGCAAGTGTAGAGTATTGCATCTGGGGAGAAACACCCCAGGTACCAGTATAGGTTGGGAACTGGCCTGTTGGAGAGTAGTGCAGGTGAGAGGGACTTGGGGGTCCTGGTAGATAGCAGGATGACCATGAGCCAGCAGTGTGCCCTTGTAGCCAAGAAGGCCAATGGCATCCTGGGGTGTATTAGAAGGGCGGTGGCTAGTAGGTCAAGAGAGGTCCTTTTCCCCCTCTACCCTAGAGAGACCACACCTGGAGTATTGTGACCAGTTCTGGGCCCTTCAGTTCAGGAAATACATAAAACACCTTGAAAGAGTCCAGTGCAGGGCCACCAAGATATTGAGTGGAGCATCTTCCTTATGAGGACAGGCTGAGGGAGCTGGGTCTCTTCAGCTTGGAGGAGACCGAGGGGTGACCTCATTAACATTTATAAATATGTGAAGGGTGAGTGTCAGGAGGCTGGATCCAGGTTTTTCTCGGTGATGGCCAGTGATAGAACAAGGGGTGATGGGGCCAAGCTGTAACATAGGAAGTTCCACGTGAATATAAGGAAAAACCTTTTCACAGTGAGGATGACAGAGCACTGGGACAGGTTGCCCAGAGAGGTTGTGGAGTATCTCTAGAGACATCCAAGACCAATCTGGACACATTCCTGTTTGATCTACTCTAGATGATCCTGCTCAGGCAGAGGGGTTGGACTACATCTTTCCAGGTCCCTTCCAAATCCTGACATTCTGTGAATCTGTGTTGCACATTACCTAAACCCTTCTGCATTCTGATATTTTAATGGGTAAACAACATTTCCTGGTAGTGTCAATTTTTATTTAACTGTCCTGATTGTTACTAATCAAGGCAGATGTTTTCCTTCTTTCTTCAAAACAACTGCCAGTGATTAACTTCCTGCCTGCCTGCCCCCAAAATTGTTTCAGTTCAGGTCAGCATACTGACCATCTGTACTCAGAAGATACAAGGCTGAAGTGTCATGTGGTTACTGTGATTTTACACCCTGTAACCTGTTTCAAGCACACATGTAGATTATCAAAGGAATCCACCTCTTACAGTTAGTTCCCTCTGCAACAGCAGACTATGCCATAGCATACACTTACGTAAATAGAGTCACAAGTACAAGAAAATAGCTTCCCCAAGGCTTCTCCCTGCTCAAGTTACCTGGAAAACTACCTTTTCACATACACAGCAGAGTACAGGTGGACCAAGGAATCAGTTCCTTCCCTGTAAAGCCAAATCTGACTTTCTTCCAACACCAGATAAAGAAACATTCACTGCTTAGTACTTCTTAAAATACCAATTTGAAAACTTGCTTTAGCAACCAATGTGAGATTTAAATTCCAATTTTGATAGCAGAAGTTACTGTTTACTAATCCCTTTTGTCTCTGACTGACAAGCAATGAGAGAGGAAAAGATGTGTATTTTTGAACCTTTTGAACAACAGAGTGAGAAAGGCATTGCCAGAAGAAGCAGGGGGACACAGGTGGTATCTCCTGCGGCAAAACTTTAATAAATTTTAGACTAGATCCTCTAACATTTTAGACTGTTAAGGAAGGAGAAAGGAAAAGCATTCCAGCAGAGATCCAGTAATAAAAACCTGTTATCTTAGGCTAGCAAAAAGAACTGACATGATGCTGTTTATCTGGAGGTTTATGACTGATGAATGGCAGCTAAGTGACACAGAGCAGACTCCCGAGAGCAGTGCGATGCTCCTACCTCAGCTCTGGCTGCTGTACAAGAACCTGGAGAGCATAAGACCCCTCACAGCACCTCTGCTCCACTTTCTCTTCTTTAAGTTTTCTCTTTTCCATTATGGTTGACATTTTCAAGTATGTGATCTGTTCCAGAGTATTAGCCTATCACCATGAGCAGCTAAAGACAGACTCTACTCAAACATAATACGAACTTCTAATTCTAAATGAAAATAAAATGGATAGGTTCATTTTCAACTGTCTGTTTAAAAGACATTTTTAAGCAATAAAGCCAGAAGACAAATTTAATAGAATATTCAAGGCAAAAATGTCTTTCTACATTTGTTTTATTTCAAGAACTGTAGGAATAAATTATGTGATTAAATTAGAATCTGACAGCGACAATATACCCAGTCCTGCAGAGTACTACACTCACTTGGTAGGAATAGAGCTGTAAGTAAATAAAATTTCTAAATAATTTCTATCCAACATAAAAAAAAATCAAAACCTGTGATGCTGTAGGTAGTAAGAGTCAATACACCAGGTACAAGAAAAATTTGTCTTCTTTACCATTCTTCTCTAGCTATATGAAATGCATTCTACTATAGAATTATGCTTAACTTCTCTTCCTTACAAGAAATTTAAACTTTAGTTTTAAACATTTGACAAAAACAATATTATTTTGATGATGCTTGAGTAAGAGTAAAGTGTCTGAACTGTGTCTTATTTTAGGGGTCTTTATTTCATAACTCTATGTGCTTATTAGAACTTGATGTGCCCAAAAGCATTTTTACCAGCAATCCATATATTTCTATACAGATGGCTAATAACTACAGAAGGTAATGTCAAAACATGATGACACATGATTAACTCATGACAACAATAAAAAGGGTAAGATAATTTTAATGGATTCTAAACAAGAGCAACAACACACAATATAGCAAGTAGATTTTGTTCTATTTGCTGAGATACAGCAACTGGCTATTTGCTACAACTCACTATCAGCTATTTGCTGTAGGGCATTTTTACATATGTGGTACCACAAGAGGAGGAGTTTTCTCAGAAAATACATGCACAAAAACCAATGATGGTGCTGCATTCACATTTAGCCCCCTTACCTTCTGCAGAAGCATGAAGGCCATTGTGTTAGCAATAAAAAGATGACATAAGTACTAAACCAGTAAAGCATTATGCTTACCCTTTACAAAGAAAGCCATGTGTTTTCAGATTTCCATGTAAGACCTAATGGACAAAGCGAGTCCGAACCAAAATGGAATAACTGCCTGTCTTCAGCAACAACAGGCTCCACCTGAGCTGAACACAAAATGGCTGTGGCTCCCTACAGAAATCAAACCCAGAGCAGGTTGAAAAGACAGCTCTTATAAATAAATAAATAAGTCTCTCTGCAGGAACATACAAATGCACCAGGAAAATAAACAGTATCAGAGGTATTAACCAATTTGCTGACTTGTATGCAACTAACAGCATTAGCAATTAATTTCACACATAATGTTGAATTCTTTTGTCAGTCTATTATGAAAAGATTAAGAGATACTTAATAAAACTGGCTCTAAATAGAGATCCTGTTGCCAGACCCAACAAAGATGCCAAGAACAAACTAAAAAAATGCCAACATCTATGCCTTATCTCTGACAATTAAGCCATCGAGGGAGCTACATACATATATATATATATAGAACAATGTATTGCTGTTATTCTAGCTGCTTGTGCATGTAGGAGAGCCTGACAGCACCTTTAACTGAAAAAGTGACACATCTAGGTTCCTTTCAAAACAAAACTGCATTGAAAAAAATCTAGTTAACTAATTTGTATCCTTGTTTGTAACTATGAAAACAAAGAATAAGACTACTAAAAGAAAAATGATAAAAAAAATGCCAAACACAGTGTGAAAGCTAACAGCTGTTACACTTCAGAAACAAGGCTTACTGACCACAAGAGCCTCAGCCTCTAGCAACTCCGAGATTTCTGTTCCTTCTATTGGTGTCTCTTATCAGACCAAATCTATCAACACTGTAAGCTGTGTGCTTACTAAATCCCTTCCCTCTTCACCCACCTCCACAGTATGTGCTTCATTCCCCGACATATTTTGGGTGAGGCTATTAGGGGTGCTATTTGCAATGTTGGGCAGCTCTTGCATCCCTACAGCCTGCAGATCACACCAGCTCTAGTAATATTTGGGGCTATTCCTTCACCTTTCACGGACAGTGTGGAGTCCCATCTCTCCCTGGTTTGAAGCATCTATTTAGCTCGCAGCTTAAATCAACAGCTACCCCTTCTACCTGAAACAGGCACCTGCCTGAAAAAACAGGACAGGCTTGTAAGGCTTTACTTTGTAGCCTATATTGACCAGAATTATAATTTGTTCTGATGATATCGTGATTGTTACTGGTCAAATTGCTCCATATCACTGTGCTCCTTTTTAAAATCTTCAATTCAGCAAGAAACAAATACCTGATTGCAGCAAGGGCTGATGATAGGAGCTGATGCCAGAATAGCTGGTATTAAAGCATGAAAGTCTAATAAAAGTGTGATTTATCACAAAGCTATAAACTAGATTGACAGCAATTAAAGTGCATTTGTTAGAATTAGGCAGTCATACCTAAGCTACACTGAGTAATAGGGTATGCCTGACCTAAATCATATGTTAATTCTATTTTTTTTTGCCTCAAACTTGGATGGTAAAGCGAGGTTAATTAGGTAGCCAGACATTACTTTGAGTCTCACTGTATCTATGCTACAAGTAGCCTATTAGCAAGATCTACCACTACTTCATGCGTCTGCTTCAATTTCTGAGCAGATGCACAAGTAAAGGATATTTTGAATTTTCCTGTCGATATATGCAACACTGAGATGTGACTATAAAACATACATTGTGCAAAGAGTGACTGGGAGGTACCTCACATTCTACTCCATGCAAAGCCAACACAAATACAGGGTACTCAATGTCAATCAAAGGCTTAAGAAAAGCACAAAAAGAAAAAGCAGATTACAGAAGATAAAATATATTTCATATATGATAGAATATTAATTCTAAAGGACCCTTAAATGCCAATAGTGGGTGAGGGGCTGTCTTTTTTTTTTTTCCAGAACCCAGTTACCAATTTTCCTTCAAATACAGGAAAGCAAAGTGATGGTTACCCCCATTCCACTGCTTTCTTCTCTCAGTGTCTCATGATTCAGAGGTTTTTGCTAAAACACCAATGATCTAGGCATTCTTTGTTATATATACACATTGTGCATACCATTAAGATAATTTAGGTATATGTACAGATCTGGCATGTGATAGTCTACAATAAAAAAGTACCTAGACTCCATCCTGCAGACTCAGTCCTGCGTTCTTATAGAATTTCATTAATTTCTTAATAACCTGTAATTTCAATGTGGAGGTTCCTACATTCATTCGCCTTAAGGATAAGTTTTCAACCTCAGAAATAGTTTGTGTATCATGCAAATATGAAAAACAAAAGTAAATATTTCAATTCTGCAGTTCTCAACTACTAAGTTCTGGAAAGAGACTTTAGATTGTTTCCTACTTCATGCTGTTATGGCATCCTGATCCCTAATTAAATATGTATCAATGACATAAAAGTTCCCAAGCTACCCTCTTCCACCTTGAAAAACCTGTTTTACAAAGTTTTAAATGTAGGCTCTTCAGAGTGATGGTATTCTACATGTTCCCATGAGGCATTACAAATTTTTTTAAAATTCACACTGAAAACTATGGCTTCAGCATTCACTTGCCTAACAACTGAATGCTGTAAATGAGCCTGGATTCAACTTTGGAACTGCTAATAATAACAAGAGTTAAGCCTAACTCAAAGCTTAAGAAATTGAAATTATAACTGACCTCAGAACTGATCTGATAATTCCAACAGTCTCATTTTCTAGGTCTCCTAAAACAACCTTGAAGAAAGTGTTTCATTATACTCCCAAAATATTAAATATATTGCCAAAGTTTAAAGCGAAGCACTTATTCAGAACTCTGTGATACCATACCTTAATTGGGTAGCTATGCTAAAATAAAAACTTATAAAACTACTATTTAGATCCTGGAGTTATATATCCTTCGAGATACCTTATGGTACACCCTCTCTCTCAGTGTTATTGCGTAAAGTGGTGTAAGTGTGTCTGAACACCACAAACCACTGTAGGGAAACTCAAAAACACAGGTCTGCATAGCAAATGCATTGAGTTCAATGGCCCATAGTTTCAGCTGATGATCAATTCTCTGTAAGGGCAAGCTGAAGAAGGCAATTTTTTTCAATATATTGTGGAACCTACTTTATTCTCTGTTTCAGATTGAACACTAAAATTTGATCCATTTGCAATAGCACAAAAGCCATCAATTTTAAACCCATAAAATTAAAATGCCGAGAAACTTGTTTCTAGTTCACTTACAGTGTCCATACTTGCAGCCTTAGCTTATGCCCATAAGACTCATCCCTGTGTCCTACTTAAACAAGAGCATAACAGACTCACGACTTAAGCATTTACTCACTGCCTCAGTTCTGAGTTTCTTGGTCAAACTAATTATATTCTCCACAAGTCATTGCACATGGAGAAAACAAACCAAAATGATGTTCTGATTTCACTTAGAATCATGAAGGTCACTGTACAGTCAGGATCATAGAACTAGAGATTATAAATTCCTGATTTTTCATCTTACTATTCCTATACCTTTCTTTTTAATTATTACCAAACTTCAGGACACATTATAATTCATCTTCTGCAATCCCAGCTACGCACATCATGCTTAATATTGCTATTCATCCAAATTATTTTTACATAAGGTCTGCAAGCATCCTATTCGTGTTAAAGGAAATTCTCTTTTTATTTAAGACATACTGCAAAACAACTATTTTACATAACAAGCAAGGTTTCAATACAGTGCTGATATACCAGTGTATTTTTTAATGTTTTAAAGGATTAAAGAAAAAATTAAACAGGCAAGTACCAGAGGCATCCACAAGACCCTGGTAACCAGATGAAGTCATGAATTTACAGCTGGGTAAGCTATTCATTTGGAATCTCAGTCCAGCTGCAGTACTGGAAAAAAATAAACCACAAAATTCAGTTGGTTTTTTTTTTTTCCAACATATGGAATTTCTATAGAAAGAGATAGAATTAGCTTGGTCTGTGGGCATCCACTTTAGCTTGTGTGCATTACATTATCTTAACATTATGTTAAGATAAATTTTTTAATTGTTAAAGTTAAGTTAGACAAAGCAGAAAGTTAAGTATTAGTATTACCACTTTTAGAGAGTAAATGTTTCTGCAGATACAGCTAAAGCTACGGACCAGAGAATGGAGAAAAAACCCAACTTATTGTTATAAGTTATCATACTTTCTAGAATGATTGTTTTCCATCCAGTAGCTCAAAATTTAATTTTGGAAGAACATTCAGTTAAAGGAGCAAAGATTTATTTTTTTTATTAGGCTGGTACTAATTACATTGCAAAAAGCCTTTTACACAGTTGTCTCTCTCTAGCCATGAAGTTTCTTTGAGTGTAACATTCAAAATGGAGCAAACTTCAGAGGGACTGAATGTACAAGGTTTTTTAGAAACTACTCAAAGTTTTTAGAAACATCATAATGACAGAACAATGTCCACTAAAACAGGATTTGTTGGTTATAAAAATGTCACCACAGCTAGCCTGATCTTGTTATTTTTGAAGAAGAGAGTCAGAAAGGCAATATGAAAAAGTAGTAAATGCAGTGAGTTACATCAAAAAGAGGTAGCAATTACAGATAAACGTTTGTTCCCTATCTTTATCTGTTCGTGCATTTTAAGCAAACTCGCTGGCATATGTCTATTTACCTCTATAGAAGCAGATGAATTGTTATGATCTCTTAATTACCATAATGTTTATTCTGGTAATGCATACTTATTAACAAAAAATAAACATTTCCTATAAACACATATACATTTCTGACAAACACATATCCCAGCTCAATATAGTTGCTCCACTACAAAATCAAAAATGGCTTACAAAGGTCAATTTTTAATTGCCAAGAAAATCATATAGATATCATCCATGGAGTGCACAATATTGTGGTGTGCTACAGACAACCTTCACAACATTAACTGGAAGGATTTTCAAAATACAATGATTGATATTATAGTTTGAACTTTCCTGTCTAGAATGCTGACCATTCTAGTACTCCTTAATTTTTTTTTTTACCAGAAGAATATTACAATTCAGTAACATGTTTCATTTGTTGGAAGAATATTCCTAGATACTTTAGGAAGCTGAGAATTGTTTTTCCTATCTCTGTACAGCCTGTGATTTCGGAATGGCACAAAGTACTGACTGAAGTTGGTGAGCTAGCCTGTAGATTTATATGCACTCATAACTAAGCTAATCTCTACACTGGTGTGGTGATGTGTTATGCAACTGCTGAGAAATCAGTAGTTTTCAAGATATGTTTATCGGTGTTAAAGTAAAAAAAAGACTATATGCAATTAGCTATAGTGTATAAGGTGGAAGACCATATTTCCCTAGAAAGGGAAGATCAAAGGGCTGTAACATAAGCAAGAGCTTTGATCAAACCCTAGAAGCGTTTGACATTTTAAATAACAGACTCCTTGATTAGGTAACAATACAGTCCTTGATGGTACAAAGCCTGGAGAGCTCTTTGCTCATGTACACTATGTAGAAGCCACCCCCTTTCCAGTCCATGCCTGATATTCTGTATTAGCGCCTTATCTTCAAGGGGAGTACTCAGAATGAGACTGATGAAATTCTTGTCTGGTTTTCTATCTTATTTTTCTTTACATAATTCTAGAAGCCTACTTTAACTGGCTGGAGTGGAACTACAGCCAGATCAGGACACTAAGAAGAGGAGAAAGGATTTCAGCTGGCAGTAGTTGTCATCACTGCAGACTGACAATAGGGGAAGTTGTTGGACAGAAGATTGTTTTTCACTGCTGTATAAAAACTGAATACTTCCGACAGAAGCCTCCCAAAGTGTATCTGAGGTTATTTTATTGCTCTTATTATATTCGTTCCCCAAAGCAAAATGTTGATATAACTCGTTTAGGAGTTCTCATTTATTCAGAAATTCTCTTCCAGCGCATTCAGCAAGAGCCATTGCAAGAATGGTGGAAGTTGTAATATATTGTAATATTGGTTGAATTTTCTCCTCCAAATATAAGGAGGGAACTAAAATTACAGTAGAAAAGACAGTATCATGGCATGATAAATGTTGCCCTGTCTAACATTCTCTGCTGTGCAGGAAGGTATTTATTTTTTTCAATAAATAAAATTACAGAACAGTTTTCCTTCTATGAAGTTGTCCCTCGACTCTCCCTTATAATGCAGGAGACACTGGGAGATGTCAGAGGGCCAGATTTCTTCAGTGAGAATGATTATAAAATATTTCTCTATCTCCTCATTAGCTTCCTGATTTTTTTTCTTTACTGTGACTGTCTTGATTTTTTCCCCCCATGCTTTCTGAGCAATTAGTGAGAGAATTCTAACAGTGACATTGTCTCCCATTTTCTTCAGTCTGTATTAAACTAAAAGCAGGATTCTTTTATCCTGTGACTAGAGTGGCTCAAAGAATATAGTCTTTCATGGAGCACCTTCTTGTCTTTTGCTATTTCAAAACTGCAGTAAAATAGTTTAGGGGCCTACTGACTGAGGGGCTGATCCTGTTAACTGTCTGAGGGGGATGTTTGTTTAGAGAGCTCAAAGGGGTGGTGGACAAGAAAGTGGAGGGCAGAGGCTTTGAATCCTAAGGGAATGTGGAACAGATGTAGTGCTGCTTTACCTGATGTCACCCTGGAGTGCTGCAGTGGAAGTTCTTTCCCAAGCCTCTCTTCCTGCTTACATTTCACAGAAACCTAAATCATTAATTATGTCTTGCATGATCATCTCTTATTCACAATGAACAAAGGCAGAAGATTTATCCCATCCTTAGGTGAAAGCAAAGGACTCTATTAAAAAAAAAAAGCCCAATACATAAGGGCAAGATCTTTCCATACAAGGCTATGGGATATGCAAGCTGATCCATAATATGCTGTTGCTGAATAATGACTTGTTTGTTAGGTGACTATCATACTGTCACTCTGTTGCCATACTATAAAACCAGAAAGCAACAGTTACAACATTTACATTTATTTTGGGGAGATATTGTTCCAGTCTATGGTACTGCAAGATTTGTTTTATCAGACTACCACTGACAATAAGAAAAATATAATGATGAAATTTCTGTAATCTAAGTTTGGCCAGTTAATATAAAGCCTTCAAAACTATAGGATAACTCAAGCTTACTCTACCTAAGTCAGAGTATCTTATTTATTTTTTGTATAAACAAAATACAAAATTCAAACTTGCAAGCAGTTTCCTTATAAAGAAGGAAAAAACAGGGGTTTTAAAACTTCTGTGAGTAGAAATACAATTTTCCACTGGCCTGACATATGAAGGAAGTTGCTGTTTCTTAGCAGGAGATACAGTTTAGAAGAACAGTTCCAGGTTCATTTTTTAAAGAAGCTGTTTAAGTTTCTTTATATTCTAGCTTTCCTATACTTAGCTGTAATGTCAGTGGCATCACTGTATCCTTATGGAAAGACTACCGAGACACTTAAAAGCTACAGATTTTGATGCCAGGTTGTGCTGTTTATTGTAAAAATTGCTTCTTTTTCTTTTGATGCCTTCTTCTCAAACAGAATGCCACAGAGGCAGCAACTGTGTCTGCATGAATCTTAAAAGCAAGAGGGCTGTATTTTCCCTACAGTGGGGCAGTGAATTTTTCAGGCTTTGTGCTTGAGGAGTAAGAGATAAACAGCCCTTAATGGTACTTCTGTACAGCAATTCACCACGGGATAACAACTCTCATGTCTCTACAACCTCCAGTGAACCACGAGGAGAAGGAGCAAATCCACAGCCAGTATGTTTTAAAGCATGTGCTTCTACTGAGGAAGAGACATCCAGGTGTGATATACAAGGCTGTCCTAGGACCTTAGAGTTCTCTCAGCAATTGCTAATATGAACCATTTTAAAGTTTAACACTTACAATTACAAAGCTGATTTTCTCCAAGATTTTAATTCAATCTGGTGACCAGCTTCAAGGCCATTCATTTTTCTCAAGCAAACAGAGACTACGTGTTTAACATACACATTACATCAAAAATGCAAACTCACAGTCTGCAAGAGAAATGTATATATATATTTTATTACATATTAAAAAGACATAAGGCAAAAAATAACCAAACATCTTCTAAAGGCAATCTGATAAGTGGTGACACATTTAATGTTTAATGCTGAAATGACCAATAGTTATTGTTATGAATATGGACACTCACATTCTATTCTACCTTTTTCACTTTTTCTTTCTGGCTATATATGGTGCATATTCTTACCTTATGTGTCCTATTGATATACTGGTAAGAAACACAATTCTTAAAATTTTGTCATAAACCTTCATTGCCTCAGGCATGGTCAGCAGGTATAAAGACACAAGCTTCTTTCCCCTTCCCATTTATATTATCTTCTAAATTTAGGATGAAAATATAAAGCAGAAGAAACCCAACTACATCCATTAATATTCTTAGCATTCTACACATCAAAAAGTACACTAAAATGCCTAGGAAACCAGAAAGGAATTGTAATGTTTATTCTGCTTAACTTGTCATTGACTTTGAACACATATGTCCTATGTGTAATAGTTTAACTTTGGCTGCGGATATCATTCATCTCCTCTTAATATTAAAAAAAAACACCCTCCCCAAAATAAACCCCAACCCCCAACAATCTACCCACAACACAGAGGTTTACTGATTTCATACTACCCTACACAACCTATTCCAGAACTGCATCAAATCCAAATACATGATAGTTAATGCAATAAATCTCACTACCAGGTTCCTAGGATAAACAATTCAATTGTCAAACCGACAACAAAGAGTCAGCATCATGACACCGCTTAGTCTATTTTAGTCAATTCCTCTTCAAACATCATGGCAGCTACACGCTTACTCATGAATTCAAAAGAGCACAAGGCTGCTCCCTATACCTTTGGGGTTGGGATTATTTTTTCATATACATACACACTTACCAGGGACCAACACCCAAAATGAACAAAATGCACAGGCAATGGGAGTCTAGAAGAAAATTATAAACTTACTGGTTAGTATATTTAAAAAACAGAATGTAAGCTTTTTCTCTCACCACAGCAGTATTTTTGAGCTCAGCTGCACAACTACTACTTTTGCTTCAGAAGAGTCATTTTGGAAAATTCAGTTCAAGTTCCTTAACATAAAGGAAGGCAGGTTTTAATCCCAATCATTTTGAAAAGTAGAATAGCTAGAGAGCTTCATTCCTAACAAAAATGACTGTTTCAATGATAGATGGGATGTCTACTCATAGATTTAGAAATTCTGATAAACTTGAACTCTGGTACTGTGACCACCTTTACTAATGTAACAGGGGAACAGCTTTACAGATATTAATCTCACAGGGCACGAAAAAGTATCAGTCTCCCTTAAAAATTTAACCTAAATTCAATATTCTCTAAATCTTTGGATTTGGGAATGACTCATCTATTGAAAACAGCAACTTTGAAAAGTTAAGCATTCAGCAAATAATTTTAACTGGAAACACACAACACAATAAAGGTGTTCATGTTTTTTTCCATTTAAGACAGATCTGGATGCAAATTAATCTATATGCCAAATAACCTGAATACCTATGGTACATCTAATTGCCGAAACTGACCTCAGCTTTACAGAGAATTTAAAGATATTTTCTTAAGTCACATTATAAAATTATCTTTGGAAAACAGCATGTTCCCTGAGAGAATATATGTACTTTCAAGTGAAAAACAAGTTTAGGAGAACCACTCACCATTTTACAAATATTTTTTGCCCACAGCACTCAATACCAGGAAATTAGAAAATATATCAGTTTGGCACCACGGTTGAAATTTTGACTTCAACCTGCCTTTTCTGTGTTCCTGTTCTTTATGTATCCAACAGAGATAATACTGTCTTTTGTCTGTCTTATCCTGCTAATGACCTTTTAGAAACATTGACTGTGTCACACACCTCTACAACACCTACAATTGAGCTTCCGTAGACAACCTACATGATAAAATAATAATGAGATCCCGCACCGGCTGACACAATCTCAGCAAAATAAACCTTTCAGGACACTGTACACTATGAAGAACAAGAAACATACTACAAACTCTTCCTTCCGAAGAGTCTTATGACTGTAATACAGAAAAGCAGTTTTTCTTAACATGCCTTTTCAGACTAACAATTATTTTAGCCTAATGCTGGAAGGCCTAAGATTCCCATTTCCTTCGGTGAATTTTAAAATAGTCTCATTATTTGACTGAATAAAGTCAAAGCGATTGTTCACATCAGAATTACTTGCACAGGTTTTAATCAGCTGTGCCAGGACCTTAATTTACCCTGTTATTTTACAACTGTGTTCACATAACCTGAACAAAGAACAACAGAATGGGCACAAAAATCTTACAATTTGTCTTTCCCTGCTTTTAATTTCCCCATAATTACTATAAGACTTGTACCTTGTCTCTCTTTCTACATTTCTTTCAAACACTTCAAAGAAGAAAACAAAGAAGAAATATATTGTCCATGTTAAAATTTAAAGGTGAAAAGCATTAAGAAATTTCGTGCTTTCCTTTTTATTTTTCAGCTAGCAACCCTAGAAACCCAGGAGTTGAAAGGTCTAATTATAATTCTTCACACATCAACATGAACTTTCATTCTTACAAAATAACCAGTCACACTAAAGTTTTGCTATAATTCTGTTATGCAGAATTACAACATTTTCATGGCTGCATCTGGTGTGTGGGAATACAGGCTTCAATAAAATGTGCGGGTACAATGGTTACAATTTGAAGGCAGCAAAAATAATTAATTTGCAATTTTGTTGGTGAAAATATTATTTACTTATCTGAGAATATAGCCAAACAGTGACAGAAATGTAGCAATCTTGGCCTTCTTACATTAATTGTTATTTCCAAAGGTTAAGGAAGATAATAATTGGCATCAATAACATTCAGAAAATATGAAGGAGCATCTTCGAAATTTTGTAGGATACAAAAATTTGAAGGAGCATCTTAGAAATTTTCGAACCACTTATTATCCATAAACACATCTATATATTGAATATTTACTGCAGTGATCTCTTTTTTACATGCAAACAGTCCTATTTGACAGAAATGCTGAGAATCTTAAAATTTTTAAAAATTACACAATCCTCTGTTCTCAATATTCTAAAACATCTTGTGCTCTTACATTTTCAAGTGCTAAATGGTGTTTTACCAATGAAACGATACTGGAAAATAATTTTCTTTACATAATTTCTGTTATAACTATGGGTTATTTTTGGCTAACATGTTGGCCAGCTCTCCCATAGCACTCAAAGTTTTCTGGTGACAGCTGCTGGGTCCAACAAAGATTGAAAAATATACTTGGGTTTTTATAGTTCACACCTAAGCAGCACCCAAAGCAAACCACATTCGTCAGGGAAAAACACGAGACTACATCAGTGTTCCAGACACTATACTATCATCCCAAAGGAAAGGTCACTATCACAGTGTTAAATTTGTTCTTTAACTGAGTGACATCACCTTTTCACAGGCATTTTCAGGAATACATTTTACTGTCCTGAAGTTAATGAACATAACATCTTTTCTGTTCCTCTTGCAGGTTTTTTATGCATTATGTTTATGGTTGTTCTTGAGAAACCGGACAATTTAGTTTTCAAAGGTCAATTTGTGTCATAATAGCATGTTTAAATTCAGTTATTTAGCTTACTGATGGATAGTTGTTTATGGTGTCTCATGACAAACACAGATGTGATCTTGAAGCATGCTTAAGTTTTGTATCAAAGGTCAAGAAATCCAGCTATAAATTCATTTTCAGCTATTTGTTGGGGAAGTGTACAATCAGATGTTTGTTACTCCTCCTTGT
Organism: Heliornis fulica; assembly: GCA_013399135.1. Lineage (NCBI taxonomy): Eukaryota > Metazoa > Chordata > Aves > Gruiformes > Heliornithidae > Heliornis > Heliornis fulica. Next base: position 471,778 of record VXBZ01005654.1, on the reverse strand, counting down.
CCTCCCTACTGTTACTATCTATACTTGCTAGTTTGTGGCAAAGTGTGACTGTGAAAGGAAGCACCTGTAAGATAATCAGTTTCCTTGTGTTTGACTGGTTTCATGATTCCTTTTTCAAGGCTCAGTCCTAGGACTGCATAATTCATTGATGCAAAATCTGAGTTTTGATAGGAGGCAGCACTGCCTTGCTTTGGCCGAGAACTCATTGCAAAGCCAAAAGACTAAACGTGGTAAACCATCAGCCACATGATGATGCAACTAGAACTGACTGTAATGGGCCTTTATACAGCCCACGAACGGGCAAAAAGGAAAGGAGACCACCACCCAAAATGTCTGGAAATGTATACAATGATACTCTCTCAGATGGGATGGCACCCCATGCCAACATTTGGCTATGAAGACTATTAGCACTGGAGAAGCAGATTGCAGTGGACAGTGTGACACTGATGTCTAACTCTGTGTATAGCAGCAGAGCACTCTGCTTCAGGTGAAACCATGCCAGCACCCCAGAGCCTGGCTCTGAAAGCTACTGAAGGGAGCACCACCTTCTCCAGTTTGACTGCCCTGTGGTGAGAGAGCAACTGTGTGGTACTTAGTTGCCGGCCAGGGTTAAACCACAGCACTAAATAATGGGAAAAGATTTTTGGCATCACCTATCCCTCACTTCATTCACATAACAAACTGCTCTTAGCAGTGCAACACTGTTTGAGGTACTTTTCCCCACCATGACAGATACACATGTGGTTTCTTTTTTAAAGCAAATATAACTTTTTTTTTTTTGTGGAACTTTCACAAGGAACTGCAGTGCTCACATAACTCAAACAAAACTACCTGAAAGTGATAGTTATGTGCTTTACAAGTGACAACCATTTAGAGCCTGTCAGTCAGGAAGAAAATTATTTCTCTTTGTGCATAAAATTGCAATTAAATTGTACTTCTGTTTCAGTTAAAAGACAAGCATCTCTAGACCACAACTTAAAGCATCAGAGAATAGACGTATTTTCAGGATAAATTCTGATTTCAATTATATCACTGCAAATTCAGAGCAAGTCTACTGAACTGGAGAGATTTAAATAAACAGTAACAATGAAACTAAATGTTGGTCCCATCCTCCTCATTTTTATCAGCATTTTTTCCATATTTAGATAGTGTTACTGATTTCCATTAAACATTAAAGGTGTCCAGAAGAATGTTTATCTTTTGCCAAAGGTCTTTTAGTGTCATCTAATATTAAAAAAATAGGCTAACTGAATGGAATTGGTAGAAAAGCCTTTCCTACCTACACATCTCTGGAAATTTCTACACTCCAGAAAACAGAAATTAAATAAAATCTGTTAAAATTATAAAAAAGGTGGCTAAAATTATAGCTGAAATGTGTTAAAATGTATTTTCACAGACTGAGCAATTAGAAAAATTCCATTTCTTATACACTAACACCAAGTGAAAGAGTGTGAATAAGGAACAAGAAGTCTGTTCTTAAAAGATGTTTGAAGAATAGGGATTGAACTTTCTAACTGGAATGAGATATATTAACAAGATATCTTTTGCTAACTAGAGCTAATATACTGCACCAACAAATAGCTTTCTGGAGAACAAAGTAAAATGTGTCTGTATTTTTGTTACCCTCATATGCTGAAAATACCACTACGCCGTAGGCTAATTGGGGTATTTCAGGTGTTACTCAGGACATGCTAGTAAAGTATATTCAGGATCCTAGAATATATTAACACAGCAGTTGCTCTCATCTGAAAAGCAGACTAGTAAAGTAAGTCATAGTACTGGTCATGCACTGAAACACTGCTGAAGGGACATGTTTACTTTTCTATTGCATTATCATATATCCCTTGTGCAGCCTGATGGTACTCAAATGCCATATTATTTTCATCTCTACCTCATCAAGCACAGGAGCACAAAAGTAAAGCAGCCCACAGATTATCTTATATAAGTCACTGTCCTCCTACATATTACTAAACCCTGGACATCTCATCCTCCAAGAAACTATCCCTTACAAATAGTAATATCTTTTTACAGGAACTAAAGCTACAAAAAAGGAGAAGTTTTATGTGGAAAAGCCTGCTTTTTTATTTTTAAATCTTTCTCCTCCTTGCTCCAGCATACTGAAGATCTACCTTTGAAATAAAACTTTTCCATTTCATTCTTGTATTTTTGAGACACCAGCTTTAAATATTGAAAATTCAAAACTGAAATACAGTAAAGCACCAACTGATTATTTTGATTTTTTAAATATTAGAGTGTTCTATTTTTTCCATTGACTCTTTCCAGAAACCCTCACTGACCTTTCTAGAGATTCTCTTTTGACTGTATCATTACTGATTCTAAGACCAGACAGACTAATTCAAACAGAAAAATTCCATGCTGTTGGAACTAGAGTAATGTTGGTACCCAAAGCTAGATCAACACTATTTACTTACACTCTAAAATTCAGTTAGGCATTTGCAATTAGAAAGACCTCACAGCCAACAAAACAGAGCTGAAGAGAGCCTACCTCAAGCAAAGTTAGGAAAAGAAAAGCTTACAGGACAGATTTACAGGGAAAGCTCTGATGACTTTCCTGGAGAAATCAACATAGCTAAGTGCCTCTCTGAAATGTCTTCAATGCACACAGCCTAGGCAACAAGCGGGAGGAATCAGAGGGCCGTTGCAGGTCTGTGATCTCATCAATACCACAGAGATATGATGGGATAGCTCACATGACTGAGGTGCTGCAGTAGATGTTCTTGATGAAGGACACGACAGGAGGGCAAGTTGCCCTTGGTATGAGAAAGCAGTGGGAATCCATGGAGCTCTGCTTGTAGACGGGCGATGAGCCATCTGCAAGCTTATGGATAAAGATTAAAAGGCAGGCAATGTGGATGATATTAGGGAGGGTGTCTGTTAGGATGGTGTCTGAGGATGCCTAATCAGGAAGGGGACATCAATGACAGGCCTCACCTTTGGGGCTTTAACTGTCCCAATAGCTGCTAGAAGAGAAACACTACAGTGTACAAGCAAACATGCATAGAAATACAACTCTTTCTTCTTCAAAGATGTTATCTACATAGTTATTCAATGCACTGATATAATCTGAATAAGAAGCAATAGATACAAGCAAAAAGGACTGGGCAATAATGGAGTGAATAGTGAGAATCTCTTATACAAAGAGCACTTTGTATGAGATGTAAAGTTACAATAGGGTAAGTCTGAAAAGCTCTTGGGAAGTGTACTTGAAAAATGTCTTCAATAGTTTGGAAGATCCTAAAATTTCTGTAACATAACTGCTAGCAGTGTCCTTTGCAGTTTTTGCACCTACATAAAAATTCCCAGCATAAAGAACCATAAACAAGCAACTGATGAAATATATATAAGAAAATTTTATTTGCTCTTGCTTCAACTTACTCCACCTCAGTTAAATTATTGGTTATACTTAGCATATTATTTATACTTAACTCTGGTTAAAGTGTGTTAATATAAGGGGAAAAAATCTGTATTTTTAGCAGATTTTGGATTTTTAATTCTGACCCCATCAGGGTCAACAGGGTTTCTAGCAACTACCCTGAATGACAAGGAGAGCATCCACTAGCAAAATGACTAAGTAATATTCTGATAATTCCAGAGAGAGTTTAAAGCTTGAGCATTATAAATTTGGGGTTTAGTTTAGACAAATTAATTAAAACATCTAGGTACATATTGTTATGATACTGAATTTACATCTTTTTATACTAAGGTTGCATTAGTTTGATAAAATGATATATTAAACTCTAACGGTGCTAATTAGGTGTGATTAAAAGCCAGAAGGAACTTCTCAGGAAAGTTCAATAGGACTTTTAACTCTAAATAGAAATATTGTCAGTCACTGTCAACATAAATATTGTCTCTTATTAGTAAGCACACAAACATCCCAATTTTACTTTCAGGAAGGAATAGGATATTTACTTAAAACAACTGAACAGTTTCTCGTGGTGTGTTGTCTACTTATTTTTGTATATTTAGCAAAAAGAGGTATTCAAGCTACAGTAATCATGGTATCAGGCTATAAACATCATTATAGCTGATGGCATGTGTATCCGATCAGTCACCCTAACAGCCTAGTATTTACCCTGAAACATTAGTTTTGCATAAAGCCTTCCCGGAAGTATGAGGTAATTTAAGATATATACCTTTAGTTAAGCTCTTAAGGCATTCATTTGGAAGCAGTAAGAGAAAACAATTCCTTCTAGGTATATTGTACTTATATATTGAATTAATTCTAATACAAATTTCCATAGCTCCATCTAGACATGTTAAAGACTACATGAGCTACATCATCAACCAAAGCCCAAAAAACATTAAATGCCATGAAAACCAGCTGTAATAACTGGCACCTTGTATTGCAAGTGATCCCCTCCTCTGGAGCTATAAAAAAAATTCAGTATCTGGCACTCCAGTAGAAAATGTCCATCAAATATAATATAGACATTCACATTGAATATGTATTTTACATTTGGGGTGAATTTTGTGCTCATGAAAATACAGGACTTACAACACCATTTAGAGCCAAACATGATGCAGATAGGCACTACAAACTTCCCCACACAGCTCTGCGACAGTCTTGACCTGCAACCCTTCTGCTATTCCAGTTCTTGGACCTTCTTGACTAGAATCTGCCAAGTGTCGAACTAAGCCAAACTGTGTCACACGAACAAATATCCACTGGGCACAGTGATGTACTTTCAGCATTTTAAATATTATTTATGGTACAGTAATGGTTAGAGCTCTAAGAGTCAGTAAAATCCCATTTGGCAAGCTAGTTCTTTTACAGTCTTTTGTTTTTTAAATCCTCTGAAAATTGTCTAAAAGTAGGTTAAAGGTATGATTTAATTCTACACTTTGTTTACACATGCCTGTTTGCACTCTACTGCTGAATCCAGGTGATGGTCCCATTTATGAGGTCCCCTGAGGTACAGTAACTGAAAGCTGATTTGTAGATTTTTTTTGGAGAAGACAGAATGAAGCACAGTATCTCAACACACAGATTTCATTAGAGCACAAACATTCTGGACAGATGACATTGTCATTTCAAAATCTGTTTGCTTGGCTGCTTCCAATTTGGTGGTTTTCTAAGATGCTCCCACTCCAGAGCCATCTAATGTGGTATCTAGCCACCCAGGTTGGCAACTGACATGAATGTCTAAACCCTGTGATATTTTAAAAAAATTTAGAAATTCCATGCAAAAATTATCTCAATTTTTTGGTACACCTTCACCACCTTATTTTAAATGGCTACACAAAAAAGAAAAAAATTCACCGATGAGAAGAATTAGGAACCTGATCCAAAACAAAATGGGAGAGATTTCCTACTGACTTCAATGTACATTGCAATAAACCCAAATAATCCAAAACAAATTGAAATTACGCAGTTTTAGGAAATTAATTATTACAATTTTTAAAGTAAGACATTACCCTCTCAACAATATTTGGCTTCATGTGTATTTTCCCAATTAAAAGAAAAAGTTTTCCATGTGTTCACAACACTTCAATAAAGCACACAATCGCCCAGCATAAATCAAGTTAGAATCACAGAACATTAGGAGTTTGAAGGGACCTCAAAAGATCATCTAGTCCAACCCTCCTGCATGAGCAGGATCACCTAGATTAAATCACTCAGGAAAATCCTTCACTTTTTTTTCTGAGAGTTCAGACTTGAACTGGTGGGAAGGACAACTTTTAATACTGGTAGCTCTTGGCCTTCACACTTTGAGTGGATACTGGCCAACTAGCTATAGCACAAGTATCACACCATTTCCCTGAAAAAAAAATAACCCTTTTGAGATTCAAACTTCATTCTAGTTCCATTTCGTACTATTTATTAGGTGAGAACAGCTTTAGTGACAGATTTAATTTCCAGTTATCTCTGAACAACAGTAAATAAATCTCTCAACTGACAGTGTTCCTGAATATTTATACTTTGTCCTAAAATGAGACATATCCCACCATAACTGTTCACTGGCTATTCAACTTTAATTGACCAATTTTTAAGCAGTTATCAGTTGGCTATTTTCTTTAAAGCAGAATACATTCTGACAGTCAAACTTCTTCCCTGTTGTCAAGTAGTAAAGCTATGTATTTGTGAAACTTTATAAAACATGTCCTCCATCAAATGAAACATGGAACTGATGGAAAAAAGAACCATCTCCTGTGATTGGACAACATATTTCCTCCTTAAATCATAAGGGAGTTCACAGCAAAGTAAGAATAGGTAACCCAAAAAGAAAACACTTATTTTTCCTTATTTTAATACCATAACATGAAATAAAAAATTTTAAACCCCAAGCACATTTTACAATCTTGGGAGTGCTTAAAATCCAAATACTAAATGACCACTTACTAATATCCAACAAAGTAGAAAATGGAAACGAAGAATTAAATGGAATTGGATATTTATCATTCAGCAAGTTTTGGTTTTGTTTTTTTTTTTACTTTTTATGATTTCTGAAGCATTTCTAAGAAAATGTACTTCATTGAATTATTCAGTCCTAAAAAATGCCACTTAGTAGTATAAATCTGTCAAAAATCAGTGAAAAAATCATTCTTGATATTAAAAAAAGGTAACAAATAGATTTAATTTTAACAAGCTGCCAAAATCCATCTGACAAATACTTGGCCTTTGGCTATTTGCAGTTGAGGCTGACATGAAGATTTGTTAAACTGAGTTAACATTACTACTGAATTAGTATATGAATTCTATTCTTTATTTTGGGACACTGGCAAAGAGACCATGAAATTCCTGGTTGAGATACTAACATTTTGGAGACCAGCAGTAATCTCTTGGCTAATGCTTTATGGAAATGAAGTATATGGAAACCAAATACTGTGTCAGCAGAGAGCCATTGTTACCAAAGCAAGGAACGACTATTATACACACTTCAGCATTTTAGATATTTCCAGACATGCACACAGATGTACATTTAAATAGCATTGCCTGCCACTAAGGGACAGCAACTATTAATTTTAAGTTAAATATGCATTCTTCAGCCTTCATTAGATCTTATTTGGTATGTTGTACTTCATACCTTCAGTAACATGCACTGTCAGAACACAACTACATTTGCTTACTGTATTTGCTTACATTACACCTGACCTTCAAGAGTGGCACTCCTTTTGCTATAAAGTTTAACAGCAGAACAGGAGATTAAACTGGCTGTTTGGATCTTCGAGTCCAGTACCTAATCACTGCAAGGACAGGATCATAAAAATTTTCTGGATGTTTCAGATGTTAGTACTCTTTTTAGAAGGTTCTCACAGAACTTCATTACCTTGATGGTTCCTGTAATTTTCAAACTAAATTTATACTTGACCACATCTTAGTCATGTCTGGACACACACACAGCATTGTAACCAACTTGGAACTCTCATTTCTTTCCCTGGTTTTCTTGCTCTCACTTCCTTATTCTGTACCCCTTTGCATTTCATAACCCAAGAATTGTAAGGTCTTATTAAGCTACATAACTGCACTTTCTGTTAAGTGGCTGATATAAATTAGAGGGCACCAAATGATCAAATATTCCAAGTTCAAATCATTACAGGACAACGTTTGGCAGGGCTATCCCCCAACTTGGGAACTCCTGTTTGACCAGAAAAGACCAATTTAATTTACAAAATCAATCATAAATTTGTTTTTGCTTTGATTCTGGCTACTAAAAATAATTGTGACATTTCAGTCAGCATCAAGTTCCACTGGGTTTTATTTGTTTCTTTTTGTTTGCTTTTTCTACCAAAATTTTGAATGCAGGTATATGTATTTTGCTACCATAAAAAGGGTTATAATGTTTATTGCATTGTTAATCTTCCTGTGTAACAAATATAAAGATGAAAATAGATTTTAAAGCCAGAAATTTTACAAGATAAGGTCTTGATGCTGTAAACTGTTGCATATTGACTTCCTCTACATACAATCCAGCCCCAATGAAAGTGGCTGGACTAATCTGCTCCTAAGGCTGAACTACACAAAGTCAAACCAAAGGGGTTCTGTAGATCAGTGAAAGACATGGTTTGAATTGTGAGCTCATAGTAGAAACAGCTGAGCATTTTTGCATCTGGACACTGGTTTCAGTTATAAATGATATGACTTACTGAAACATTTTTGTTGTGGTGCTTTAATCTTTTCATTTTCAATTGAAACTTGTTTCATTAAAGTGGGGGATGCCTATTCAAGGTCTGCTTTTATAATCTTTGTTACTACTTCAGATGAAAAATCTGGTTTATGTGTATGATTTCTGCAGTGAAGGTTTATTGTATTTACTGAACCATATGTTTTTCTACAGCCTGCTTGGAATTTATGATGACATTGTTTTGGTTTAAGTTGACAACTACAGTATGTTTCAAGTTAGCCGATTTCCACTGAAAATTGCAGTCTCTAATGAACTGAGTTTTGAAAGTTTTCAGACAACTACATTTCTCTACTTTGGTGATAGTGTCCTCTTTCAAGATGTTTTGGGTGCTTCCCCCCTCTTTTCCACAAATTGATAAAGTTATTGAAAGGTTTTATTACTGCCTTTTTGCAATAAATTCATTACATAGGAACTAGAAATCAAGACCTCTATCTGGAAAAGTTTATTCAATTAACAGAATTTTTTTAAAAAAATATATATTTGGCCCAATTTACAAACACCTGCCAAGAACCCTTTGTTTGCCCAAATATACTAAAATTGGAAACATCTCAGATCACTATTTCTGCAGAACATTAGCTTAACTAGACAACACAGCACTTCCTGAAACTTAGGGCATACCCATACAATGGGGAACAAGAAAGAGTACTGAAATGGACAGGGGAGATTGAATTATCATTCACTTAGTTATTTGTTGAAGTCCTTGGATTAGTGGTTTGAACCACTAACTCACCACAAAAGGAACATCTGCATTCCATAAAAACCCAGTTTTAAACCTGGATTGCATAGTTGCAGCTCTACAACTTTATTAGATGAATCAGCAGTATTCTACAGTGAGCACTACTGAAAGGTCTCTTACAGTCTTTAGATCCACACATTCTGACACTATCTCAGATTTACACGGATGTTGCAAAACTCTATACTTTGAAGTGCATTCTGAGCATGCATCTTAGGGAGGCTCTTTATGGCTTCCCTCATCACATGTATCTTATACTATGCACTTAGTTGCTTTCTAAACTATAAACAATGTATGGTAGTTGTGCTGTAAAAAATTATTAAGTATTCAATTGTCATCCTTCAAATCTAACATTTAACCTCAAATAATATCATAATAAATGCACATTTCACACTACAAAATTCTTCAGCATTTCCAGGATGAAAGGGACAGTTGTTATTAAAAGTCAGTACATAAGGCCTACCCTATCTCCTAAATTTTTGCTTTTCAAGACTGTCATATTCATTATCAACTAAATATATTTTTAATAAATAAATGCTATTCTCAAACGTATACTTTTTATTTGGCCACGTGACACACGGATCTTATTGATAATAAGGGAAGTAAAAATATGTAAGACCTGTAGGTACAATGCTCATTTTTCTCTTGCACTGGCTGGGGGTTACCTTCATAGCAGTGGTACAGTGCCATGCTTTGGTTCTGTGGCTAAAAAGTGCACCAGCACTCAGGCATTGCCAAACCATGCCTGCATAGCACCAGCTCTAGCTCTGTCACCGCCCCCAGGGAGTAGGCTGGGAGTGGGCAAGAGATTTGAGACATAGCTGGGCTAGCGGACCAGAACCGACCAAAGGGGTATTCCATACCATATGACATTATGCTCAGTAATAACAACTCCAGGAAAGGAGTAGGAAGGAGGCATGTTTGCAGTTACAGTATTTGTTCCCCCCAAGCAACATTATGTATGCTCAGCTCTGCTTCCCATGGCATGACTAAATATCTGCCCACCCACGGGAGCAGCAAATGCATTCCTCTTCTCCCTTCACTTGCATGCACAGACTTTACCTTCCATAAATAACTGCCATTGTCTCCACAAGCCTTCACACCTTCCTTCTATTTTGTCCCACTCCCACTGGAGAGGGGAGTGAGAGAAAAAACCTGGGTAGGCATTTGGCTGCTAGCCAAGGCTAACCCACAACAGTCAGAAAATGGTGAATGCCAATCTGTGTTAACCTCTGTTAGTGCTCAAATGACGCAACACAGTTACCAAATAAAGGTTTCACTGCAGACTACTGATGGAAAATAAAGTTTGATCTAAACCAAATTCTGGCTAAATAAGAGGTTACGTTAATCGACTATTAAATAATCTCCATGCTGAGACATCTAGTTCCTTTGCTTCCCTCCAAAGATTTGTAACTGACTAGGAACAAATGGCAACAGACCATCTGAAATATTTAAAAGCAGCAGCAGACTGAAGGTACACAGGCTGGCATAAGGATAAATCCCAATGGAAGAGTTTTCAAAGAAACGGCTAGTAAATGAAGTGGGTTTTGTTCTGGTTTTGGCCAGGATAGTGTTAATCTTCATAACAGCTAGCACATGGCTGTGGTTTCGACTTCTGGTGAAAACTGTTGATACACAGGGATGTTTTTGTTACTGCTGAGCAGCACTTCACAGAATCAAGTCCTTATTTGCTTCTCACCCCACCCGCAGGTGGGCTGGAGGTGCAAAAGGAAGGGGGCACAGCTGACTAAAAAGATATTCCATACAATATGATAGCATGCTCAGCAATAAAACTAGGGGGAAGGTTGGTGGCAGGTGCTGCTCAGGGACTTGGGCATTAGTCAGTTGGTGATAAGCAAGTGTTTCATTTGCATCACTTGTCTGTCTTGGGTTTTGTTTTTCTTTGTTATTTGCCTTTTTAAAAATAATAAATTGTAATCTGAATTGTATTTCAATTATTAAATTATTCTTATGTCAATCCAGAAGCTATCCCACTTTAACCTTCCAATCCTGTTGGGAGGGAGCAAGTGGCTGTGTGATGCTCAGTGGCTGGCTGGGATTAAACAGTGACAGCTTTTGGTAATGTATTTTCCAGTTCACCCTCTTCCTTACTTTAGGTTGTATCACTCACATAAAGATGAAGCAGATTAATATTTCATAAAATTCCCAATCACTTAAAAACCCCATTTACAAGTTCTCAAAGCTTATATTGAATTGACCAGTAATTACTGTGTGAATATAGTAGGCAAAAGGTCTAAATATGACAACCATAAGCTTCTGCACTGGAGCCAAAGCCAAATGGCATAAGGCATTTCACCTAGTGGCAGTGGGGTAAGTGTTAACATGAAAACGTCCTGTAGGAGACAACCACCCCTAACCCTGTAATCAGAGAAATGATATCCAACTCCTTCCAATCACAAAGGATTAGGAATTAAACAAACATCTTTTTTTTCACATAACACAATCCTAATGACTGCAGGTCCCACATTAAAATGCTGTGTAATATTAAGTCTTGCTTTCCACACTGTATATCCACACTGCATTATTTCTTTGATTTCTCAGAGATGCATTTTTGGCATGTTACCTTGCAGTGTAAGAAACCAAAGGTTCTTTGGCCTATGACCAGAACTTGACATGATACAAAGCAGACAACTTGCAAGAACCACATAAAATGCTTAGAAAATACTTTTGAAAGATGAAGGCATACCAAATCTGGTAATGATTATTTTCCCACTGGAATGTTATGTGTGCATGGCAGGTATGTTGCACAGGAGAGACGCAGATAGAAAAATTAGTTTCTTTCTTTTCTATTGAAAGCATACTTAAAATAACTCAGTAGCCACAATGATACTGGTGAAATGGTAAACTGTATTTTAAATAAGTTCTACAACAAAAACACACTTAACATATTTTAACTGATTTGTGCTGTTCATTTAAATGATGGGATATTATGAAACACACATGGATGTGCTGCACTGAGCCCATTCAATTCTTTACAAACACATTTAAAACTTTATTGGCTGATAGGGTAGGAGAGATTTCTTTTGATTTTTGTTTCTGCTATTTTCATATGTTGAACATAAGGTATATCTTTCTCAAGCACAGTTGACACTACAAATCAATAAAGCTTACTCACACTTACATCCAACTATCATTTGTGAGTGGCTTTAACTGTACTTTTACTAATTTGCTATGATCAGCTTCTGATCAATAAAGAACAAGTCATGAGGGTCATAAATCCCATCTGTCATAATCCATTGTTGGGTAGAGCTGGACAATATTTCATCTTTTTTTTTTTTCTTCCCTTCCAGGCTGGTGGGATCCGTTAAATACAAAGTAGCCAGGCTAGTTCAGTTAGTGACTTTAAACTGATAAGTTTTTTTGACCTTTTGCTAAAATAATTTCAGTGCAGTGTATCATATACAACAAATTACAATCACGCAATCCCATAAAGTATGTAATGATTTAATTAGCCAGCAGATTATCCAAATTTAAAATGGATTTACCTTTCTAATGATAAAGTCACATTGGCATAAAACTGAGCATGAGTTCAATATCTAGCCACTTTAGAAAGATGCAAATTTGCAAGATGAATTCTTACCCTAGTTCTCAAATCTTGATATCCTAGTATAAGCTTCAGCAGCAAATATAGTTATCCAACAATTATTTTCTAAATAAAGTTACTCAGAAATTAGGGATAAAAAAAGTCATAGTATGACATTTCTCATAAGGGATGTAAAATACTTAGTTTACATTCAAGTGCATGTCTGTAACTTGACTGGGATTTTTACAACAATGTTCTCCATGAAACTTAACATGTTAGATATATTTACTCTAACAAGTCCATTCTACTCCAAATAAATGGTTTTTATTTGTCAGGTCTGAAGATTTAGCCTTTATTATCTATATTTTGTCTTCACCCATCTTTAATTCATTTTTGTAGTTATCAAGCCCAAGCATACTATATAGAATCATATTTGTACTTTGAACTTTGTTATGACTTTATTAAAATCTGACTCCTGTCTTGCTGGTTGTACTTGCCACTTCCTCGAGAGTAAGTTAATTTTCAGCTATATCTTCCACATCTATATATAACTTTGGTAAGTGAAAACAACTAGGATGTCTCTAACTTCACTGAATGGCTTTGACATTTCTTTACCTCCTTATGGAAGTTCATACCAAAGCCAATTCCAGACAGTATTTTACAAGCAGTACCACACCTTGGCCCATGGCAAGTGGGTAACTCTACATTCCCTTCACCCACTTCAGCATGCCAGCATCCACTTCACGCTGTGAACAATGTCCCAACTAAGTCTCTTCCTGACTTTTATTGAGGTTTTTAGCCAGGTTTCTTCCCCACTCACCCCCCTTTTACTGAAACAGCTGGGGAGAGCATGTAATCATTCCATTTTTTTTAATTTAACGATATCAAAATCTAAGTTTAGTCTTAGAAGTGTTCAGTGGTTTTCCAACATGTTGGATAGGACTTAATGCAGATCCAAAACACTAAGTTACAACTCAGAACAAGATAAAGCTAGCAATTTACACTAATTTGCAACATTACTTGAAAATATTAAGTTTTTTTAGATCACTTTCTGCTAGAATAATAAATAGACAAAAATTAAAATCTCATTTTTTTTAAATCTTCACCAGTCCTCTGAAAACAGATGCATTAAAAAGAAAATAAAAATCACACTGCTCTGTCACCTCTCATCAAGAAAAATTTTGGGGAACATTCAGATGACTAGCTAACAATGAGTAGCTTACTTCCAGAATACAAAAGTGATTAAATTGTCAAAGTCAGTAGACTGGCAATCACTATTCAAGGAAGACAGAAAACAACTTATTTTCATGTAGTTGATTAATATAGAAATGGTTGAGACTCCCTGATAACCCCTCTTCTAAATTTGGAGAGCTTTGTTGCACAGGACAGAACACAAAAAATTGATACACATTATTTTTGATGCTTCACTACTCCCCTTTTTACTTCAATGTAATATAGTTCAGTCTAAGAATTGTCAGGTTGCTTTTAATTGGAAGTTTAATTTTCTATCATGAAAACCAACAGTGCTAGGCACTTTACAACAAATGGTTTGGGGTTTTCTTATACAAAGCATTGCCCTCCACATCCTCCCCCTGGCCTTAATCCACAAATTTTGTTTTACTTGCTTTCTAAATAAAACTTCACAATTACAGTATCTTGAATATGGATTTATCTCCAGTAAATAGGAAATATGATTCCTCCAGACATCTTAAAAATATGGAAAATCCAGAACCCTCATTTTCTGCACAGCTGACAACAAAGGACATGTGCAGAATCTGCAAGGGAAAGGCAACCCTTACTACATAGCTTTGATGAGATTCTGGCATTTCACTTAGTCTTAGAAATTACAGCTGCCCTATTAAGTAGGGTTTTCACAAAGTACAGCAACTATACCAGGCTTTATCTGAAGGACCACATAAGCAGTTGGTTTGTGAGAAAAACATCAAGTCTTGCATGCAGAAAAGGTACCACAAATCAACAACTTAGGTTCCACTCAGATTTTATTAATAAACTACATCCAACCTGAGGCTGGTCTTGTACCTACCTCTCAGACACATAGCTGAGCTTAAAAAAAAGAGTACAGAGAGTCTCCCCAGACTCTTTACCTGATGAGAACCATGTTTTAAAGATATTTATCTATGTAAATAAATACTACCCATGAAGGAAGTCTGATGTAGGGCACAGCTGGTGCACATATCATTCCTGTCTTCTACAGATTATTAAGATGCCCAAAATTCCCACTGAAAATTCATCATTTCTCATGTTTCAGCTGTTGTTATAGAACAAAACTTTGGTTCTTTCCTAGAAATCTCACTTACATAAAGCCACGCTCCAAGTATTAGTGTACTGATGGAGTATGCTAAAATCATTGTCTCATTTTCATTCCCACTACTACTCTTTAACTTAGATCTCATTTTCTTTCACTACTAATGTCTCCCTAGACCATTTGTCTTCTGCTAAGAGATCATCCTAGAGTTTCTCAAATAAAGGGCTACAAAATGATAATCTGTAAATTAGGAATCTGTTCCTTCATACACTGCATGCTTAAACCTTTAGTAATATTTTGTGCATTATTTGGTTTTAACTTTTGAGTCAGAGTGAGGGGAAACAACTTCTGCCTACAGTTCAGGGCAGTGCATTTAGATACGCTGTGTAAGTTTAAAGATTTAACAAAAAAAAACCCGAAGAAGATTATGGCTTTGGTGTAGCTTTTAGAGAGCAATAAAACCTTTAAGACAAAGGCTATACAGTTCATGTAGTACGCAGGGAAAAGGTAGTATAAGGGCAGAAATACTACAATTTTACATCTATCAGATATAAAAGGGAAAAATTCTGACAGTATGTAAAAGGTATACTAATGACATTTTGTTCATAGGTCAGCTTCTTTCATAAGTTTATATGCATTTGTAGCTAGCTAATCATGGGGAATATTTTTTCCTTCAATATTCTATTGCAATTACACTGAAAAAACCAAACAGCAGACTTGGAAATAAAGAAAACCTAACCTCCAGAGAAAGATATTATGTGCAACAATAAAGGAGTTTCCATCTGACATAAGAATTGATCAAATTACAGTCAAATAGTTACAATTCGACAATCCACCCTTTTTCCTAAAACAAACCAATCTAGAATAATGAGGAAGCACTACTATCTGATGTAAAATTATCACTTTGCCACACATCTTCTTTCACACTTATCAAAAGAGTAGAAAAATAAACAAAAAATCTTGCATGACTAGAAAACCAGTCAAATATTCTGTAACTGGAAAAGGGATATTGAAAAATAAGTATATAGGACATACAGTTTATTTTTAAAACAACAATATAGACCACAATTAATTGAAACCACATATTTACCTTAATTTTAAAACTGCGGGAAAAAGCTCAACAAAAGATCTCCCCACAAGTCCAGCTACATCATGCAGTATGATAAAATCAGTTTTCACTGTAATAAGAAAATTTCCTGCTTAACAACATTCAATCAGTCTATTGATATTCCCCCAAAACATGGAATCAATTTGGACTGCAAGAGAAACAGCTATGCAAAGCACTGAAATCTTCCTTTATCTCTAGCATTAATAGCACGGTAAGGTCATGAGCCAAATAGATCCTGAAATGGTATTTTAATAGCCTGTAAGAAGCTTGTAAGTTTATCATCACTATTAAACATAGTCTAGTGGTCTGGGTTTTTAAGACTGCTCAACTCACCATGCTGTTATGTTACATTTTTGGTTGATTGCTGATTCTGAAAATTCTGTATTTTTGAAGTAATTTCTGGCCCTGCAGAAGTGACCCCATGTCACCTTCAACTCATCAACTGCTCTCTCCTTTGATACCCAAAGAGATAGTTTAGCACTTTGAAAGCACTTATGAATATAGCCTCACAGTAAACCTTTTGTCTTTGCATGCCATTATTCAGTTTTCTTTCCGGCTTTGTGAGCAACTCTGTTCAATAGAGTCTAATTCTAAACAAGTGCTGTACATGTGCAGCCCAGAGTTTGCCTTCCATTTTCCCACCTAGTTCATCAACTCACAATGTGATGGTCATTTTCAAACTAAAGTTTCCATCTGTGACTGCTGCCCTGCATTTAATTTAAAAAGTCTTACAGTCATTCCAGAAATTCTGCTATTTCTCCACTTTTGTGCTGATAAAGGCATTACATTTCTTAAATAGTTTATATGTAATTTTCTTTTAAGTGAAACATACCAGTTCTTGGATCTTTAGCAAAGTTTCCAAACTAGAGACTTCTTTGCAATATAGTCCATAAGTAAGCCCTTCCCAGCAATGAGCACTTTGACACACTACATTCCAGTTTCCCAATAACTTTAAGGCAATGGGGCCAAATCCTGACCTGGGATGAACTGCATAGTCCCTTTGCTAAGGCCAATGCAACTTAATAGTCTCAGCTGAGAAAGTAAAGTCTTTGGTATACATCCTGCTCAAACTGAAGTAATCTCTAGGAAACAATGTAAACCATTATTTAAAGCACGCTGATGTGTGAAAAAAATGTAAATATGTGATTAACAAATGGTCCTGAAATGCATTTTTTAAGTTACTGCAGGAACGGTAGAATAATTTTGAAAACATTGGCTAGTGTGAGAAGTAGAGAAGTCAGGGAGGTTAAATATTTTTCAAAGTGATCTAACTTGAGAGGTCCAGCAATAACCTTCAGGGTGCTCAAGTAAACCAAATGTTCCTCTAACAATCCACTAATGAATTAAAGAAATGCAACATACACTGCTTTTGTCAGTGTGATTCTACTTCAGATTTTTACCATTTTCATGATACAGGCTTACAAATTCAGAAAAATTATTAAATTTAAATTCTTTTAGGAAACTCTTAACAGATTTTTTTTTCCTCCCAAGAAGAAAAGGCTAATTAAAACAATGCAACATAGCATCCCAACTCCTAATAACAGCTTGCCAGTTTCTCTAAGACAATTTTGTATTGCCATATAGGATGTTTTAAAAAACAGCTAACTGCTACAAGAACAAAGAAAAGTTTTATGTGAAAATATGTTAAGAAAAAAGCATTTAACAACTTGGTATATGTGTTCAGGTTTCACAGAATGGGTTATTTAATAAAAATTCATCTGGACATTAATGGCCTGTTTCTCTTCTCACATCACTTTTACACTGACATAACTCAATTAAGTTCGATGGAGTTATTTCTGATTTACAACAAAGTATCTGAGAAGGATCAGACCCTGAGACTTTAACATATGTACCATCACAATATAAATAAGCCTATGAGTTCTCACTGTGAATCAGAAACAATTAAAACAGATAGGGAGCTTAGTCCAGGAACAGCATAATGGCAAGGTTTGGGGAGATTCAGTGGATTTAGTGGTTTTGTGGTGGTTTGTTGTTTGGCTTTTGTTTGGGTTTAAGAAAAACAAAACAACAACAAAAAATAACCCACTCTAAACTTCTGCAGTGCTCTACATAATTGTAATAACCTTTGTGAATTAGTTCTTGTTATGAAATTTTAATACCTTTCTCTCTTTGACAAGGTCAGGTCTGCTTTCTCTTTTAGGCACCGCACAGGATTCAAGTTATAGCTAATTGCTTTGATTATTGGTTTTGTAACCTCTAATTCCCTGTGACCTTTACTAAGCCCATTTTCAGTTTAATGAGCCAAACTAGTAAAGCTTATACTGGACATATGATAAGAGCTGCCAAACTGTCTCAACAAATTATGTGTTCCACGTACAATGTTGCCTTCAGACTAAATGAAACTTCAGAGGTAAAGTTATTTTTCTTTTAAATTATATCATTCATCTATACAGAAAAAAATGTTTTTCACGGAAAAAGAACCCCACCTAATTTTTCTATACTACCTTCTGTAACTTCAAGCTGGCCCTACTTACTCCATACAGGCTGGTCCTTCAAAGGTTAAAACTAAATATATCTTACTATATATCTGTATGAATCCAACATTAACTTCTTTTAAAAAAATAAATCAATTTCTGCACTGAACTAGAGCTACACTGACTTATTCAACTCCACCAGGGTGGATATGATACCAGAGATGGAAATATCACTAGAGACAAGAAACTTCTATGCCCACTTAAAAATGTTAAAAGCATTTTTATTCTAGCTAGTTTGGAGCACTCTAATTGTGTCCACAATCATAAGGGTTGGTTGGTTGTTTTTTCAGCTCTTCACTGCAGCAATGAAGCTTTGAAGGTTGAATGTGGCTGGAACTAAGTGGACAGCACACAAAATGAGACTGCCTAGGGCTTTTTTAACACAAGCATGTAGGATCAACATTGAGATTTTTCGTAAAACAACACTAATTGAGATGTAAACAATAAGGCATCGGCCTTTCATGCTTATATTGGACATATTTCATGCTTTTTTTCTCTGAAGCCAGACTCACTTGACTTCTGTTCATCATTCCTTGTTCTATTGTGATCATATCCTTAATTTTTTTTTAATAAAATTCAGGAGTAAGATTTTGCTTTCCATTGTATTCAGATAAAGCAAAGGCACTAGTAATATTAATCTAAATATTAATCTATCATCGAGATTTAAAAGTGATGAACTTTATACAGCAAACCATCCCATAATCTCTTATGTGCGCACTTATCTTTTCCATCTGTCTTTGAGGGATCAAAATTATCATAAGCCTTAAATATTCATGTTCCATATCTGAAAATTTGACCCTGTAAGGGCTTTGTGCACCTGCAAGTTAGCCTGTATCTTTCAGGTAACTGATCCTTAAAGCAGAATTCAGATACCTCCATCTCAAATTCCATCCTTCTCTACAATGCGGCCTCCTGAAAAGTATCTGTCTACTTGAGATTTATATCTGCCCTTCAGAAATTAAGTTGTTAAATACTTTTCCCCTTGCCAGCTCTATACACATACCTTTAATGTGGTGATCATCTTTTAAACTGTGATCTTATTACCAATGTAGTTATCTGCCTGATTGTCTGCAAACTGATGGGTGCAATTCCTTCATGAAGTGTAAGGTGCTCAAATAGAAAGCTTTATTTTACCCAAGGGAGTTCACAAACCCTCTGAATGCTGAGCTACTCCAAGTGATCCTACTTCTCCATCTCTCCAGTAGAAGTAGAATACAAACATAAAGGGGACATCAGGCAACTTGATCTTTCAGCCTAATGCCTCACACAGTTAAGAGGCTCTTTATACAGAAATACAGTCTTGCTACTTAGGCTTTAAAATTGTTGGCAAGAAAACAATTTCAGTGTATTTAACAATGGTAATCTCCTTGGAAGTCCTGCTAACTTTATGTATTATATGTTAATATCAGTTTTAATATAGGAATCTTGTAAGCATAGTCTACACAAGATGTTATTTTCAATTAAATGTAAATCTTAGTTTATATAAAATGGGGAATCCAAACAATTTTTTTGTACCAATCCTTTTTACTAATAAGCAAAATTTAAAAATAATGAATGAATGATCACTACTATGAAACTCTGTGGTGGGTTTCAATGTGGCTTCTTTAAGAAGCAGATAGAAGTTTCTTAAGGGTCCAACAAAGTAAATCCCAACTGGGCTCCCAAAGCCAAACTTGCAAACCCTGTTGCTGACAAGGCCGGCCGGGCCAATCAGCGCTGGTCACAGGCCTCTGAGAATCACACTTTAGAGAAAGAAAAAGACAAACAGCCACATTTTTCTACCAAAGAAGAGAATGAGAAAATGTAAGAAACTTTGCAGACACCAAGGTCAGTCAAGGGGGGGGAAGAAGGACATTATGAGAGAAGATTCTTTGCAGCCCGTGGATAATACCATGGTGAAGTGGGTGTCCCCCCACAGCCCATGGAGGACAAAGAGACCTCACTTGTAGCCCCGTGAAAAGACACCTGGGTCAGGCAGGAGCTCACCATGGAGCAGGCAGAAGAAGAATCTGTGACCTACATTGGAGCAAGCCCCTGACAGAACCCACAGCCCACAGAGAGAGAAAAGAGTCAGAGTTGGAGGCCCACACTGGGGGATGGGGGGCAGGGCTTGTGACTCTGTGGGGAACCAGGCAGGGGCCAGCAGTCTGGGACTGAGAGACATTTTCTGAGTTTATAGCAGTGACCCACGCTGGGGCAGTTGAAGAGCCAAGGCTCTGTAGGAGAGGACTTGCATAGAGAAGTTAACGGAAGACTGTCTTCTGTGGGAGGGACCCCACACTGGTGCAAGGAAAGGGTGTGAGAAATGCCATCCCACCCCCTCCCAAGAAGGAAAACAACTCATGAGGAAAAGACTGAAGCCTCCATTCCCTATTGCTCCCCCTTTTCCCCATGCCATCCTGGGGAGAAGAAATCATGAATAAAGTCAAATCAAATAGAAATGTAACTGGGTTTAGGTTTTGGGTGTGGTTTTTTTTTAATTTATCTACTATTTTCCCATTATAAGTTCTATTGGTTCTCTTTTGAAAAAAAAAAAAACAAAAGCCAAAGCTCCCTTGCCACACCCTGACCCAGTTCTTACAGCACGATGAAAAATTCACTCATTTCAGGAAAACTGTTTTCTCTTTGGCTTTGAAAGATGCACATTTGTACGTATTTCTATATTCACCCCCTACCCCCCAAAGAAAATCCTATTAGCTTCATTACGGCACAACGAATGGCTGAGATAAACAGTACGGTAGGAGGAAAAGAGAGTAGTACTACAGGCAGCCAATTAACACCTACTGGATGATGTGCCTTTACTGATACGACACCTTTGCTAGTTTCCAATCAGTTTGCATCTAGTTTATATTCATATTACCAAGAAGGCAAAAGGATCAGTTGGGTTTATTGGTGTAGTTCCTGTTTGCTTTAAACACCTCCTTACCATTTGGAAAAGCATGCATTAAGGCCCTCTTCGCTACTCTTACGGAACGACTTCCACTGCATTAAAATTGAAGCATTTTATTTTACTTTGGTCAAATCTGAGCATTTTGCTATGAATTACAACCACATGGTCAGTAGAAGTTTTTTGTACTTTATACTATCAAGAGAACCTGACTCCATAAACTCCTCAGGGTGATGCTATCCTTCACAACCTGTATGTACTATCCCTCAAGTGACTGAAGATACTCTGTGTTTTGGCCTAATGCCTTGGTGACTATGACCCAGACTTCAGACTTGTGTATTTTGGTTAATCCCAGCCACTGAATTTTTTTTTTTTTTTTTTGAGACACTGAAGGCGTATCTGGCCTGTTATACAGTAGTCATGTATTGTTGGTCAATTTTTTCTTCTGCACTCAAGCAATATTTTTCTTATCCCAAGAGAAGTTGGGACACAGTCTTAATCAAGATGGAAGTATATTTCCAAAGCAACCAAAGTTAGATTATAATTGGAATGAAAGGTAATTCAGTATCTGAGATTGTACAGCATCAAAGGACAGCGAGGTAGAAAGACCTCCAAGCCCACTAAAGGAACATGACATATCTTTGCCAACCCCTTGCATGGACAGACTCAAGATCACTCCCTGGAAAGTAGGCAAGAAAAGAAAATAATAGCATTCAGACTACCTGGCATCAATTATCACCATAACAAATGGTAGCATTAAACTGCAGCTTTGACAAGATGCTAATTATTTTCTTTTATTTAGTATGTGGCATTTTTAAAGAATCCTGAAACTGGTGGGGAGATTACCATTTTTCTAGGTGCTTACAGAAAAATACGTGAAGGGACAGGGTAAAAAGCAATATGTAAAACAACCAGCTCACCAGAACAGTGACTACTGTCAGTACACAACCCTATCCACTGTGCCATGTTGCTTAGGGAAGGGAGCACATGAGGGACTCTGCACAACCCTCACTTCTACTCTTGACATTATTCAGTCAGCACTTAGACAGAGGTAATAAAGTAACTATGCAGTATACTGAGGGCTCATCCAGCTCACTGGTGAGGCTACCAGCCTAGTGCTTTTGCCCTGAAGGGGCTGAAAATAGTTGACAACAACAACTTGATCCACTGGGACTGTGACAGCAGGTCTGTATCTTTTTAGTGCAGCATGTCAAACTGAAGAAAATAGGGAGAGCAACGCTGGACAAATGTTTTGACCTTACAGCACTGTGCTGTGGTGATGAGATATTACAAGTGTTATCATTTTCCCTGCTAACACTTGCCAGGAGCAATACCTTCTGCTGTATTTATGACTGTTCTTGTTTATGTACATGCTCTGTTATATGCTGGCAGAAAGAGTCATTAATGTTAACAGTTTGATTTTAAAAAATCCATCTCTTCCATTCAGAAAAGTACAAATCATCTAATAAATACAAATAGCTTTCTCAAAGAACATTTAAACTTAAATAACTTTTTTAAATAGTGAAAAATAATTTTGAAAGGACCTTAAGATATGCTAAGTGCCATGGAAAATACAACTGCAATGTGTTGTCCACAAATGAAAATCGCAAGTGTCCTTAACAATACACAACAGAAAACTGAGAGTGCATGTCCTGAAGGGTCAGATAGAAGGTATTTTTAAGTGAGTTTTCTTGTTCTTACGTTGCTAGCAATGACACAGGTCTGCTGTACAGAGAAATCCAAAGTTCATGAAATCATGCATGTGAGTGGATAGAGCCTTTGTCTCCTTCCCTCCCATCTTCCCCCCCAACAAAAAGAAAAAAAAAGTATGGGTTGTTTTTTTCTTATTTTTCCAGAACAAAGGAAGTCAAAGTCCTGCATACAGAATCACAGAATAGTTTGGGTTGGAACTGACCCTCAAGGGTCATCTAGTCCAACCCATGCTGCAGTAAGCAGTGGCATTTTTAACCAAATCAAGTTGCTCAGAGCCCCATCCAGCCCAACTTTAAATGTTTCCAGGGATAGGCTCCTGGAACTCCTCTGGGCAGCCTGTTCCAGTGTTTCACCACCCTCATCATACATCCACCTATCATATATGAGAAATCTAACTATCTAAAAACTACCTATTATATCTATGTTCATTGCAATCTCCTGTTCAGCAAATTAATCCTGAAGGAAACACTGCATTGGATCACAAGGCATTAAATACAGGAGGTATGTAACCACTGGCTCCTTCAGACTCTTGCAGCTCAAGTGTTCTGAACAGAACTGAAAGCACATTTGTAGTTTATATTGTAACAACTTTATTAGGCATCGCAATACAGTCCACTATAAGAAAAGGCATTTCACAAATATCAGAAATTATCTAAAAACTTTTTAACTAGAATACAAAATGATATTATAAAAAGCATAGTAGTAACTGGCATACACAATTAAAAATAGTAATACTAAGCTATTGTAAATACATCATGTATGGATGCTGTAAAGTGTCCTACTATCACAATGGTCCCATAGCACAGACAATCTTAAAGTATTTTAGGAATTTTGGAACAGAAGATTTGGTCTTTTTCCATAACTCTTCATATAATCATATGTTATCCTATTATTCTATTATGCAACCATAATTCAGTAAGCTCAGAAAGCTAAATCTGCTAATGGAAGAAGAAGAGTTTGTGATATTTACATATCTTTTAGAGAAGGATATTGACAGAGCAGCATTAACAGAAGTGCAGGACTGTTGAATATTAATAAAAATATGGTGCTCTTTTCTAGATACATATACTGAGGTGGGTCTACTGTTAATTTCAGTGTGAAATGATTTGTTAATCATGAGCATACCAACATACACTCAGTACTACCAACAGAGCCTACAAGTGACAGGAATTTATTTTTAATTTTGTTTTTCTGGCTGAATTAATCAGTAGAGCACTCAATACATCATTCCTGGTTTTCTTGCTCAAAACGAGCTATACAGTTTGTCACAGATCAGAAACACAACAATGTAACTTAAGCAATGAGTCACATGTCATCATTAGCATCCAATGCTAAAAGCCCACAAAATTAAAATTATTCACTCATATTAAATATTTTCTCTGGAAGAACTGAAGGAAGTGCTTCCTTGGGAACAAAGACTTGAAGGCCAAGTTTAGCAGAAATAAGAACCAGGGAATTAGCTCTATTTCAAAATAGTAATTCAACTTGCTCTCATGCAGAGAAATTTTATCCCACTTTCTAGGAGTTAAACAAGGCATTTTAGTGATTTTGCTTTCTATCACAGTGAATAGTTATATTTCCTGATAACAGGAAACACAATTTTTCTTCCCTAAGAAAGCTATTCTTGCTATTTACCATGTTTTTAGGTTGACATATTTTATTTACACATTGCTTCTCCCAATCTGAGGTTTCACACTGATGGTCCTTTGAGGGAGTTAAGTACCCCAAAGCACTACCTCTTTCAGTGTTTTGTTGAATTTGAATTAAGATTCCCTGTAGTAAGTTGCAAAATTGTTCAAAATTGACTCTAGGCATCCTAAGAACCCTAAAGCTTCTCAGGGACTTGTTTAAAACTAAAAACTGAATATCTCCTGAAGGAAAACTACATGTCAGATTTATATTATAATGTGTTATTGTGCTTTTTGTTCTAATTGGGTTTGAAGCCAAAATGCTGTTGTTTTGCAAATGCTCCCGAAGTATTATTTTGTTATTATTCATTCCACAAAGAAAGCCAAACAAATGGTATATCAAATAACAGCACCAGAACAATAGCAATTGCAGAAAATTTTCCATCCATTATCCATATTGTTTAATTATACAGTTTTATGTTGTCTATGAGTAAGAAGTTTTAATATTTATGGTGAAGCATAATGACGGGTTACATTTTATATAAATTATGTAAAATTGATTGTCTGAAGTGACAATATTTCAGTTGAAAAATTTTAGCTTAGCCTCAACAAAGGCATATAATAAAGGTATATAATAATCAGCAAATTCACACCACTACTTTGGACTTCCACAACACTAAAATACTCTTATTTAATGCTAATCAAAACATGCTCTGTTTCTTTAACCATAGCAATTTGTTGATTACTGGTACTTTCTTCGTGGACATTTAAATCTTCACTACAGACTAAAATTGAATTAATTTCTTCCTCTGTATGGTACCTATATGTATACTCAAATATAAATGCCTGATTACCTTTTATCATATGGTATATGTATACCTATAAATGTAAATAAAAACCCAGACAGGTAATTACAATTTCCCCAAACTCAGCAACAACACCAAATGAACCCACAATTCTCCACCTTTTAAAATAACACTATCAATACTATCGACATCCTCGATTGTCCATGTTGCAAAAGATACTGAAGTAATAGCTTGTCAACATGACGTATATTTTGGATAAACCTAATAGCTCAACAGGTTTTCTGGAGCTAAAAGAAAAAAAAAAAAGAAAAAAAAAGAGGCTCAGTTCTTGTTTATCTTAACAAACCTGAGTATCCCAGGATTCCTTCACAGTTTTCATAAGGCAGATTTTGCCCTTAGCTTTAATACAACCAGTGTAAATTGATGAATCTGCTTTCATTACTGAAATTCTCTTCCACTGATTTTGTTTCAAAACAACATTTTTTATTTTCTAGTGTCCCATTCCACTCTACACTAAATCAAGTCAGAGCAAACCAATACAGTTCAGCATCATAAAGGTATTTCATAGCTGCAGCTGGAACTTGGCACCACATCAAATATTTCCTCTAAAGTTTGTTACTTGAGAGTTCAAAGTTTATCAGTCACTATTTACATACAGGAACAGCTCTTTCCAGACTGAAGGATTAAGGTGGTGCTCACTCAATGATGTGATACAGGGAGTTAATGACCTGGTTTCTCAAGATGGCCCAGACTTCTAGACTAAGACAGCTAGTTATGACATGAAGGCTGTCTACACACCTATGAAACAAAACGGTATGAGGAGCTTCAGTTGAACACTTTTTACTAAAAAGTCCTCCTACTGAGTGAAATATGGTTCACACCAGATCATACTCCTGCACTCAAATGGTATTTGAGATTTAGGTACCCTCAACAAGTCCAAAACAGTAACAGTGTGGAGTCTCACTATGCCGTACTTCATTACTTTGAGATATATCATAACACTCCTACCTTGAATACACAAACAAGCAGAAAATCACTGCACTTAATTCCAGAATTGAAACTACTCAGATTCTTGACACAAAGATGTAAATTGTAGTTTACAGATTAAGGTCCTGTTCTCTCAATATCTGTAAGTTTCTGCTCAACAGGAAACAGATGGCCTTTGACATCAACCAACATTTGGATAGAAAAAGGGAGTTTTGAAACTTTGCATTTCAAAAACACAAGTCAAGTCAATGTGCTTTTCAAGTTGCTCATTTACACATAAACCTTTCATAAGCTTATATCTCAGCCCAGTCCATACAGGAGGAATACCTACTCTATATTACTTATATTTAATTCTCAGTAGGAAAGTATCAGAAGGTCAAGTACCAGTTACACCAAAACAGTAATGTACTTCAACTGTATAGAAAAGGCTACATTGGAGGAAACCAATTTTAGTGCAGCCAGCCATATCAGTTACCTCAGAGGACAGTTAAAGAATCCATAGAACAGGTAATTGAAAACATTTGTAATCTAGGTTATATCTTATAGAAACAGCATTTCAATTCATTGCATAGTGGCTAACATAGATCCTGAAGAACCTTATTCAGCAGGCTACTGATATTTATCACCAAATTAATATAATTAAAGATGCTCTCCTTTTCATTTAAACAGACCTCATTATGTAAAGAAAAATGTTTACACTAGAGCACTTCATATTATAGTAACCATACACGGGGTGGACAGATAAATGACATTAAGATACCAGTATAAAAGGCCTAGAAGTAAGCCAACATGCCCCATGCATTAATTATCAGTGTGTTACACAGTATATTGATAATTAAATCTGTTATTAACTGACAGGTTTCCCTTGTATCCAGGTATTTACTTGGAAAATGCAAAATCACTTACATGTATTAGAAGAGCAATGGGTTTGAATGCATTTAAATGAGTAGGGATTAGTAATGAAAACAGGGTTTAACAAAATTATACACATATATGGTGATAAAGACACTTTTGTCTAACTTGGCACCTTCTATAAAATGCTTGTTCTTTCATTTAATTACCACAGAACTTATCTTTCCTTGTCAGCTTACATGCAGTAAGAATAAAGCATGATTTCTTATGATGTTTCTTTTAATTAAAGTACAAAAGGACTTTTCTCATTTATAGGCTAAGCACAATAGGAAGAAGGAAGTTTACATGCTTGCAATTTCAAGCAAGGATCAAGACATTGTTCCTTAGTGTGACTCATAACCAGGAATTCATACTAGATTCCGGTTAGGTTGCACATCTGACTCATGTCCTCTCACAAGGTGTGGTATAACAGCTATTCTGAAAGTTTTAAGACAATCATTTTCAAATATACTGATGAGACTCAAAAAATTGAGCCATTCCAGTCTCCTGGAAACATCTGCAAGCAATTTCAGCCATTATTTGCAAATTTACTTTCCAAGGCAGAAGGCTAGAATTACCAACGTTTCAGCAACAGAAATACTGGGTATGTTCACTTCCACAAATGTTTTGGCTCAATTATACAGCATAACCCACTCCTGTAAACAATATGTACTTAACATGTTTAGTAGTTCTACACAGCAATCAGGCTTCCACTGTGCTTTGTGCTGTAAAGCCCTGGAAATTAAAAAGACACACCCTGCCCTGAAGAACATGCAGAGTTACAGCAAAGACACACAAAGGAACAAAGTCCAACAGCAGCACAAGAGGGAGAGTAGCATGAGGCAGGCTAAAACACTGGATGGGCGATTTATCCATGAAAAACCCAAATGATACTGTCTAGCTACTCTCCATAGTTTGGCATTTCTGCAGGGAGGCAAAAAACTCATCCCTCATAGCTTTGACCCCAGAATTAACTCCAGACAACACCCCCCCCACCTCCCAACAGCCACGCCACAAAATTTAATTCTGTAAATCACAATCTGATGTACTTTCTTTGCTGTTAATGGCAGTTTCACTTGACAAGAACTTGAAGAGTATAGACCTTCTTTCCACACACACAGCAAAAGTTATTGAACAGATTTAAACTAAACTGTCTTGTAGTAAGTCCACCTATTTTCAACAAACTTACATATGGCTGTGCTTGATTTCCATTACCACAACGTAGTATCATAAAATAATGTTTTTCTTACTAAATTTAAGCTTTGTTTTTTAAGCAGCCATTGACACAAGACAAACTTCAAAACAAGTCACAGCAGAAGAGAATCCAAAATGTAATTTTACTGCAACATTTTACCTGTATCAATTACATGACCAAGCATTTTAGCCTTCCTTTTGCAAACAGGAATTATTTTCTAAAGGTTCCCCAGATAAACAGTTTTTCCTGATCAGAGGCTGATTGTTTATCATTTGTCCTGCTTTCAGGTAAATAGGTATCTGGGCCATGAACTTCTTTGAGCTTTGTGGTAGTTCACATTCAAAGGTCAAACCAATTGATTTACATGGCAACTAGGAAGCCCATATAATGTGGTTACGCAGTGGCCCAATAGTCTCCACATGCACCTCATTAGGCCTAATTGCATTGAAGTGAATTGTAATTCACCAAGTCTGAAACAGCTGCGAGGATGGACTTCACACAAAGTGCATGCAGTCAGGTAAGTAATTTCAAGTATGCTTTGTGCTCTTACAAATTACAGCAGAGTTAAGAGAAAGCTCACATTACTGACAAAATGAAAAGGCTGACAATCAGTAGATCAGGCTGAAGAAACAAGGTTTAATACTTAAGTGCAATATAATTTTTGCTACCAAAAAATTCAGGGATGTACATTCATCAGATATACATATGTTTGACAAAATGCTACTCAACTCACTCATCTGTATTAGATCTCACCCCACTCCACAGACCTCATACTACAAAAAATCCAATTATTCCTGCATAGAGAACATGTAGGAATAGCATGAACCTCTGCTTAATGCTCCTCTGTGTGATGTACAATAGCAACTTTATTGCCAGCTACCAGAAAAGCTTTATGCTTCTGTAGGTAGCTTTCATCAGATCAAGGACAACAAACAAACAAATCAAACCAAACCAGCAAGCATCTCCTGAAAAACAAAACCTGGAAGAGAAGCACAGGGGTTTCAAGGATAAACCCAAAACTTCATCTTTTGTAGTAACATAGGATAATTAGAGCACTCACCTTTTTATGTCTGGCTTGCAGGGCAGAATCCATAATTGAAGGGTAGAATGCAAGATGCAGCGACAACAGAGCAGCCCAGCAAGAGATCCACTTCAGTTGATGTGGAAGAGAAACTAAAGGGAATACTTCCAAAACTTCATACCCAGACAAAGAAAAGGAGATCTTGGAGTACAAAGCATATATACTCACTTCAGCTAACATCTGAATATCCTTGTGTGTCTCTGATTGGGCCTTGCAAATTAGGTGTCTGTGCCAGGTGAATCTCATAAACTAAGCTCTTTCAACTTCTGACCTCTTAAGCCTAACTGCAGCTCCAACATGAGCAGAACAGCTTAAAAAGATGCTGTGGTTTAGCCCTGACTAGCAATTAATCATCACACAGGTGCAGACTCACTCTGCTCCAGTGGGATGGGGGAGAGAATTAGAGAAAATGAGAGAACTTGGGGGCTGAGCTAAAAATTCTTTAATAAGACAAACAAAAACTGAATAATAAAGAAAATAATAACATACACACAAAACAAGTGATGAACAGTACAATTTCTCTCCACCTAACACCGATGCTGCGTGAGACCTGCTAGTTGCTGTGGAAGACCCCCAAACTGCCTAGCCTCTCAGCTCACACCTGCAAGCAAAGCAAGGAATTAATTCACTACTTCATAGCAACAGGCTATTGTTCTTCCACCACACCAAAGTCGATACTGTGAAATGCCTCAGCTGCTGCTCAGCCCCTCAGCCCTTCCCTAGTTATACATGGGACGTGATGCTGTATGGTATGGAATATCCCTTTGGTCAGTTTGGGTCAGCTGTCCTGGATGTGTTTCTTACTGGCTTCTTGTTATTAGGGCAGAATGAAAAGTTGAAAAGTCTTGGCAACAACTAAAAGTATTGGTGTTTTATCAAATTTATTTTCATCCTACTTCCAAAGCACAGCACTACACCAGCTACTGAAAAAAAAAAAATTAACTCTGTCCCTTTTGAAACCAGAATAATAGAGAATGAAGATGGCTTCAAAAACTCAAAATGTCATCACATACGCCAATTTTATGCAAGACTGGTAAACTCAACCATCTAAAAATTTTAACCAGTCTAGCTAAATATTCATAATTTAGTTCCTAACTGTATTACTTATTAAAACAGCTCTTTACTTAATTGTATTGTGAGACCTCAGATCATGGAGCTGTGCTAGGCAGCAAGAGAACAAAAGCCAGACATTTCCCCGGGATTGCAAACAAAACATCAGGCTGGGGAGAACAGGGAGATGTAAGCAAAGACAGGTACACAAGAAAACTAGGAAAGTAAGAAAAGCAGCATCCTCTTCTTTCTTTTTTCTTTTATAGGCATTATAACAAGGAAGAGTTTTAAGGACTTGAATTTAATGAGGTCATCTTTTAAATGTTTATGGCTGGTTTCAAGTACAGGGTCAAGTCAAAAGAAAGCACAAAAGTGCTTGTTTGAAAAACTAACAAGTGGACAACAAGGGCATAATGGAAGGTAGGACTATATTAGACTATAATGTACTCACATGTGATACAACAGAGGTATAGGTTCTGTTGCAGCTTTCACTTGGACGTGATGAACTTGGCAAGGCTGGAAAAAGGACTATTACGGCAACGGAGGTTCAAGATATTAAGAACTTCAATGAGAGTTTAAAATGGTTTCCTATCCATCCAAATATTCATCTGAGAGATATTTCAAAAGGGAACTATAAAAGATGAAATTTAGCTAGGAAGAGGTCCTAGTTGATCATGATGAATCTAGACCTCCATGAAAGACAAGGCAGAAAATAGAAGCTAAGAGGAAGGCTTCAGGCAGGGGAGAAATATCTAATAAGGCATTCAGCTTTAGTCATGACAGTAATCAAACAAATATTTTATTATGAAAAGAAAGAAAAAAGTCCACGTCATTTTTTCGATCGATACTTTGGAGATGGCAGATGAAATTAGAGTTTGTACACAAGACATTTGTGCTTTTACAATTACTAATTTAAAAGACATATTACTTAACAGATTAATAACTTAATGCACACTTATCCTTGTGCTAAGGCAGAAAGTGGAGAATTCATTTTCCAGCTTTCCTCACTGGTTAGATGTTTTCCTGAAATCTAGGGAACAAAAGATGATGAAAAAGATGATGCTACGTATCATTTTTTCAAGAGCCTTCAACTATACATATGTTAATTATTACAATATAGTATAAAATGGAAGCTGACCATATATAACATCCATGCATTTACTAGACAGACAGGCAGATAATTAAGGTTATAAAAAGTGGTTGATCTTAAGTAATAAGAAAATGTTTCAATTTACTATATGCCAAAAAATTATTTTGTACTTTACATAATTATTTCTGATGATGAGATTGATGTGGAACTATTGGTAAAATCTTCTTCATCACTTATAGCAGGATGTTTCTTGTGAGAAATAGAGATGTAAAGTGATGTATGAAGCTTCACAGGCAACAGAATTCGTAATAAGAAAGTCAGCTGGTGATAGCTTTTCCAGCTTCATTCAGTTTTAAAACTCTGAAAAAAAGGAGTTAACTCCCAGTCTTCACTTGATCCAGGACGTAACCCTCCTTGATCCATGTTTCAGTAGTTCAATTACATGTCAGAAAATGTCCAAAATGTTTTTCTCATTGTTTTCAAAGTCAGCTTAACAGTCTCACATGATTTCTGATGAGATTGCTTGCCCCGGAGATCATCTGTGACAACCTCTGAAGAGAATAAGGAAGATGTGTCATTAATTTCATTAAGAGTGGAAAAACAAAAACATCAGTGTTACCAAAGGACTAATCACAACTGTCTGATGGAGGAAAGGGATCCCTCTTTGTAGCTCTCCTAAAGTACTTTGATCCACCCTGCTTCCACTGACCATTTTTTACTAATTTTTCACGTAAGAGGGGGCTCTTTTTTCTGCCCAGTTCATGTTTATTGGCAAAACAACACGCTTATACACCGACACAAGAACTGATCCCAAAGAGTGGCAGTCGCTGTCGGTGGGAAGTTTAAGCAGCTTTCTGAACCTGCTGCTCCTTAAAATCTTATTTAAATTAGTGTCAATTGTATTACTTCAGGAACAAACACAAAGAAGAGATTTGGTATCTTGTAGAATATGCACCCAACTGGCTAAAATTGCCATCTATCTGTGTAAGCATGCCGCTACCACTGTTGTTCCATCATACTATAGCTTCTCTATAATTTTCCCTGTTCTGATCTTTTAGGTACAGATGCTTTAGTTGTTAAATTTCCCTGAAGACATTAAGTAACAAAATAGCTAAATACATAGTTACCTAGGTACTTCCCCTGATGGATGTGCTTTGCATTAAGCATTCTGATTATAACCTCTGCATTCATGATTTTGTTTCTTTGTATCTGATAAGAAAATTGAAAATACTCAGTAAGAATACTTCATTAATAACTTTAATTACATGTAGAATAATCACATGTTCATATAATGAACATATGATGCTCATATAGGATTAACTACTCTAGTCAATGTAGAGCATTAAAGCACAAAGAAACAGATGGTATGCAAAAATAATAATTTAACTCATTAAACTGCACTCTGGGAGAAGCAGAAACAACTCATACACAAACTGTGCTGCTAGTTGAACTGTGCACGGGAGTGAATCAAAACTGTCTTGCTTCCTATTCCATTTCAGGAATTCAAAATCTTTAGCAATGATGACATTACTGTCCAAGACTTTTCTAAGGCTTTTTTTGACCTCTTTTGAAGGCTTGTCCATCTACTCTTTAGAATACCAATCTCTTCACTAGTTTCTCCAATACCTTACTTCTGCTTTGAAAGCTTGCTTTAAAGCAAGGAAACTACATGATATTTAACGGTTCGGTTAGTGAAGTTCTTGTCAACCCCACAAGTTTACTCAAATCCTTTAGTTGAGTGATCTGCACTCCTATGTGCTGAACACTACTGCAACACATAACAACTACCTACATAGAATTAATACTATGAAGAAACTGAGAGTGTTTATATATTAGCAGAAAATATCAGTGTCCCAAATATAAATAAATGCCTGATCAGTTTGTGATGTATTCACAAGTACCTGCTTTTTATAGTCAAAGGTAAACCTATAAATCTCTTCCTCTTTCTGGGACAAGTTACAATTTAATATCTTTTATTTCTCCTTTTTTCCTTAATATTAAAGAAAAAATACCCCTGAAATGTCACTTGATTGATTGTAATAGCCAGCTGTTACAATCTCAATGGAAGTATAAGAACTGCTGCCTAAGGTGCACTGAAGAGTGCCAAGCCCCACAGCAACTCAGCTCATCCTAAAAAGCACCACAGTCTAGAGTGAAAACTGCAATTTTAAATTCTCCCAGAGACCCATTATTTGCAAACCATTGACACAAACAGCTCCATTCCCCCAATCACTGTATGCCTGGGGAGCTCTTCATCCACAGAGCCCTGCATGCTCCATAACTTTACATACTAGAAGTCCTTATGAAATTTTGGCTAAAGAGATGTCCTTACATATGTGAAATGCTTTTCCTTACTGTCCAAAAAGATCATCAATATACTAAAATACACACTCAGTCCCTCTTGTTATAGAAAACTTTCAATACAGGAAACAAGTCTGGTATCCAATAAAAGTATGAAAAAATAGGAAATCCAAACACGTATACTGAACCTCCAGGTAGTTTAAAAGACTAGCTTAATATATTGTCAAATGGTTGGAATTAAAGAAGACAAATAATTCTTGAATTTTGGCCTTCCTTGAAAATTTAATCCAAATGCATATTTGTAATGACAATTTCTTGTTGAAAACATTTTGCATGTAGACGTTATACATTAATATTACTGGATCATAGAACCTGCTACAGGATTGCACTTCATTTGTACTAACTCTCTGTGGAATTTAAAAATACTCAAAGCTTTTAAGTACAGGCAGATTGATTCTAAATGGATTAACTGACGATAACCAATATTCAATATAATAGCAGCTGATGCTCCTATCAGCAGTAAGCCTAGTGGATATCCAAAGTACTGCGGGTTCTTGATGTTAACCCCTTTTATTTAAATATGTGTCTACCTTAAAACAAATGATAAAAATATTTCTTGATATATCATTGGCTTTAAAATTACAGAATGACTACAGGACTGAGAAATTGAGTATGTTTGATACTTTTCAGACTGTGCACTCTTCTCAATTCCACTCAAACTATTGCAATATATTTCCTAAGTACCCTAAATAGAACATTTATTAAATATTTTTATAATTTCATGTGATTTAATTTCTTTTATTTCCCCCCTCTCCCCCAGTTTTATGGAGTTTACTGCTCCTCTCTGTTTTATTTTTAGGAAGAAGAGTTTAGATTATTTTAAAAAGTGGTTTCTTTTTTTTTTTTATTTTTAACCTATTCTTTCTCTTCTAAAAAGAGAATGCCCCTGAATGGCAAAACACACAGCTCTTGTTAAATTTCTGCTACATAAGAAATTGAAGCATTGACTTCAATACACCTCAGAGTTCAGCTCTATTCTGTATACAGACTAGGCAATACTCACACTTTACGATGCAAAGATTTTGTATGTTATTACATATAGCTTAAGTAATTCATGTATCCCTTGTGATTTATTAATACTCTTAGTGTACTTAAAATTTTTTTCCTTCTATTTATCAAAACCCGTTTTTTTGTCTTATCAGTCACATTTTATCTTCTGAATGTTTCTCTAATAGTAGAAAGACTGGAGAAAGAGGAACATAATAGCAAAGAATCAATAAGCTTATTCATATTCATGGACAGTCCAATCACTCTTTTCCTTACAGGGAAACTGGCTCTTTTCCCCTACAATTAGAAACTTCATACCAGCAGCCAAGGCTGTTCCAAGCAAATCTGAGAATGAGCAGGCAAGGTGGAAATAAACCAACTCCAGGATGGCAAATAACAAACAATAAGAGAAACATAAAACTCACGCAGAGCCAAAACATTGCATCCAAATCTGAACACACAGTGCATATATGGTATTGCACGTGCACACACTGTAGCAGTTGCAGCTGCAGCTGTAGCGAAATACCTACTAAAATCCAACTGTGAGCAAGTATTAACAGGCTCATTGCATCAATCCCATGGCAAAAGTGACACTGAGACATGAAGTTGTTGCTAATTATCCACCAGCCATTAATATATCTCCTGCTGCTGAGTCCTATCTCCTAACATTCCATCTGTGATGCTTTTTTACCTTATTTCCAATTCAGCTACTGAAAATTTCATATGTATGGTATATTTCTTGGTCAAAGCAAAATGCAGCTCTGAGAAAGCTTCAAGCCACAGAATCATGTAACAGGATAGGAAGAATCTGCATTGTAATCCTTAACAAATATCTTCATCAAAGAACTATCAAAAGATTTCAGATAACAGTAAGAAGCTTTGGAGATGCTTCTTCTGTCTTTTGTTTTTCTGTGTGTGTGTGTGACAGAACAAGAGAGATCTTGTAAAATTAGCAACAAAATTAACTTTTATTAGGAAAAAACCATTTTTTTTATCATAAACAAAATGTTCCCATACTATTATGTTCTATATTTTCCTCTAAGGATAAACTAAAAATATTTAATTTTTATTTTATTTTTTTTTTTTTTACTTTTTTTTGGAGGGGGTGATCTATATGAAAGGCAATACTAAAATTTGGTAAAGTGATTGTAGCTTAAATTAGTTGTTTATACTTAATGGATTTTACACAATATGTTTAACATTCTTACTGCACTGGAAAAACAGAATAAATATTAATCTCTTCCATCAATTAATTTGCTCAACAGTCAGCTTGTACTTAATGGGCTTTAGCACAGGCCTACAACACCATGTCTAATGAAATGGCACCCTCATCAACCTATACAGAGAAAATACAGGTTTTCTTTGTGGTTTTCTTGGAGTGATG
>VXBZ01005654.1:420362-435376 GCA_013399135.1 Heliornis fulica | reverse complement strand
TACCCAATCTCCAAGGTAGAGAAGGAATGTAAAGGTTTCTGATGTGTAAGGCCAAAAGGGGACTGAGGCCAAGTTCATAACTAGCAGGGAGATTAAATCACCGTTCAGAAGAATGAGAACTTAATCAATTTTATTTTCAGAACTCCAAACATGCCATAGCTAGAGGTCTGATACATGAAAAAAAGTCTGAATACATGATGCTGCTGAAAGACATATGAAGTCCTTTCACAGCAAACACATAGCCTATGCAGCAATACAAGAGATTGTAGCTCTGCCATATCATGTACTGCAAACTGTATGTTCACACTTTGTATTGTTCATATTTACTTTGTGAAGCTTATTATGATGGAATTTGTTGTTTTAAAGCTCAATCAGTACTTTCCACACCTCTGGATTCTGTTCAGACCTTCCATTAAAAAATACTGGCAGAGATCATTCACCTTCCGACTCAAGCTCTGCAAATCTCCTCTCATCAGTCATCTTCTTTCATGGCAAACTGTTCTTACCTTTCTCCAAGGTTCGTAACACTCCTGTCTTAACTCTACCTGTCTTAAATATAACATCTTTAAAAAGCCTTTTATTACAATGTCCTTAATTTTGCCTTTTTAACATTAAAAATTGTGAAATGTTCTATAAATATATTGAATAGCACTAATCCGTTTGTTTCACTTACTCTTCAGCTTCTACGGTGGGTTTTTTTCTAGATTATAAAGCTCTTTGCAGCAGGCTCAGAACACACAGGCATGGCAATAATGCTGACAATGCACAGAAGAAGCAGACATTAAAAAGCACTTTTATATTTGTGACTGTACCTTGAAAGTATCGAATTGGTTAGAAAAATATATTCCATTGACAAGAGCAATCAATTCCAAACCAGATAATTTTCCCAGTTGGAGAATGAGAGAGTCTGTATATTATGCAGGTACAATATGCTGGATCTGATATAAAAGATCAGCACTTACAAATATAATAAAAAAGAATATATTGAACATTATCAGTAAGGCTATCTAGATACTATGATCATGACTTTTACAGACTTTTTATGACTCTCCATCACTAAAAAGTCTGTCCTCATAATCCACAGGTAGGGAAACTTCTATTTTACAGATGCATAAAAATATTATAGGCATAGAGGAGGTCTATGCTGGAGCCAAGAAATAAAACCACAATTTCTGAGTCCTTGCCTCTTGTCCAAATTACAAGTAAGACTTGTATAAATCAGTCTGCTACTGTAGCAGCTATCATCCGAAGAGCACAGAAGACCAGAATGAAAGAACTATACAGATATATCTTTCATGAGCTACATATATAAAAGACCAAAACCCAGGGTGTCCATAAGGTTAAAAGTTAATGTTTATATTATACATTTTCAATAGACTTATGATATTTTAATGAACTACAGAGCTGGTGTGTTCTGCATCCAAGTGTTCTAACTGGCATTCTTCCATTAAGATCTCTTGGCGACACTTTTATTTTAAAATATTTTTTAGAAAACATTCTTGATACTAATTGATAGAGGAAAAAAATTAAATTGCTCTTCAGAATGGAACCAGGACACTAACTTTTCTCCACTAACTTTAGTAAACTCCTTCCCTAAAAGTAACTTCACCTCCACTTTTCTAATTTGTCTTACAAATGCTTCTTTAGACAAATGTTCTCGTGTTTTGCCAAGAGAGGAAAACTGGAAACAAGACAAAAAATATTTGTTTTTTTCAGAATAAGGAAGTCAATACCACAAGAATTACAGCACCTTAGCAGATCTACAGCTGCAGAGATAAAGAAGGTTATTCACACTATATCATATACCTAAGTGGAGATTCCTTTTAAAGAAAAATTATATTTTTATGTCAAGAAACACTGATGCTGTGACAACCTTCTGCTGCCATTGATCATCATATTTGCAGGAACTGACAAAGAAGACAATCAGCTCTTTGTGAGGGATTTTGCTAGAGTCTCTCATATCTTTTTCACGTACCCCTTTTACATTCATATTGGGTTTTAAAAGCTTTCAGATACAGAAACAGCAGAAGTATTTCGGATAGAATGAGGTTGTAGCTTTGCACAATGCCTACCCAAACTTTAATAAAGTCATAATAAATTTTATAAAATATGAAAAGCAAACAAAGAAGTGATACATTGTGTGGCTATGGGGTGAGCTTAATACACTGCCTGTATATATATGTTATTGTATGAACAGTGAACTGGATGTGCAATGATGCATCCTGGTGCCCACACCCTTGCACACTCTCTTTTCCTTTGGAAGGGAACCTGGGCTCCCCTGGTATGGACAGTGATAGTACCAGGGCAACACCAACCCCTATGGAGCACACCTGCCTCAAAATGTGGAAACAATCAAGGAAATAATTTACACCTATTTTAGCACAGCCAAACAAATCCTTAACACAACTGCTGGGTCTAATGTGTACTGCATCACAATGACTGCAATATCACAATCCTATTAAAAATACTTTCTATTTCTAATGTTAAAGCAATGTACTACTTTTAGCCTTTTAATACTTTGGCATATAATATCTTAACCAGGGAAAAATGTTCCGTTGAAAAAGAGATTTTATAGGATGTGTTATGCCTTCTGTAATTTTTTTAAGAATCCTTGAAATTAATTAAATTGATAATTACTTGTTTCTAATGCAATCGTGCACGTGCACAAGAGTGTAAAATAGAAATCTTTAACCCACAGTTCAGATGATGTTCTAAATACAAACAGATTCATTTAAAAACAACCCACCTCTTTCACAGATAGAATCAGTCACTGTATATACAACCAGTTGAAAACAAGAAAGCATACTGTAGGCTAGACTTCATACCCTCTCCACCCAGTGGCTTTCCATCACTTTGGAGGGGGTTTTATAAATTACCAGAGACCAGTTTTTTCAACTACACTCTCCAACTTTCTCCTTCCCGAGTACAAACTTTGTGAGCACACACAAACCTGAACCTTGGATGAAATCTTTCTAGAAATTTGCCCTCTGGTGTTTGAACACAGTTAGGTATTGAAACTTCACTTTGTCACTAAATACAAGAAAACACTGAAGGACATGACTTCAAACATTAGAAACTACATACTCACCGTCTTCTTTTCCTCAATAGTTCCAATTACCTCATTAATATTTGGTTTCATGCTACAGAGAATATACTTTGGAACATCTGTTTGTTGAACTGGGTATCACTGAATCACAATTGTCTACTAATAGCTGCAACAAAGAAAATTATGGGAAGATTGTTTCTAAAGCACAAATGTTTGCGGTTGCTGTTTTCCAGCAGCGAATATGCTTTTGGAAAAAAGAAATAAACATTAAGAAGGGAAGCACTGTGGTCTCCCCGCTGTCAGTATCACATATTCAGTGAATGGGAGCATCATTTTGTTACTATGTAGCTAAACAACTGCTTAAGTGATCGATAAAGACCATTATCTTAAATCATAGCATGAATTCCCAATATCATACATAAAATCAATAAAACACACAAAGAAAAGGACTAAAAAATTCCACTAAAACATAGCCTGCTGCTTTGGAAAATAATATTTAGTAGGTTGGGGTTTTTTTGTTTTACTAATTATGAGCTCAGTGGCAGTTTATTCTGCAGTAAATCTGCTGGTGTGAGATTAAACCTGTTATTGAACAGAGTTTTGAATCTACTGCAAGGCACTCATCACTGCTGGAGAGTGAACATTGCTGTTATCTCATTTAAAAGTTGGCCAGCAAAGCAGCCCATTTGTTTAAAATGCAATTAAGCTGGTGTCTTGAAGAGAAATTAGCAAGGAGTACTTCATTCTAGAGGCATAAGAGGTCTGTTCATAGACACATTAATCCTGTGATTTGGGACATCATTACGATTTGGGACTGTGTTCCGAAAGGATGTGCAGTACACACAAGCACAAAAGAGAAAAGCTACTCATTGAAATGGGTCAGCTCTGCTTCAGGAGCTCCCAAGACCTTTGCCACTAGTTCATGCACATTGCATGTGCTTGATGAGGGGGGTTGAATTAATGAAAAATATTGCTGCTGTATTGAAATTACTGGACATTTAACAGCTTACAGATCACTAGGTTAGGTTAAAAAGAAGTTGAAATCTGTTTTATAGAAACATATAGTAGGATTATTTCACTCTTATTGCAAACATTCCACTGTTACTTGATTTCTCAGATGCTGATCAATATTATATATAAAAAAGCTAATTAACTATCTCAAGTAGAAATAAAAAAAATAAACTCAGAAAATTTTAACTACAGTTCTTCAGGAAGCCAACTGGCACACATGGACTCAGTATAATCTTTTGAATTAAGAAATCTTTTAGAAGTCTGCAAAGTTGAACAGCAAAGGACACATTCTTCCCTCATGTAACTTGACCAAAGTCAAATGCCAAGCTCAGTCTTTACAGAAGTCAGCAGAGCTA
This sequence comes from Heliornis fulica, assembly GCA_013399135.1. Classification (NCBI taxonomy): domain Eukaryota; kingdom Metazoa; phylum Chordata; class Aves; order Gruiformes; family Heliornithidae; genus Heliornis; species Heliornis fulica. The sequence goes on along the minus strand of VXBZ01005654.1, from coordinate 430,963 downwards.
CAGCAAAGCAGCTTTCTTCCTACTGACCTGTGTAACATGAGAGGACAGCCTCACTTTGAAGAACAAGTAAACAGCAGCAGGCACATTTTCAAATACGTGTGTGTCTAAATGTCCACATGTTTTTTGCACAGAAAGCATTTAGAGCTTCCACGCCTGGGAACACTACAGGGTCTGTCTGTACATACATCTTCATGGGCAATTTATAGAAAATACATACTAACTAGATAAAGGGTGAATCAGAAAATTATTCTGGGCACCATTTTCTCTACTGGCCAATCATGAGAATGCCAAAAGCATTTTTGGCTATTGTCTTTGCTCAAGAGAGCTTCCAGGATGCCCTAAATCCTGTTCTTTGTTTAACTGGGACCCTCAGGAACTTTCCAAATGCAGGACTTATAAGAAGAGCAGAGTTTTATCACTCTGCTTTTCCCCCACCTCATCCTGCACACAGAGGAATTTGTGTCAGTGCCTTATTACACTGGCACCCTCCTCAGACCAAAAGTGAATCTCATCTGGCCAGTGGTTTACCTTCTCTGCACTGCTCCGTAATGCCCGTGAGGGACCAGGACCTGCGTCTGGTTGAATGTTTACTTTGATATTGCTCTGGTTTCACAATCACTTACCAAAACTTCATCTAGCATTTCCAGTGAGGTAAAAAGCACTGAGATGCTGGTAGCAGAATCCAGTTAACATGGGCTGCTGCTGTGGTCAGAAATCATTATTTTATGAATTGCCAGTTCAAAATAAACTCAGTGGTCTATTAGTTTCTGATACCCCTCCACGATCTGGCTGTGGGAAAAGCTGGTGATACCTGGACACCATATGAACAGGATTTTGGTAATCAGGATTCACTCTCTTATGGTCATAGGGCTTAAATCTGAGCGTGGCAACATCTAAAGCACAGCAGACCCTTAAAACATACGCAAACTGTCCTGAGCAGTGCTTTCCTTGTAAGTGCTGGTTGGCAAATACTCAACAACAACAGTGCCACAGTGTGCTGTTGGGATTTAAGCAATTTTTCCACAAAATTACATTTCTGAAAGAAATGGCTATCAAAACATAGACTTTAGCTGTCTTGTGATTTTGTCCTGCTCTTTCTGAAATAAATGAAACTGAGGAGCAAGCTCTGAGTGAGAAGTAGACACACACTTGGAAAGGACTCCACTATATTTCTACTAACTTCTGTCCATTGTTACCAACTAACACTGGACTGTAAGCTGACTGAATTTTTAAAACTCCAGATCTTCTCATACTGAGAAGGGATCCTGTGGGGATACTTCAAAGTTTTCAAAAGGCAGGAGAGTCTGTGGAGAAGGCAATACCCTTTCTGTGCAGCCTACAAGGACAGCAGCAGCACAGATATATGGTTTTAAATACTAGACTTAAATTCTACTTGCAGGCAAAAATTAGTCTGTAGTGGCGGTGAGGAAATATGCAGAATCAAAGTCTAGCCTCCGAAAACAACTGTTTTTTCTCTGCCAAGGGCGCTTTCAGCCCCAGCTGCATTTAGTTCAAAGACAAAAGAGTCCACAGCTGGGGCTCAAATCGAAAATGCTACTTTCAAATGACACTGGAGGCTTTAGGTCCCCAAGGTTTTTTATTCATTTAAATGAATAAATAAATAATAACAAAGCAAAAAAGAAAAATATTTTACTTTTTTTTTTTTATTTTCTGCTACTCTTTCATTGGACATAATGATTCAGCTAGTCAGAAATAGCAAACAAGTTCCAGCAACATCCGTACAGGCTGGAACCTTCATTAGTTAATCAGATCATTCCCTTTTTTTTTATATATTCCATAATACAGTGCTTCTACTGATTTCTTTAACCTTTCATTTTGGACACAATTAATGTAATCACACTTCTAACAATTTGGAGATGATTTCTTGCTAGCAAACTGCTACACACAGTGATGTGCTTCCTATTTCTGGCTTGACTCTCAAGCAGCCAACAGAAATGGGAGTTTGAAGTTAAGTTAATTTCTTTTTAATTATCTTTCCTTTCTTTATAATTATCTTTTGATCACAGATAAGAGGAACAAATTACAAGAGTTTTTTCATTATCCACAAATGCTGATGATGTCTGCATGTCTTGTATAACATATTGGTTATACTTATTGTTTCCACAGGATGCCTTGACAACATTTTGGAAGGAAAATATGTGCATCACCCTAGTACAAAACAAGTTTTAAAAGAGCATACAGCTTCCAAGATCATGAAGCAAACTATATCCATGAAATGACTGATTGATTTTTTGATTAGATACAAGTCAGACAAAAATTATCTTCAGTCAAAATTGATTGTCTCCTCTTCCCTTGATGCCCCATACAAACAAGCATAACGTGAAAGCTACAGTTAAATCTTCTAAAGTTTCTCTCAAGAAAACAGTGATGTTCTTATCTAATTCCCCTAACTCCATGTTTATAACAGGGCAAGTAACCACCTCACCAGAGCAGCACATCTCCATAGTATATTTTCTAGCTTTTGTCCAGCCTCTGTAATATGCCAAGCAATTTGGCATCTACTTCTGCCTTTGGGAGACTATTCCACAATCTAATAGATCTCACTGTCAGGAAATTTTTCTGCAGTGCCAAGTTGTTCCCAAGAGTGCCACTTTTATTTAAGGGAGGGGAACTGATTCTGGCAATAGTGTAGTTGCTCCTCTGATATTTTCAGTTAGTGGGTGCAAGTAGCCAAACACCATCTGGTACCCAGCTGGTACAGTATATTTAGAGGCACCTAAAATCTTTCCAACCCTCCCTGGCACATCTTTGCTTTTGGAATCAGCTTCTTAATCATTTTTAATCATTGTATTGTTTTGCTATCTGAAAAATTCCTTTGTATGTATACAATTATTGGAAGAAAGAATTTAATTATAGTCCAGAGACTATTATTATGAACAAAGCAGTGAGGCAGGTTTTTTCCCTCCATTTCAGTTTAATTATCTTTAACAAGTTTTCACTGTGTATCTTTTTTTCAGTTTACAGGATGCAAAAGTGTCTCACGAGATGAACAAATCTACGAAAGTGGGGCAAGGTTAGTGGCCACGCTTGTACATAAACATGAGCAACAGTAGATCTTCTATGATATGTACGATAAAAAACATAAAATAGGGAATCTATACGACAGATATAGCAGTTAAAATACTTTTAAGTATTTGGAAGGCATAATTCAAAAACATGTTTCTGTACAGAACTGTACACATTATTTTCGCTCTAACTAGACTTAAGAAAAAAGTAAACAAGTTAGTGATAGCCTTTAAATGAACAAGGTGGTTAATTATAGGTCCAAGCACAGTCCCTTCCAGAGCACAACCCCTATTTATTATTTCTTCCTCATCCTCACTAGAGTGAAAAAAGTGTTCAGTCTGTGGCACACTCCAGCAACATAAAAACGCTACCTATTCTTCATGGCCTGATTCCCAAGCCTGCTGAAGTCAATGAGAGTCTTTGCACTGACAGGACTAGGTTCGGATTAGACCCCAACGCATAGCTAAATATTTTACAGTATCGTAATAAAAATTGCAGTAGGAGACAGGGTAGAGCAGGGATCTGATGCAAATCTTCAGTAAAGTCATTGGAGTGATATATCATGTAAAAGGAAATGTGTGCTCTGTGCATTTGCTATTTAAGTCACAGGGAGTTTTGCCTCAGAATTAGATAAAGGATACAGGGCGTCCTCAGTTTGCTTCAGCAGTGCAGGCAGAGAGGTAAAATCTTTCGTAACAAAAATAAATTACTTGTCTGTTCCAGAGAATACAGGAAAGCAAATGTGGTCTCCATCATCTTCAAGATGCAAAATGAATATGCAAAACCAAGATCAGCCCTAGTGACAAAACAGCTTATTTCCCCATGTGAAACCATTTAAAACAAGAAATGGAACTACTATAATGGAACAAGAAATGGAACTACTATACTACTACAAAATATTGTCTTTCTCAGCACATCTTCCTCTGAAGAAAGTAAGTTCCAATGGCTAGGAGAAAATAAATACAATTCTCCACAGAATTATCTCTATAAAGGACTTTTGAGGTAAATATTTTGACCCCATCTGTCAGATTATCAAGGAGTCTTCTGTTGAAGTCCTTTTTCTCAATTGCTATCTATGCTGCCACACACAAAAGTGCACAATCACAACAGCAGTGCCAGGACCTACAGCACCTCCTTGAACTGAGAGCCCAGAACCTGTCTGGCTCACTTTTAAGGCTTGAAGAGATTGGTTTCTTTCAGTCCAAGATGAATCAAAGATACTGCTACAAGCAAAATCTGAATACATATTTTGCTTGCCAGGGACCTGTGGCATGTATGCACAAACAGAAGATTTTCTGTCGATATTTTGTGATGAAGAACACTGACTGTAAATTCAGTACTCAAATTCAAAGCTTTGTTTTATCTTATTCCTTTTATGTATCAAAATACAACAATATTTCAGAAGGTGAAAAAATCTGAAAAATTAAACACTCCATTAAAATTGAGAAATATCAGAGTTACAGGTGTGGCCCGTCATTCTCCTCGTTCCTGGGTTGTGTCCATTCTCAACAGGGAGAATGGAACACTGGAGGTGCAGTCCATATGGGTGACCATTAAGAGGATAAACACCCACAATCTAAAGAAAGTGTCCAGTGAATTAACAGCAAAATCCCTCAATATTCTCTACATAATGTGTGAACTGAATTTATTTTCAGGGACTAGTCGCGATGAATACTAATTGCGGGGATGAAGAACGTGTTCCTTGACACCAAGGTAGTACCAGTTTTGCATGTTTTCTCTGAAGCACGGTGACACCTTGCCTTCCCAGTTGAATCTTCGGAGCACTTTAAAACAATTCTTCCCTAGCAGTGCTGCTGAGATTGTGTTAGCTGCAGCTTTCAGTCACTAGCACTCCGAGACAGAGACCTCTGTGAAACACTTCTGCCTGAACTCTTAAATGTTAGCAAATTTACATGCATTTGAAAACCAAATCTTATAATAGAAACTATTAGGCAACTTTAACTACAGACAATGATACTGGGTCTGCCTGTAATAAAAATGAAAGGAAAGTCAACGGAAAAATATGACTAAGAAGAGAATAAAGAGCAAAGCAAATGAGAACACTAACTGCACGCTGGCACACAGTAAAAAACTATGATATTGCTGCAGCACTCATCTCAATGGGAGGAGAGAGAATCCATGCCCAGCAGAGGACTGCAAATCTTACAGCAGCAACAAGGCCGGCTGTCTGCTCCCCATTTTAGTGCTGTCATGAGACACAGTTCCTCTCACCTCAGGTACCCTGTACTTCAGAAAATTAGTCATATTTGTAAAATGAAGTATCGTTGCATATCATTCTCATAGGCATGAAAATAAGCAGACTACCTGACAGCCTACTAGACAGATGACTGTTCAACTGATTTCTTCTCCTCCTCCATCCCCATTGCAAACAGCAGGCCTTTTAACTGTACCACCTCCCACCCAGCACCGCATCAGTGAAATAAATACTTTGTCACTCTCTTAGCTGGAGGGGAGACATCAAGGCATTCAGATGTTGTTGTGATGGTGATGTCAATACATGCATATAGTCAGGGCTCAGCTTGCACACTTCCTTTCACTATGCAGGCCCATCTCATGCTTGTGATACCCACCAATGAGAAATAAAGTTAATGTGACACACATCATTCATTATTAATGTTTAAAAGAACATGCTAGTGCTTAACTAAGTCACAACTAAAAGATATCTGGAATTTGTGATATTTTTCACAAAGGCCACAGTCTACATACATGTTTAAGTTTCAAAATCTTTCAAAGTACCAAAATCAGATTTGGTTTTGACATTTTTGTTCCTTTTCTGCCATGGACACCTGATAATTAATAAGCAAACCTTTCACTTTGGATAAACTTTCCTTCCAACCACTATATTCATAACTGTATTACCTGCTATACTGGGAGAAGCCTAAAGGATTTGATTGACTTCTTAAATGCAAACAATACTTCAGAGAGCATAATAGGTGTTATCTGCTGATGGTCCACTAGAGATTTTATCTAGAGAAGAGACTTGTTCTAAAGGACAATACGTACTGTCCTGGCTGCCTAGGGCATCCATTTTACTAATGGTTTGTGCCGGGGTCTTTTAGTCCCATGCGAGCCGAGAATGACCAGACACATCGATATGATGCAGAATCATTCCCCTTTATTAGCAAACTCCGTGACATTATATAGGAAACCATTTCCGTACACCCACCACACACGCATCACAAGCTAAGCTGATTGGCTACCTTATCTTCTATAGCTACACCCCTATTCAGACAGGTATCCTCCTTTCTTGGAACTTCCCCAACTTGATTGCCACATCAGCAACTTCCCTCGTTCACTGACCTTGGTTACTGCTGCCTGACTGCCCACACCAAGTATATCTCAGACAAAGCTGCTCGGGCCCCAACAGTTTGTTTCCCCAGCCATTTCTATTAAGCACACGGACTACCTGAGGATTTATGCCCTTTCTGCTCACTGTTCATTTTGGAACCTCAAACTTATGAGTCAGTAGGAATGTTTACTGTATCATCCCTTTGTGTCAAAACCAAAAGAGTTTTACTTACAGGGCAACATTTGAAATGATAGGCAGCCCTTCAATCCATAATGCTCTATTAGAGTTTCTATTAAAAGCTCCATATCAAGGAATTTACTATTTGGAAGGAAAAATTTATGGTTGATCAAACATCAGTAATGCCAACGCCTCAGTCAATCAATCAATAAATCAATCTAAATAAAATTCCTTGTGTCTGTTTCAAAACTGACAGTGAAAAAGGAGTGAGGGAGAAAACAGTATCTGGGTACTGGATTTAAGTATGTCTCCAGTGGAATTTTTCAGCTGGTACCAATAGTTCTGGTTTTGCAAGGGAAAAAACCTACATAAAGAAATAAAAAAATTCTTCATGCTGCTTAGTAAGTTTTGAAGGATAATAATCTAAAACTGTTCTGCTCTGCAGAGTCCTCTGCAAAGATGCAATGTTACAGGTGTGTTCTGTGGTTCCTCACAGTATATTATCAGTAAAGGTTTCTTTACTGTACTAACTTCTAAACTGAATTTATCTAGTAAAAGTTTTCATTAGAAATTGAAAGCAGGAATGAATATAGAGACCAAGATAACTTGAATGCTTCTACACTGTTATCTCTCCTAATTTGTGTCATTTGGTATATCAAACAAAGGTGAGAATTGATGGGTAGATGATAGCACGGGAATAGAAGTCAAGTAACAATAGTCATATTATGGAAGGTGATTATACAGAGCTTCTGAGAAGAGGAGAGCAAGGCAAGTCTTGGCTGTGGAAGCATCACTTGAAGAGTTGTTACTGCAGGAACAGGAATATTGCAAGACAAGATCTGACTGGGAGAGACAATAACGCAAATGAACTCCTACGGAAATAACCAAGTTGGGTATTGCTTTGGTAAGACATTTTCTGTTTATTCATCATAGATATTATTTCTGTTTGTAGCAGACAGGGCTGTTCTACAGAAAGAGACCATAATGAATATGATTCATCCTTTAATGAATGCTTAATCCTTAGCCTTTAATATGCCACACCACCATCTACACGCCAGACAGATGTTATGTATAATGTCAAGCAGGGACACTGAATATCTGCTTACAGGAAAGTGGTTCATTAAGCTATCAAAGAACAGAATCAAAGCTGTTCTGTTTCTTTGTGAGAAACTGTTTCTTTAGGTTGAAACTGCAGACTTACAGATATTTGACCTGTGGTTCCTAGTGACAGGTAAAAAAGTTGAACATTCTAAATGTTATCATTATCCCATCTCTAGTATTTCAGTGTGGGGAAAAGCTTTTGAGAAACTAATTTAGGAATTTTCTTTGCTAATTAAAGACTAAATATGAATATATTGAAGAAATTAACTGCCCGATGTCTTTGTTCTGGTGAGGAAAAAGGTGGTATTACATTTATATATAGACTTTAGCATCATCAAAAAGGTGGTTTGATTTATTCAACTGTAAGTTGGGTGGTTTCTTTCAGAGAGCTGAGAGGAAACTGCCTATTTACATCACAGATTTTTTTCAAGCCTGACTTATCTCTGTTTTTTCCCCCACATTCTTTGTATATGAGATTTAGAATTACTATCAATTGAAGGAGTTTCCAATTTATCAGCAGCACAGCTGTCACTTAAAACAGCAGAAGAGTTTGAGTCTGGAGAGGAGCGCTGTCCATGCTGATCTTTAGGAAAGATTGCATGCTCAGCATGGCTCATTTAGCCCCTAAAAATATTTCGAGTAGCAGTATTTTTAAGATTCAGAGATTACATGTAAAGATCCAAAACTGAGTCAAAAACTCCTTTTTAAAGCAGTCTCAATTTCTAGAAAATGATATGTAGAGAAATTAAAAGAATCAGTAACTTCACAATAGCTTTTGAGATCTAAGTTTGAACTCCAGCACACCAAACCTTTTCAAACATAACCTATCCAGTTCTGAGGGAGGCCAGACCCCGTTAGTATGAAAGTAATAAGCTATCTCAAACTCCTTTAGAAATCTAGGAAATGTAAAAGAGATACTTTTAAGTCACTTGTAAAAGGAAGCAAACTACTTACTGAAATAAAGTTGAAAGTTTTAGAATTACATTTGTAATCTTGTTATCCTTTCAATACTAAACTAACAATCCCAATGTTTCAGCATACCAAAATATCTTTACCTGATGTGTCATGTTATCTGATGGTTTTGAATACCTACTTTAAGTAAGAAGCAGCTGACATACCAAACATTTCAGTTCAAGTCAGTTTCCCACGGATGAAATACTGAACAGCAGCAATGGAAGGGGACAAATGACAATGTCTGTAAATCCTGATACAAGCAGTCATCTGCAAAATGTAGCAGGAGGAAAAAAGGCTTAATGATTCTAAAACACTGTAGGCCTGCCACCAAAATAACAGAAATTAGGCAGAAGACCCATGAGTAACAGAAATAGGAAGTAAAACCTGTCTCACTGAACCAGTGGCAAAACTCTTGGGGGTAGCTAATCAGATCTCACACTAAGTGAACTGAAAAAGTAAGAAAAAGCGAGAGAATTAAACTTGCATCAGGACAGGAGAACTCCACAGGAGACAAAATTGCCAGTATTTCTTTGTTATTTGCTCTTTTTTAACACCAATGTATTACAGAAAATAAAAACATGAATAAAAAGACAGGAGATGAGGCACTTTATGAGAAACCCAACCATTTCACCCAAATGATTACTTTTTCTGTAAAGAGGGAAGTTTCATGACTTTCTGGCAGAATTTGTAAAGTAAAACACAAATTTCTATTTGAATTAATGTATTGTTATTATTATTTCATGGTTCAGTTTCTCTCCTTTCCTAGTCATCGACAGAGAACTGAAGAACTTATTGATTTATTCTGCATGTATGTATTCATTTCATATTCATTTTTCCAACTTTTAATCACCAGCAGGAAAACTCACCTCTCCTTAGCAAACAAGGCAACATTTTCATCTTCAAAACCCCAGAGAAACTAAATAATTTTTCATAAGATTGAGAAGCAGAGAGAGATTCTGTCTGGACAGATTCTTTTTCCTATGTTCACACCTGCATTATCCTCCTGGATTATCCTGCTGTCAGCTGCTTCTGCACAGAAAACACTATTATATATGCACACCGCTGACTGTAGTCTCTTGCTTTTTCAAGCCATGCTCACCCACTTCAAAGTTGATACTGCGCCATCAGCACTATTTTAGTACAGGTTTCAAAAAGCATTTCATTATTTAGGCTTCTGCAACAAGGACACCCTGTATATGTATACTGTGGCAACAGAGGTGTAGGATAGAAGGAAGAAAGAATAAATAGCTGCCTAGTGTAGAGGGAGCGGTGACAAAAGTTCCTACCTTTGTTTGCAGAGACGACTGCAGTTGAATGGATAATGGCTGTGCTCAGAGTCCTCTTGTGGCACCACATCCCTTTGAACGTGAGTGAGGAACAGTTGGCATCTGTAAACTTTGTTTACCTGGATGCAAGATCAAGGTGATGGAATACTTCATCTGTTAGAATTGTTGAGGTTTACATGCACTTGCAAGTCTATTTCATAACACAGAAGGGAGTTTTCTGTAAGTAGTGTATTATTTGGAAATAATGAGAAGGTAGCTGGTGTTTCCAGAGGTCAAAGATATTAGTGAAAGTACCTAAAATTTCAGTAAAATGCTAGGTGTTTCAGCAAGGAGAAATTGAAAAAAAAAATAAAATAAAAGAATAACACACTGAGAAAAAAAAAAGAAAAAGTCCTGTGTGGCACAAATAGAACATCTGACATTTTCTGACAGTTTAGCTAAATCCATTGTAATGAGAAAAGAAAGATTCTGTATGAAATCAATTCTGTTTGCAATACTTATCCTTGGATGTTGTGAAGAACCATTTCACATCTCAGGGATGACATCCTTTTCTTTAGGGCCTAATCCAAAAACCGTTTAAGTTAGTGGCCTGAAAATGACTCAGCTCAACTAGGAATGATAGCATCTGCTATAAGATTTGTTTCACATCTTTACAGTTTCAAAAGAATCAGAGAGATATCTCCAGGAACTGGAGAGGGAGGAGGGATATGTCCAAATGGCCCCAAATCTTTGTTTAGCTTCTCCCT